>JAYESA010000004.1:349903942-350261442 GCA_036927795.1 Iris macrosiphon
ACCGTGTTCAGCGGGTACTCTATCACGTGTATTTCATCATATGCTTCGGGTATTGATTCTCATGTGCTATCATGTGCTTATTGTGCTCTCGCCTTCGTGTGCGCGAGTTATTATCATGTACGTAGCGTATTGTGGTTGAATCCAATGGTATTAGTGGGGGAGGAGAGTAGTGAGTTGGTTATGTGATCAAAGCCAAACAGTATTCATGTGTATGTCGGTTATGCAACTCACGCATAACGGAGTTATCTTAGTATTTTTCATGTGCAACCTAAGCCGATCACATAACAAACTTGTGCTCAAGGCACTTAGCTAGTATTCATGTTTCTCACCTGCAGTTACTTTTCCAGTACTTGTATTGTTCTCCAGTTTACATTGCAACTAGTTATTGTGCTCCAGCATATGTTTATTTCCTGTGCATCTTGATTACTTTTCTATTGCTCGTCATATACACCTTACCATGCATTTGGAGTTGCTTTCAGAGTTATGTACTTTGCTCCAGTCCTGACTGGGCATATTTTTTTCCAGAGGATCCTGAGGACTATTGCCCGACGTTCTACGGGCCGGGTGTTGACGACTGTTGTGACCCCGTGATCGAGGAGGAGTGCGCCGAGGAGACGCCGATAGCACCCTAGTTAGCTAGGTGGGTTTCCTGGGTTATTTCCAGTGGTTTGTATTTTGGATGACTGTACTTATTCTTTTGATGCGGTGATGTTGTAGCTATTTTGGCTTGGACTGTATTATTTTGGATTGTCTTGCTCTCTTGGTTCTGTTTCCTTGTTTATATCATATCGTGCTTTATTTCTTTCCCTAGATTTTGTGATTGAGAGTTCATATATATATATTGCGTGGTTGCCTCCTTTGGGAGAGGATTTTATATATATATTGCGTGGTTTTGCCCTCCTTTTGGAGAGGTCATGCCAGATTTTTCTGTGAGATATAGATAGATATGGTTGACCTAGAACGGACCTTTACAGCGTTCTACCGCCGATTCTGCGGCGTAGGCTGGACGTACCCACGGCTCATGCCCGATTTTCGGGTGCGGGTCGTGACACGTTTTTGGTGGTGGCCCATGCAGGTCTGCTTTTTAGGGTTACCTGCAATAGGATATAGGAGATAGGCTGAGAGAGAGTGTGCTCAATCACAACTAGGACCCTTCCTACTTCCTTTTGCTATCTTTAATTTTTCTGAAATTATTTCTTTTGTAATATTACTGTCCTTCATTGATGTTATCGTTTCATGCACTATATTGATTTCTTTTGATCTGTGTTCAGGATGCCTCCGAAGACCAGATCTCAGCGCACCGCCCCAGCAGCTGCCACCGAGAGGTCTGCTACCTCTCGACCTGCTCGACTTCCGGCAGCCGCTACCGCTCCACTCGCCACTCCTGCGGTTGAGGGAGCGTCAGTTTCTCTCGGAGATCCCCTTACTCCCATTGATCCGAGAGCCACCCCAGTTGTCCCGGTGGTACCTCCTCCACCACCGCCTGCGCCAGTGGATGCTACGCAGTTGTTCGCATTCTTCCGAGAGATGATGGATGCGCAGCACCGCCAGGCAGATGTTATGAGAATGGGCATTGAGAATGCTCATCAGGTGGCTATGACAGCGGTCGACAGAGTGGCTCAGATCCAGCCACAGCCAGAGCAGGCTCAGTATCCTAGGCCGGGTACTATCATCGATTTTCAGAGGATGCGGCCTAAGGAGTTCCGCGACACAGAGGGGATCCTGTACGCCGACGACTGGATCGAGCATATAGAGGGCATTTTCAGGCTGGCGATGATCCCAGCCAGCATGCAGATAGAGGCAGCGGGCAGCCAGATGTTCGACCTTGCCCTCACTTGGTTTCGCACGGATACGCGGATAGCAGCTCCGGGATTGACTTTGGAGGCTTTCAAGAAGCTTTTCAAGGAGAAGTTCTTCCCGGACGTGGCTCTCAGTGCCTTAGAGAGTCAGTTCGAGGCGCTCGTCCAGGGGAGTATGCTAGTGGACGAGTATGCAGCGGAGTTCTGCCGTCTGGGCAGATTTGTTGAGGGGTTGTCTAAGGCAGCGAAGGCGCGGAAGTTCCGCAAGGGCTTGGTCATGGCGGTCAAGTCCTTGACTAGGAGCGACCGCGAGGCGACCTTCGAGCAGATTGTCAGCGATGCTCAGAGGGCTGAGGATGATTTGGAACTGAAGATAAAGAGGAACAGAGATGCTTTCGGAGCAGGCAGCAGTGCAGGCCCGGCCAAGAGGCCATTCCAGCAGACCCAGCAGCACCAGGGTCAGGGTCGGGCGCCCTTCCGGCAGGCGCCCCAGCAGCAGAGGCACGGTCAGCAGCAGGGCCAGAGGCAGCCCATCGTTTGCCCTTTCTGTAAGAAGCCAGGGCACGGATGGGATATATGCAGAAAGAGGCTGGGCAGATGTTTATTGTGTGGCACAGCAGATCACCAGCTGAAGGATTGTCCTTCAGCGCTTGCCCGTACAGCTCAGGGTGGAGGAGCCGCTCAGAGGGCACCAGCCAGAGCACCTGCAGCACAGCAGAGAGGTCAGCCTTTGCAGACTCAGTAGCAGAGGTTCGCCCAGCACCAGCAGCAGCACCGAGGAGGACAGCAGGGGCGAGCTTTTGCCCTGACAGTGGACGAGGCCGAGCCAGTTGGTGACGTTATCTCAGGTTCTGTTCTTCTTGATTCCATTCCAGCACTTACTTTATTTGATTTCGGTGCTTCTCATATCTTTGTGTCTGTATCTTTTGCTGTTAGACACCATCTTGTTGCTGAACCTTTAGCTAGACTCTGCAAGATCATGACCGGGGGTGGTATCATCCTAGTCCGTGATGTCTGCAGAGACCGGAGAGTTACCTTGGGAGGCCGGGAGTTGAGTGTGTGCCTACTCGTAATGCCACTTCCGAGCTACGATATTGTACTCGGGATGGATTGGTTGAGTACGCATTGTGCTAGTATAGATTGTCGTGGAGGCAGAGTTTTGTTTAGTCCGCCAGGTGAGCCAGAGTTTCAGTTTGCCAGAGGAGCAGCGGAGCAGACCGAGGGAGTCTTCTGCGGAGCCCTGGTGGTAGAGCCGAGGTCGCTACATCCACTGATAGAGGAGTATATGGATGTCTTTCCGGAGGAGTTGCCAGGGTTACCTCCGGACAGAGATGTGGAGTTCTCTATAGACTTAGTGCCAGGCGCGGAGCCGATATCCCAGCACGTCTATAGAGTCAGCAACAGTGAGCTGGTAGAGTTGAAGAAGCAGGTAGATGAGCTTCAGGACAAGGGATTTATCAGATCTAGTTCTTCTCCGTGGGGTGCTCCGGTACTTTTTGTGCCGAAGAAGGATGGGTCGATACGGATGTGTATCGACTACAGGGCTCTGAATAGCCTCACAATCAAGAACAAGTATCCGCTGTCACGTATTGATGATCTATTTGACCAGTTGAGCAGAGCGAGGGTGTTTTCCAGGATTGATCTGAGGACAGGCTACCACCAGGTGAAGGTCAGGAAGGAGGATATTTCGAAAACAGCTTTTCGGACCAGATATGGACAGTATGAGTTCTTGGTGATGCCGTTTGGGTTGACTAATGCTCCGGCAGTGTTCATGAATCTGATGAACAAGGTGTTCCATCAGCATCTGGACAGGTTTGTGGTGGTGTTTATAGATGACATCTTGGTGTATTCGAAGACCCCAGAGGAGCACGAGGAGCATCTGAGGATAGTGCTGGAGACTCTCAGGAAGGAGAAGCTTTATGGAAAGCTCTCGAAGTGTGAGTTCTTCCTTGACAAGGTTGAATTCCTTGGTCATGTGGTGACTGGAGAGGGTATCTCGGTGGATCCGAGAAAGATCGTGGCAGTTGAGGCATGGAGTGCTCCGAGTTCAGTAGCCGAGGTCAGGAGTTTCTTGGGACTGGCAGGCTACTACAGAAGATTTTTCCCGGATTACAGAGTCGTTGTCCAGGCTGACCCGGAAGGACGTGGAGTTTGTTTGGTCAGAGGAGTGCCAGATCGCCTTTGATGAGCTGAAGAGGAGGTTGACGACAGCTCCAGTGTTGACGTTGCCATCAGGTTCTGGAGGATTCACTATCTATAGTGACGCATCGGGGAAGGGACTGGGTTGTGTGTTGCAGCAGAATGGGAGGGTGATTGCCTATGCTTCCAGGCAATTACGTCCTCATGAGAAGAATTATCCTACCCACGATTTGGAGTTGGCAGCGGTCATTTTTGCTCTGAAGTTGTGAAAACACTATTTATACGGAGAGCGTGTGGAGATCTTCACAGACCACAAGAGCTTGAAGTATGTGTTTACCCAAAAAGAGCTGAACATGAGGCAGAGGAGATGGTTGGAGCTGATGAAAGACTTCGACATATCATTGCAGTACCATCCAGGGAAGGCGAACGTAGTTGCGGATGCATTGAGCAGGTATCCGGTAGCTATGTGCCTGACTACAGATCGTTATCTTCTGGCAGATCTAGAGAGCTTGGGCATTGAGGTGATAATGCCTGGAGTTGAAATGCAGATGTGGAAACTGCAGATTCAGTCAGAGTTGGTAGACCGGATCCGGGCTACACAGTTTGAGGATGAGTCCCTGAGGAGCATCAGGGAGCAGGTTCAGATGGGATTAGCATATGACTTCACCATTGCTGATGATGGTTCTTTGCGGCACGGTACCAGGTTGTGTGTGCCGAGTGGGTCGTTGCGCGAGGAGGTTCTCCAGGAGGCGCATCGATCCCAGTATTCTATGCATCCAGGTGCCAACAAGATGTATAGAGATCTGAGACAGCATGTATGGTGGTACGGGATGAAGCGGGAGGTAGCACGCTTCGTATCCCGATGCTTAGTGTGCCAGCAGGTGAAGGCGGAGAGGCAGAGGCCAGAAGGTTTACTCCAGCCGCTACCCATTCCGGAGTAGAAATGGGAGCATGTGACCATGGATTTTATTTCTGGACTTCCCCGTTCTCCAGGCGGGAAGGATGCGATTTGGGTCATCGTGGACAGGTTGACCAAATCGGCCTACTTTCTACCATTCAAAGTGGGTACGTCTACAGAGAGACTAGCAGAGATGTATGTGCGCCAGATAGTCAGACTGCATGGAGTTCCAGTGAGCATACTATCAGATCGGGACAGTCGCTTTACTTCGTATTTCTGGAGGAGCCTGCAGGCTAGCTTGGGCACCCAGCTCAAGTTTAGTAGTGCGTATCACCCGCAGACAGATGGTCAGTCAGAGAGGACCATTCAGACACTTGAGGACATGCTTCGCACTTATGTTTTGGATTTCAGAGGCTCTTGGGAGGATCACTTGCACTTGGTAGAGTTTGCTTACAACAACAGCTACCAAGCCAGTATCGAGATGTCACCTTTTGAGGCATTGTATGGACGAAGGTGTCGTACTCCGTTGTCATGGGATGATGTAGGTGAGAGAGCTTTGCTTGGCCCGGAGATGGTGGTTGATGCAGCGGAGAAGGTCAAGCTCATTAGAGATAGACTTCGGGTGGCGCAGGACAGGCAGCGGCATTGGGCCGATAGCCACCGGAGACCTTTGGAGTTTGAGGTATAGCTTAGAATCTTGATTTTGTTCTTGTATTTGTTTGTGATTGCTTGTTTCAGACTAAGTGCAGAGACCTTGTTTGTGCTAGGTTGGAGATCTGGTGTTCCTGAGGATTTCTCCGACGCGGGGCACTATTCGCTTCGGTGGAGGCGGGAAGCTTAGCCCACATTTTGTTGGACCCTTCCGTATCCTCGAGAGGGTCGGCGCCGTGGCGTATAGGCTTGAGTTGCCGCCTACGCTGGAGAAAGTTCATGATGTGTTCCACGTGTCGCAGTTGAGACGGTACGTGGCGGATCCCAGTCACGTATTGGATCACTCGGAGATCGCAGTGGGCCCTACTCTTAGCTATCCAGAGCAGCCGGTGGAGATTCTGGATCGGCGAGAGAAGGTGTTGAGGAACCAGACTATTCCCTTGGTTCGCGTCGCGTGGAGGCATCACTCTCTAGGAGAGTCGACCTGGGAGAGGGAGGATGAAATGCGCGAGCGATACCCCTATCTCTTCGAGCCCTGAGGTATGGTTCTTTCTTTGCATTTCTGTCCTAGTTTCGTCTTTTAATTTCGAGGACGAAATTATTTTAAGGAGGGTAGACTTGTCACTACCCAATTCTAGAAAATAGGGTATTTTTTTTATTTTTTATTTGATAAATAGTGGATTGTATTTAATTAATTATATTTATATTTAAATAGTGCTTGTATTATTTTTTTAATGATTGTTTTAGGGTTTTGGCTAGCCTGGACCCATGTCAGACCCTAGTGGACCCATGTCCGACCCAGCCCATACCCTTGTGAGAATTATTTTGGGGCTTAAAAATATTTATTTTATTTTTAGGAGGTTAGTTGGAGAGATTTGGAGCTAGTTTGAGTGCTTTTGGAACCCGAAACCCAAAACCGAGTTACGGGAGGGCATTTTGGTCATTTGGACTTAGTGGAACCCCTTTATTAGCATGGCCGACCCTATTTCCTACCCACATCCGACCAAACACAGCAGCAGCCCCCATTCCCTTTGTATTCTTCTTCTTCTTCACTTCTTCTTCTTCTCCACTTCTTCTTTCTTCTTCCTTCTTCTTCAAAGTAAGTTTCTCTTCCATTTTTCTTCTTTCTTCTTTCATTCCTTCTTCCTTAAGCTAACCCTAACCTTACATTTTCTCTAACCTAGATGTGTGGAGCCTAGACTTTGTGTGGAGGCTAATTTTGGTGGCTTGGAACTTGAGGGAGGTGATTTCTAGGGGTTGTGAGACTTTGGCCTTGGGATTCCAACTCCAAAGAGGTAAAACCTAACTTTCCCCTTCCTAATTATTTTTGTGTAGTGTAATTAGTGTTTTAGAACCTTCATAGACCCTAACCCTACCCGTAGGAGGAAGTTGGAACTAGTTTGGGTGAGTTTAGAGACTTTGACATTAGGTTTTGTGTCGAATTCGGGTGGAATCCGAATTTGGCCCAATTTTGGGTGATGCCCTAGGTTAGATAGACCTAGGTAGACATTGTCGGGTGTTTAGAGGGTGAGTGCGTGTCTCCGTTCGGACACGGGAAGCCGCGTCGCGAAGAAACGGGCGTTTCGGGCAAAATTGGGGCTTTTCGTCGTCGCCGATTCTAAGTGCGTGTGCGTTTCCGCCACGGACCTAGAATCGATACGGGACCACTTTTTCTAGTATATAAACATCGTTTAGAGCACGTGGGTAAATTTTGGGCCGATTCCGAGTTCGTTTGGTGTGCGTTTCAGGAGGTTTTCCGAGCCGCGCACCACGTGTTCGTCGAAATGACCGAACGGCCATTTCGACTTGGTTTCCTCGTTTCGGCTTTGTGCACGCGTTGGGTTAGTATCGGGGAGTGTGTTCTAGAGTTTTCGAGTTATATTTTATATATTCTAGGGTATTGGTGAGTGTCGGGGTCGTTGGGCGTGAGTGGGGCGTGTGGTTTGGGTGTTGTTGTGTGTTGTGTTGTGTTAGTGTATATGTATCTATATATATATATTTATATATATATGTATGTGTGTATATATATATATATATATGTATATGTGTAAGTGTGCTTGTGTGTGTATATGTCTATGTGTATATATATATATATATATATATGTATATGTGTAAGTGTGCTTGTGTGTGTGTATATGTATATATATATTTTGGGTGTATGTATATATATATATATATAGTTGAGAGTGTGTGTAGATATATATATATATATATTAAGTGTATATATATATATATGTAGCTATGTATATATATTTATGTGTGTGTGTGTTATTGTGTGTGAGTGTGTGTGTATTAGTGTGTTTGTGAGTGTGGAGGTGTGTGTGTTAGTGTGTGTTAGTATATAGATATATAGGTGTGTGTATATATATGTATCTTGTTATATATATATATATATATATATATATATATATATATATATATAGATATATATATATATATATGTATGTATATATATATAGGATGATATATATATATATGCATATATATGTAGGTGTGTGTGTGTGTTGTGGTTTGGGGGGGGGGGCAGCAAGCCAGCAGCAAAGGCAGCAGCAGCAGGGAGCTGCAGCAGCAGCAGCAAGGCTGCAGTGGCAGCAGCAAGGCTGCAGTAGCAGCAGCATCATCAGCAAGAGCAGCAGCATCAGCAGTAGCATAGAGCAGCAGTAGCAGCCCAGGTAAGCCCCAGCAGCAGCTAGAATAGCAGGGAGAGGGTGAGGAATAGATAAGGAGATAGATTGATATATAGATAAGTAGATAGCTAAGTAGATATATCAATAGATAGATAGTTAGGTAGATAAGATAAATACATAGATAGATGGCTAGATTAATAGATAGATAGCTAGGTATTTAGATAGATAGATACTTAGATAGGTAGATAGCTAGATACATAGATATACCTATCTAGGATATAGATATCTATATACCTATAAGTTATATATATATATATATATATATATATATAATATATATATATATATATGTTATGTTAGGTAAGATAATGGGTATTGGGTATATGTGTATGTGGATATATATGTATATAAGTAGATAGCTAAGTAGATATATCAATAGATAGATAGTTAGGTAGATAAGAGTTTTTTTACTTCAGCTTGTGTTATTCAATGCTTCCGCTATTGTTGACTCAGTGAACTTGTTATCAATCGCCTATACGTTTATAATTCTACTGTACTCGGACAATCTGTGCGACTCTGTGGCTTAAACCTCTTACCGCCAGCCAATAAACCATGGCCTTGCACGGGCGTGGCTCACGCTCGTGCGGCATCACGCCCCAATGGGCAGAAGCGATCGCCCCGCGGGAGTACTGGCGCGGTGATTCTCGCCTATCGGGGATGGTCGATTAGCCTACGGGAGATCGGGGCGTGACATGAGGCATATGAAACTCGCTCCATATCTTCCTTCTCGTCCTCGATAGAAGGACAGTATTTCTCAGTGATCTTAAAGTGAGCCGCAAGGGGGTTACTCACTTTCTTCGACCCGTCCATCCCGAAACGCTGAAGTATCAGGTGAATGTACTTTTTTTGGGAAAAGTATAGCAGCTTGGACTCTCTCTCTCTCTCTCGGATGATCTCTATCCCAAGAATAGTGTTTGCTGCGTCCAAATCCTTCATAGAGAAGACTGTGCCCAGTTGGCGCTTCAACTCTCCTATCCTGGTGGCATTCCGACCCACCAATAGCATGTCATCAACATAAAGCAACAAAATAATGAAATCATCCTCGGCGAAGTACCTCAAAAAAACACAATGATTGGACGTCGTCCGTGCATAGCCATGCTCCCCCATAAACGACTCGAACTTCCTGTACTACTCTCTCGGAGCCTGTTTCAGACAATACAAGCTATTCTTAAACCGGTAGACCAAATATGACTTACCCTTCTCATAGAATCCCTCTGGCTGCTCCATGTACAACTCCTCCTCAAGATCACCATGGAGGAATGCCGTCTTCATGTCCATTTGCTCGACCTCCAAGTCAAAACTGGCTGCCAATGCTAACACCACCAGTATAGACGACTGCTTGACGACTGGCGAAAAGATCTCATAATAATCTACGCCTTTCTGCTGACCGTAGCCTTTAACTACCAGCCTTACTTTGTATCAAGGACGAGTGTCACGCCCCAGTCTCAAAATTACGTAGGACTAGGACACGTAAGCATGCCAGCCGCATGGATATGGCAACTCCAATATATAGAAACCAAAATCCACACGTACGCTGTAATATGAATATCAATCCACAAGTGGTATAAACATGTGTCACAAGTCACAGGGTATAATCTAAATCTCATCCACGAAAATCAAATATAAATAACTAACCAGTATCTATGAAACTATATCTCAATATAAGTATCTAAGGATGATAGTTGGATGGAAACAAATCCACTACCAACTCGAATGGAAAAGTATAACACAATAAACACAATATAAGAATACCAGCTAACAACCACGGGGCTCAAAGAGAAGACATCCTCGAAACATATGTAACCATCCGAATCTGCGCTCCTGCGAATACTCAAGAACAGCGACACCTGGAAGGGCCAGATCCTCAGAGGGACGTAACAAGATACATAGAAACAAGCCAATTTAAATACAGTAAACATGCATAATGTTTAAAAATATATAATTATGCTGTACAAGATAATCTATATGAATGCAATGAGGACAACTTTTCGACGTATGGGCAAGGGTAGACTACTCGATCTAAGCCTCACAACTCACACACACGTCAGTGGACATCATCAGCCGACATACCACGGGGATAGCGACCCTCGTGACTCCATCAATCGACATACCTCGGGGGTAGCGACCATCGGACACGACCACCATAGTGTGTGCTAGTTACTATGATTTAACAGAGTGGTTAAGCCCATACGCCTACTGATTGTCCTCTCATGATACTAAGTTCCATGTGTGTGTTAACATATCTAATATATAGTAATGACTGAAGAAAAACTACACATGCAAGAAATATACAAAAATACAATGAATATACAGAAATAAAATAAGCATGCAAAATACTGTAAGCAATTTGGAAAGGTATCTTGTCTGGTAAGAAAGCTGCAAAGTGTAACGTCCAGAAGTCCAACACACAGGGTCAGAAGCTATGGCCTTAGAACAAATATCTTCGGATGCTGAAATAGACATCACCAACGTTCCCAGAATAAGCAAAATAGCTAGAAAGCACTTCCTTTTCGTCCAATTTGGACACAGGGGCAAAACGGTAATTTTGGGTCAAAGTGGGGTCCATGTGTGGCCCACTTTGTACCGAAAAGCGTGCCAAGGGTGAAGGTCTCTAAATGGGACAAATTATAGGTCAAACAAACTCTAAATGTCAGTACAAACTAAACTGTATGTCCAAATGTGAATTACGATGAGCCGAACACAATTTCGTCCAAAAAGTCAACCGTGGGGCCCGCCAATTGGTGACTTGGTCAACTATCTCAGAATTGCATAAAAATTGGGTCACAGGACCAGCACGATACACGAGTCCAGTGGCGCAAGTTTTGTCGCAATCTGACGAGCGTGCACAAAATGCGGAGGACTTTTACAAAAGTTACGATACGGGGATTATCCGCGGATACTGGCTGATTCTGACGCGCACACGAATCCGAGTCAGTTTTTGTGAACTCTCACACGTTTAGGTATACTGCGCGCACCTTTTGGTACACTTGGTACATAGCGGGACGGTCCCGTTTGGCGGGACGAGCTCCGTTTCGTAATTTTTGAAAATCTAGAAAAAGTAAGTTTTTGGGATTTTCCAACGAATTTAATTCTACATACAGCAGTTAATAATTTAATATATTTAACATAAAATAAACTAGTTCAAGTGGTCTCCGTATACCAAAAAGAAAAATTGAATTCGGATCTCTGTGGTGGAAGATACGAATCCGGGAACATAAGTAGTTTACCGCAGTTTTCTGCGATACCCAAAAGTTATCTTTTTCTGTCAACTTGGACGCTGTTTTCGCCTAGGATTACACGCTGTTCGAGGTCAACTACCATACATGTATTGAAGAGGGTTAAGGGGTGAATGTACCGGTAAAGACGAGATCGAGTTTGGTTCAGCGAGGTGACGGAAAACAGGGCTGGAACATAGGTACTTCGCTGATTGAAACTGCAACGCGCGGGGTTGCGCGGGGTCGCTGTCGTCGTGCGACGGTTCTGGTCGGCCTGGGCGGCTGGGCGCGGTTCTCCGGCTGGCTGAGGGCGGCGGGGTCAGATGGAAATGAGGAGAATATGAATTAGGGTTAGGGTTTTGGGTTGAAGGGATGCATATATATAAGATGGAAAGATGGGATCGCGGGGAAGGCCGGGTCTAAAACGCGGGGGGTAGTTTGTAGGGCTGTTGATGTTTGCTTTCTCATTTACATGCGGGTTTGGGTGAACGCCGTTAGATGGGTTTTAATGGGTAGAATCTGTTAGGAATGGATACATTAGGAAGTTTAATGGTTTTTTTTCTTTTTTATTTCTTTCTCTTTCTATTTCTTTATATATATATATATATATATATATATATATATATATATATATATATATATATATATATATATATATACATGCATAAAAAAATCTAGAATTTGTATTAATGTATACCATTAAGCTAGCAACTGTCCAAATGGTCTCCTACATAAAATAAATTAAAAAAATCATAATGGCACAATAAATCCCCTAAATGCACGAACACCTAAAATAAAAATTAAATAAAATCTATTTCTCCTAATTAGCTCATAATTATTATATTTTAATTATTAATTAATTAAAAAGGGTAAATACGATTTTTAGGATTAGGGGTTTTACATTCTACCCAATTTGTAAAAATTTTGTCCTCGAAATTAAAATTAAGTCACGATAGAAGGTCAATGATGGTATAAGATTTGCATTGTTTAAAATGCAATGCTAGATTTAAATGAAGGGACGATGTTGCGCATAGCACATTCCAAAGATCATGAGGAGAATTTATATGAACGAAAAATAGGTTTCTTCATGTGTCATGTCCAATGGTGTGGACACCTTAGTGCACTTTTGTATAAAAGCGTCCAACAATTGGAAAAATTGCACAAAGATAGAAATTTGATTAAATTAATCAAAATTAATGCGCATGGTGTTCGGAAATTAATTAGAAGTACATGGGATAACATTAGGTGGGACACAAGGATCATGGACATAGATGGCTCATGATAGAATATTATCAAAAAAATTGGGTTGCACGAAATGGGTCAAGATTGTGTCTCCAATTTTGATTAGAACGCACAAGGATACAAGTTGGAATAAAAAAAAATACCGTGTTCTATGTCTAATTGGATTCGAGTTAGCCTCAGTCTCACTATCTAAGTCAAGTAGGTCTAATTTTGGGTGAGGGTTTTACAATCTACCCAACATAAAATTTACCCATCTATCACCTGAGGCTATACATCTAGGAAAACTATTTCTCAAATTATTTAATCATGTTATTCAATCCTCAAAGTTTTAACACCAAACATATCCCTATGATATGCCCTTAATCAATTATAAAAGAGAGTCACTAAGTCATGTGATTAGCCTTATGGGATATATCTAGTACTATCAGTGTGTCAACTTATACCAGCACGAGGTTTCATCTTTTCAAAATAAGGGAAGACGGAGAGCAATAATAAAGATTTCAAGGTGAAGGTGATAGAATACAAGTACGAGGTTCAAAGAGATTAAAGAATTCGAAAAGAGAGTTGTCAGGGCAGTTGTGGATTGAAATTCTATTTTGGTAATTTCCTATTTACATGCTCGTATCAGTACAGTTATGTAACCGATACGATATGTCAGACATTTCTAGGGGCAAGTATATTCGTCTACTACCATATATCTCAATCCACGTAAAGTAGTCATGCGAAGAGCGAACCAAGCGCACTAAGGTTAGCTAGACCTTAATACACCGATTCTGATTAGACAATTGTATCATTGTGTGCACCCAATAATACATATATTATGAGCAAGCTCGATAAAAGAATAAGCTTGCAAAAACTAGGCTATAATAGCAGCATAAATCAAGGTAGTACAGAAAATATAAGTACGCTAGATTATGATGAGATAAGTTACAAAATAATCCAAGTTCTCAAAGAAGATAAGACTCTTACAATCTCTACAGTTGTTATACTAACTCCTTGTCTAAGTTGATAGTCGACCAAATAGGGGTATGGCTTCTAAGTTCTACAGTCTGATGAAACATTATCTTCTTATGCTAGCATACAGTTAATGTCATTCAGTTACACTTCAATAATAGGTCAAAAGACTATGTGATACTATGTTGTGAGGTATACTACTCAACTTATAACAATAACTAATACTGTAATTGCCTTGAGAAAATTCTTCAGAATAACCTGGTCCTTGTAAATAAAGTATAAACTATTATTAGGAAAAGATCTTGGTACTTATTAGGGTATCCTCTTACATTACATAGGTCATGGTCGTCCTAAGTCTTAGTCTTAGTGCAAGTGTCAATAGTAGGAATGGAACAGTTAGTGGCCTCAAGGGAAAGGAAATATAACTCGTATCGAGGTGGGGGTACATGTTAAGCAATTTAAAACTAAGGGATAATCATCAACTCGTAATCTACAAGAATAACTTAAATTGTCAAGTTCTAATTACCAATCACATAATTCAAAATTCAAGAGTAACAACCAAAATCCTAGCAAGCTATATATCCTAACATAGAATAAAATCATTCGGTCTATAATCAGAAGTGTCAGGTGGCACGAGTTAAAAGATGAAGAAAAGAAGAACATAATTCAGTCGTCGCACAAATAGCAAGCGCTAAGGTTTCAGAGGAACTAGCTATGAAATAAAATAGAAAGGCTATTGATAATGTCATGGTTTCCTAAGGGAGGATGCTATGCTAATCTCTGTGTTTGAGGTATGATCAAGAAAATATTCTATGCATTGCTCTTGGCTTTCTAAGGTACTGTCTGCTAATCTCAAGACAAGAATCTAAATTTATAGTTCTCCAATAATATCTAACTATGAAGGTTAGGTTCAGTCCTAATATTCAATTTTGGTTTTCTATTGGTTCCTCAATACTAGGGTTAAATATTATGGTAAAACTTCTAATTAACTCTAGTAGTGTCTATACTACTCTAAAGTCCTCATAATACATCAAGGGGTGATGGTAAACCAATCTATAGATAATGAATTATAGGGTTCACTAGATATTCTAAACTTAGTGGTGTATCAGCACTCTAGTTGTACTCTTAATAGGAAGGTTACCCTACTTATCATCTAACAACAGGGACTTCTATATTCTAGGAGGGGGTTATACTCAAGGAATTAGGGAAGCACATGAATCAAGCATGATGCAACTATTCAAATAGAACAGATTAGAAGAACGCGAGTCATAGTCAATAGTGGATGAGATCATATATTCTAATCCTATTTGCAGGCTTGCTCGGTACAACAACGTAACCGAGACAATATACTCTCGACCTGCATGGGCCACCACAAAAATATGTCACGTCCCAGTCCCAAAAATACGTAGGACTAGGACACGTAAGCATGCCAGTCGTATGGATATGGCAACTCCAATATATGAAAACCAAAATCCACACGTACGCTGTAATATGAATATCAATCCACAAGTGGTATAAACATATGTCACAAGTCACAGGATATAATCTAAATCTCATCCACAAAAATCAAATATAAATAACTAACCAGTATCTATGAAACTAGATCTCAATATAAGTATCTAAGGATGATAGTTGGATGAAAATAAATCCACTACCAACTCGAATGGAAAAGTATAACACAATAAACACAATATAAGAATACCAGCTAACGACCACGGGGCTCGAAGAGAAGACATCCTCGAAACATATGTAACCATCCGAACTTGCGCTCCTGCGAATACTCAAGAACATCGACACCTGGAAGGGCCAGGTCCTCAGAGGGACGTAACAAGATACATAGAAGCAAGCCAATTTAAATACAGTAAACATGCATAATGTTTGAAAATATATAAGTACGCTGTACAAGACAATCTATGTGAATGCAATGAGGACAAATTTTTGACATATAGGCAAGGGTAGGCTACTCGATCTAAGCCTCACAACTCACACACCCGTCAGTGGACATCATCAGCCGACATACCTCGGGGGTAGCGACCCTCGTGACTCCATCAATCGACATACCTCGGGGGTAGCGACCATCGGACACGACCACCATAGTGCGTGCTAGTTACTACGGTTTAACAGAGTGGTTAAGGCCATACGCCTACTGATTGTCCTCTCATGATACTAAGTGCCATGTGTGTGTCAACATATCTAATATATAGTAATGACTGAAGAAAAACTACACATATAAGAAATATACAGAAATGCAATGAATATACAAAAATAAAATAAGCATGCAAAATATTGTAAGCAATTTGGCAAGGTATCTTGCATGGTAAGAAAGCTGCAAAGTGTAACGTCCAGAAGTCCAACACACATGATCAGAAGCTATGGCCTCAGAAAAATATCTCCGAATGCTGAAATAGACATCACCAACGTTTCCAAAATAAGCAAAATAACTAGAAAGCACTCCCCTTTCGTCTAATTTGGACACAGGGACAAAACAGTAATTTCGGGTCAAAGTAGGGTCCACGTGTGGCCTACTTTGCATCAAAAAGTGTGCCAAGGGTGAAGGTCTATAAATGGGACAAATTATAGGTCAAACAAACTCTAAATGTCAGTACGAACTCAACGGTATGTCCAAATGTGGATTTCGATGAGCCAAACACAATTTCGCCTAAAAAGTTAACCGTGGAGCCCGCCAATTGGTGACTTGGTCAACTATCTCAAAATTGCGTGAAAATTGGGTCACAGGACCAGCGCGATACCACGAGTCCAGTGGCACAAGTTTCGTCGCAATCTGACAAGCGTGCACAAAATGCGCAGGGCTTTCGCAAAGGTTGCGACACAGGGATTGTCCGCGGATACGGGCTGATTCCGACGCGCACACACGTCCGAATCAGTTTTCGCGAACTTTCACACATCCGAGTATACTGTGCGCACCTTTTGGTACACTTGGTACACGGCGGGGCGGTCCTGTTTGGCGGGGGGCGCTCCGTTTCGTAATTTTTGGAAATCTAGAAAAAATAGATTTTTGAGATTTTCCAACGAATTTAATTCTACATACAGTAGTTAATAATTTAATGTATTTGGCAGAAAATAAACTAGGTCAAGTGGTCTCCCCATACAAAAAAGAAAAATCGTATTTGGATCTCTGTGGTGGAAGATACGAATCCGGGAACATAGGTAGTTTACCGCAGTTTTCTGCGATACCCAAAAGTTTCTTTTTTCGTCAACTTGGATGCAACTTGGATGCTGTTTTCGCCTAGGGTTATGCGCTGTTCGAGGTCAACTATCATACATGTATTGAAGAGGGTTAAGAGGTGAACGTACCGGTGAAGACGGGGTCGAGTTTGGTTCAGCGAGGTGACGGGAAACAAGGCTGGAACACATATACTTCGCTGATTGAAACTGCAACGCGCGGGGTTGCGCGGGGTCGCGGTCGTCGTGCGGCGGTTCTGGGCGGCCTGGGCGGCTGGGCGCGGTTCTCCGGCTGGCTGAGGGCGGCGGGGTTAGATGGGAAGGAGGAGAATATGAATTAGGGTTAGGGTTTTGGGTTGAAGGGATGTATATATATAAGATGGAAAGATGGGATCGCGGGGAAGGCCGGGTCTAAAACGCGGGGGGGTAGTTTGTAGGGCTGCTGCTGTTTGCTTTATCATTTACATGCGGGTTTGGGTGAACACGGGTAGATGGGTTTTAATGGGTAGAATCTGTTAGGAATGGATCCATTAGGAAGTTTAATGGTTTTTTTTCTTTTTCATTTCTTTGTCTTTCTATTTCTTATATATATATATATATATACACGTATAGAAAAATTTAGAATTTGAATTAATGCATACCATTAAGCTAGCAACTGTCCAAAGGGTCTCCTACATAAAATAAATTAGAAAAAATTCATAATGGCTCCATAAATCCCCTAAATGCACGAACACCTAAAATAAAAATTAAATAAAATCTATTTCTCCTAATTAGCTCATAATTATTATATTTTAATTAATAATTAATTAAAAAGGGTAAATACAATTTTTAGGATTAGGGGTTTTACAGCGAGTAGCATCATCTGTCTGCTTCACTTTGAACATTCATCGATTCTTCAAAGACTTCTTTTCCTTTGGCAACCGCACCAGATCATAACAAGAGTTGTCCTCCAAGGAACTCATCTTCTCCTGTATGGCCTCCATCCACTCCTGTGTTCGTCTTCCGTAGCCTCTGCAAAACTTTCGGGTTCTCCACCGTTAATCAGTAGCACATACTCACCCGGTGAGTATCTCGTAGATGGTTGACGTTCTCTATCGCTCCTTCTCAACAGAACCACTGGTGCTGGCTGTATATCTACAGCCCCCTCCCCTCCAGGAACTGCCTCCTCGGCATGCTCATCCTCCTGAGGGTCACCCTGACCACCATCAGTAGGCTGATGATCAAGGTTGGGAGCAACTCCATGTACTGACTCCCCCATAACTGGATCCTCTGCGATGTCCTCTGGAAACTGTTCGAAGCGAAATGAGTCTAACTTAGACAATTTCTCAGCCTAAGAAGGTATCTCGGAATCCTTAGTGTTGGTCATGGTCTGATACTCGACGAATACCACATCCCTATTTATATAGAGCTTTCTTTCCACTGGATCGTAGAGTCTATAGCCAAATTCATCCCGACCATAGCCGACAAAGACGCACCGCCTCGTCTTTGGCTCAAGTTTGGAACTCTCATCCTTCGCTACATGCACGAAGGCCTTACAACAAAACACTCGCAGGTGATTGTATGACGGCTCTTTTTTGTACCATACTTTGTTAGGCACATCACCCTACAAAGGAGCACTAGGAGATAAATTAATAACATAAGCAGCTGTGTAAAGTGCCTCACCCCAATAGCTGCTTGACAAGTTTGCTTCTGACAGCAAATATCGCACCCTCTCCATTAGCGTCATGTTCATCTGCTCCTCTACACCGTTGAGCTGCGGTGTCTTTGGTGGAGTCTTCTGGTGTCATATCCCTTGCTCTATGCAATAAGCATCAAATGGACCGATATACTCGTCGCCATTGTCCGACCGAACACATAGCAGCTTCTTACCCGTCTTCCTTTCAACAGAGGCCTGAAACTCCTTGAAAGTGGGCAACACCTGATCCTTGGTCTTTAAGGCATATAGCCAAACCTTCCTGGAACAGTCATCAATATAAATTTTACAAAATAAGAAGAACCACCAATGGATTTTACCTTCATAGGAACGCAGACATCCGAGTGAATCAACTCGAGCAATGCCGGCTTCCTTGAACTTGGGTGACTTTGGAAAGACACCCTATTTTGCTTTCCCGCCAAACAATGCGTGTACTTCTCCAACTTTGTAGACTTTAGCCTTGGAATCACCTTCCTATTCACCAAGTAGCTCATCCCCTTCTCGCTGATATGGCTGAGCCACCTGTGCCATAACTCAGTAGACGCATCAGTAGTTGCGTTAACCTCATGTGCCCCCTATGCGCTCCCTTCTATATAGTAGAGTCTGGACCTCTTGCTTCCTCTGGCAATCACCATCGAACCTTTGGAAAGCTTCCACTGATTATTCCCGAAGAGACTAAAGAAGTCCTCGTCATCCAACCTTCCAACCGACACCAGGTTAAAACGGATATCAGGGATATGACGAACATCTTTGAGAACAAGAACTGCACCTGTCTTTTTCCTCAAATGCACGTCTCCAATGGCAACCGCCTTCGACACATCTCCATTAACCATCTTCAACACTCCACAGTCGCATGTTGTGTATGTAGCAAATAGTGCCATGTTGTGAGATACGTGCGCTGAAGCAGCTGAGTCCACCAGCCAAGAGTTGTCATCGCAGGCAAGGTTCATAACTACCTCATCACCTACAATAATCACGTCGCATCCATGTGTCGAGGCCGCCGCTGTAGTGTTCTCACTTTGTTTCCCCTTGTCGCCCTTTTTCTCTCTCTTCCAAGCGAAATAGTTTCGCTTGATGTGGCCCTTCTTGCCACAATGGTAACACTCCGAGTTCTCGTACCGACCCTTGGACCTTCCTCTGCTTTTCTCTCTGCCACCGCCTGGACCCCTGCTTTTACCCCTTCCGCGGATCTCTGAAACAAGCGCATCTGAGTGGGATGAGGATGAAGTACCTGCGAACGTCTCCGCATCTCTTCATTCAGTACCCCGCTCTTGGCAAACTCCAGTCTGACCATGCCTTCCGGAGCATAAGCGATCATAGACACTCGTACGGTCTCCCTCGAGTCTGGCAATGTACACAGCATCCATAGTCCCTGAACCTCGTCGTCGAACTTGACTTCCATCGAGGATAGCTGGTCAACCACGTCCTGGAACTCACTCAAGTGATCCGTAATAGGCGTCCCATCTTTGTACCGCAGACCCATCATCATCCGCATCAAGAACAATTTATTTACTGCGGTCTTCTTCGCATAGAAAGATTCCAGCTTATCCCACAGTGTCCTCGCGTGCTCAATACTGGCAAAGTGGTTGTACACGTTCTCGTCAACGAACTGCTTGATGTACCCACACACTTGTATATGTTCGAAATTTCAGTCCTCTTCGGATTTGTCACTGGGTCTCTCGAAAGCAAATACCGGCAGATGTAGCTTCTTGACAAATAGCAGATCCTTCATCTTGCTCCTCCAGTAATGATAGTTGGTACCGTTCAGATTTACCATGCGCACCGGCTTCGCGTCCATCTCTCCTCCCTGGTTTGCGTGTCAACTCCTGACACCCTTCTGAAATTCCAGAACCTGGTTCTGATACCACATTCGTTCCCAACAGGTGGGGGCACGAAGGGGCCTGCCGTCGCGGAGGAGTGGGTGGGGGTGGGGAGGTTGAAGGGGAACAGGGGTTGAAGGGATATTTTAGGCAAAAAAATATTCAACTCTGGAGTGATGGAGAATATCAAGTTAAAAATATTAATTGAGAAATAATATTAAGTTAGTACATATTAAAGTTGAGAGTATTAAGTTAAAAAATCCAGTATCAAGTTACAATTTAGCCATCAAAATAAGTAAAAATATATACGTTCGTATTCAAAAACTTGATTTCACACTTTTGGAAATTTGTATACTTTGCACATCCAAGGAGGCCAGATTTCCAACCCACATCGTAACATGCAGAGCATTTGAAAAGAAAAAGAAGGAAAAGAAAATCATGGCAGGCGACTTCATAACTCATCTCGACTCGAGATCTCCTCCACATCTGGATCTTTCTTGAGGTGAATCATCAGAAACCCTAGCCAGCCAGCAAGAACTGATGTTGTGGGCCCACCTCCTGGGCCCACCGTGACTGGATTCAACTGTTTATGACGTCCTTACAGTCTACAGACCCCCACTATGTCCTTGACCAGTAGCACTGTTTTCTTGTTGAAAACTTGAAAGCAATATCACAGAGACGCACAATGCACATGTTGCAGTGCTTTGTCTCACCATCACCATCACCATCACCATCGCCACCAAACGCTGTTCAGCTTTCTCCAAAGTCCAACTTCTCTTCCTCCTTCTCCTCCTCGTGTCTGACCAAACTTTTCTGTGTGCTACTTAGATCTGCTCACAGACACAGGTCAAGTCCTTTAGATTTTGTTTCTGCAGCTTTGGTCGCTTTCTCTGCTCAAACTCCCATAAAACAGACGACTATGACTGGTTTCAATTTCTTCTACTACTAGAATCATTGTCATGGGTCATCAGTATGTATATATGTGGCTATATATATGAGGAAATATTTTATTTGTCAGGATTAATGCAATATTAATGTTTTTTTTCATTTGTTTGGCTAGCTAGGGTGTCTTTCAAAGTTATTAGTGAGCATGGATTTAGACTCGATAGCCCATTTCTTCATGTGCTTTGTATTCTTTGTTGGTTGGATGTGCAAATTTCTCTCTCTCTCAGAGTTTTTATTTCTTTTCTATGTGCAGGTTTTATCAGTAGAAGGAATTAGGGTTTGGTATGTTCAGCAGCAGCAGCTACCACTTTGAACTATACCTAAATGTTTTGTGTTAGATTCCTCTCTCTCTCTCTCTCTCTCTCTCTCTCTCTCTCTCTCTCTCGTCTAATATCCTTTTAAAATTTTTTTTTTTTTTGCCTCACTTTTTTTTTTTTTTTTTCCTTTTCCCCTTACTTCACTCAACACTTTAATCATTCTTGAAGTTGGATTTAATTGGGTTTTGAATAGCGTTTGGAAGCACACTCTTTTGTAGATTAGTACAGAACTTTTAGAATAGTTTGCTTGTTGGTTAGGGTTCATTAGATTTCTTTTGTAGTTAGCTTAGTGATGAAACATATGCTTCCGTAAATTTTTTTTTTTTCACTCTAACTTGCTACATAACATACCTAATACTGTAATTATTATTAGATTTTTTTAAACAGTATGTTTTCTTGCCCTTGATATTGTTGTTAGATTTGTGGTAGTGATCATATCTTTTATAATGATCTTATATATTTTTCAATTACACAAATAGGTGTACTTTTGTTCAACCAACAACACTAGGGCTTAATCCTGATTCATTAATAGGTTCCTTTACTAAGTTCAGGAACAATTTAGCATATATATATATATATATATATATATATATATATATATATATATATATATATATATATCATGTGGGCGGGATTCGAGTCTTGGTGGAGGCGGGTTGCGTGTGTGTGTGTGCGTGCGTGGTTCTATTTACCCTGAGCTAGTGGCCGTTTCAAAAATAACATAAAATTATATATATATATATCAAAAACATAGTTATAATAACTTGTATTGGAGCACAGGTTCAAGAGAGCTTTCTTCAGTCCACTCATGGCGGTTGGGGGTCATGAATTGGCTGCCGTCTCATTCATTCGAATACTCAGTAGTGATGTGCGTAGAGATCTGAAAACCTAAGAGTTGGAGAAGGCCGAAACAAACATTTTTTGTGCTACTTGGTAAATGAATGAATGATCCGGGAGCCTGTTCTATCCTTTCCACGCCATGCTTGGACTGAAGGGAGCTCCCTCCTTCTCTAACCTCTCTATGCCCTTTCCACATTATTTCTGAGTATCAAGGCCAGCATTCTAATGACCATTAAATTTTTGATCTTAAACTTTTGTGCAAGAGAAAGTAGTATTTCTCAAGAGGTTCTTATACTTGCGTTTATGTTCACTGTTTACTGTATTTCCGTTTACTCACTGGCAGGTCGGTAGTATGCATCTAGGTTAGGGTGAGGGTTACATAACCACTAACTGGAGAAAGAAAAATATATAGAGAAAAAATATAGATATTCCTACACCCACCTGATCTTGCTTGGAATCTGCTTTATAAGTGGAACATTTTTGGAACTTGAAGCTCATCAAAATATAGTACTTTTGCTTGCAAAACTGATCCTTGTTCCATTGTTTTATTAGTGTTTATGGGACAACCCTCACCATCTAAAGTCCCTAGAATCTAATTAATTAATGCAAGTGTGCAAGACTAGTGGCAGCATCCATGCCTCTCCATCTGGATTTGTGTGTCATGGCAATGTTTGCAACACATGGATAGAGTGTGTGAAAGGGACTTGTCAAATACGTTCTTTCAGAATTTTTTTTGGAGGCTAATTCGAGTTTAGATCCTGAATTTTATATCAGTTTATAGTTTGAGTTCTGATTTGTTCAATTAAAAAATTTAGATTCTGAATTTTTATTATTTGATTTATTATTATTTTTTATATTCTCACTCATATGCAAATAATAAAATATTTTTTTATAGACTAGAAAGGGTAATATGGTAAAAATAAATTAAATATTAAAAATTCAGGATCTGAACTTTTCAATTGGATAAGTCATGACTCAAATTCTAAGCTGGCATAAAATCCATGGTCTAAACTCTTATTAGTCCAAAAAAATTTACAGAAAAAATTAAAGGTGATGAAATTATTTGTGAAAATTAGTTGAAAAAGTTGAATTTGTATTTTACATATTTTTAATTTTTTAATTTATTTTTAATATCAACGGAAATTCTTGATAGTCGTATTTTATACTGTTAAATAGTTTGGCATTTCCATTTTTTTTATTTTAATTTTTTTGTCAATAGTTTAATTTTACGATGGTTAAACTAAACTTTCACATTATAACCTCAAATATTAAAGTATAAATTGAGTGGAGGTTAGTTTTTTTACTTTTTCATATATTTTTTTAACTTTAATGTTGCAAAAATTAGTTTCTCACATGCTTTTTCATCACTTCCAAGCTTTACACTTTTGATTCTTTGTGGTATTTTCGTTCTTCAAAACTTAAGAATATTATGCTCGCATAGAAGTACACTAAATGTGCTATCTTACGAACTAAGTTTAGCCCAACTTCTTTTTTGGAATACTAACATTGACAAGTTACAAAATCTTATTATTGATCGTATTTCTATCCGGTATGAATTTATATTAAGCTACATTTTTTTAGTCTATTATTAAAGGTGAAAACTATAAAATTTTGTTGTTTAAAGTAATTTAAATTCATCATATATAAATATTTACATTACTCTTCTATTACCAAATTTTGACACAAGTATCATTTTTCAAAGGAGTTAACCTTTTTTCTAATAACTAAAATTTTGGTATTGGTCATGGATCTTCAAACATTGTTCCATTTATTGAAGACTAAAGTATATTAAATGAAGATGATAATGATAAAAATAGTGATAATTTAATTGATAATTTAGAGGATGATTTAGATGATTGTCGATAATAATTTAAATGTTAGCACTCAAAAAATATTTGTCAAAAAAATATTTGAATCTTATTTTATTTAAATTTAGAAGTTTTGTGTTTAATACTAATAGGTGCTCTAGTTTTACTTGTTCAACTATTATAAATAATGTCTAAAAATTTGTGGTGAACCAAGTTGTTGTTAGAGAGTATATGCTAAAGTCATTAGTGAATGTGAAATGTTGGTTATTCGGACATTAGAAATTTGACATTCTTGTTTATGTGTACTTAGAAGATGAGTTTATCTATTAGTTACTACTACATAGATTAAAAAGAAGATAATTGGTAAAATTAGAGAGAGTAATTTATATACTCCATCACACATTGCAATGATACATGTATAGAGATTATGGAATACATATCTGATACATGTATAGAGATTATGGAATACATATCAAATATTCTAAAGCTCGAAAATTTTGAGAAATTGTATTAGAAGCTATGTTGATACATATGGTAGTCATGAAAAATATACTTTTACAATTATGAAAATATATCCTGAGAGCAAATGTTCTGTAAAAACTATAGAAAATAATAACTTTCAAAATATTTGTTTGTTTCAAGCTTTTTATAAGTTTAGTAGTTCAACTAGTATAAACAATGTCCAAAAAATTAGAGTTGTTTCTGATGAACAAATTTGTTAGTGGAGAAACGCTAAAGTCATTGGTGAAGACGTAACATTTGTTATTCGTACATTAGAAACTCGATATTCTTGTTTAAGTGTACTTAGAAGAGGAGGTCATCCATTAGTTGCTACTATATGAGTTAGAATTAAGATAATTGGTAAAATGATAAATAATCATTACTATAGACCATAATGATATGTATATAGATCATGGAATACATATTAAATTTTCAAAAGATTGAAAAATTTGAGAAATTACACTAGCTGAAATAATAGTAGTTATGTTTATGCTTATGGTAGCCTTGAGAAATATAGTTTTACAATTACGGAAACAAATTTCAAGAGAAAATATTTTATAAAAACTATAAGAAATAATAACTTTCAAAGGATAGTTGCTTGTTTCAAGACAAGTATTGAGGATTTATAATTCGTCGTTTAACTGTGATTGGTATTGATGCTAATTTTTTTACATCTAGTTATTAAAATAATTTATTTGTTGTATGTACCATGATACTAACTATCATTTATATCTAATTGTTTATGTTGTTGTAGAAAATAAATATTGATTCATGAATATGATTTTTCAAAAACAATTTGAAAGTATCTTTTGAAAACCTTTTTATTATTATTATTATTATTATTATTATTATTATCATCGATGGGATACTTTTTCTATCTATACCAAGCTAGATGATGAAAAATGAGAGCAGTTGGTTACTTGTAAACAACATGTACTCTAGAAATAGCATTCGACACATGGATGGCCTGGAATAATCCACGAGTAATACGTGAGTGGCCATACCAATGTTATTCAATATGTATTGCTCATTGAATTACCATAATGTAAATGTGTATTAAAAAATATTGTTATTGGATATGATAGTATCCACATGCCTAATAGCAATTTCTTCCAATCTACAATCAATATTAGATCTAGCAATAACAAAAACAACATAAACACAAGATCGAGTGAGTACTAACGAACTAAGTATACATGGCCTGGACTTGTTTAAAAATTAAATATAAAACCATATTTTGAGGAGAAAAAAATTAATGTTATATATTAATGAATTAAGTTTAATTTTTCTTAAAAAATTGACCTATGTGTATAGTCAAAATTAATAAAAGAATATCGTTTAACTTCCATATATGATAAGAATTGTATTGATGGATCGACTATAGCGTCTAAATATTAGAAAAGTACTACTCAATTTTACAAAATCTACATAAACTCATTTGCAGAAAAACCTTTTCAACAAAGAGAAGACAACATGTTGATCAAAATGTTCAATATACATACTAGAAAAAAAAAAGGATTTGAAGAGATTTTGGTTTGACCCATCTTTTATTTTTCAAAAACTCGAGTTTTACTTGCTACGATTATGTTAAAAAATATACCAAGTTATTTTTTCTAAATCCCTATCTTATATTTATTTTTCGCAAATGCTACAAATTTCTGACTTGTAAGAGCTATTTTAACAAAATAAATTCAAATAATATGCATCGAAAAAGTTTAAAACCACATTTTATCCCAAAGAACTTGTGTTTTACTTGATTCAAAGGGATTTTGGTTTGAACCCTCTTTTATTTTTCAAAAACTCGAGTTTTACTTGCTACGATTATGTTAAAAAATATATCAAGTTATTTTTTCTAAGTCCTAACCTTATATTTATTTTTCTCAAATGTTATAAGTTTCTGGCATGTAAGAGTTATTTTAACAAAACAAATTCAAATAATATGCATCAAAAAAAAATTTTAAACCACATTTTATCCCAAAGAACTTGTGTTTTACTTGCTAATTAAAATTTTGTTGAAACATGTATTTTTTTTTTAGTAGAGACTAGAGATTTTTGGATATAAAAGCTACTTAAAAAAATTTACTGTATAAATATGTCTCCATGTGCATAATAAAATTATTCATTCAAAATTTAAAATATTACATATTAGAAAGAGAAATAAATCGATTTATAATAAAATAGAGATGCAAGAAATTGAACATTGTACTTCACACATGCAAAACAAACACTTCACCAATTGAGCTGTATTTCTACATTGTCTTATTTAACTATTCATTATATAAAGTGAACTTTCCAAAATTAAGGACCTTATGTATTAGAGGGTCCTGAAGAACATGCTCAGGGCCGGCCCTGAAAACATATATTACATGCGTATAAGAAATTTCATAATCAAAAAGTTATGTACGAGTACTTGCTCGAATAGGCTGACCGAGTAATAACTAACAATCAATTAGCAACACTACAAGATTTTTTTTTTTACCACGTGAAATGTGCATCGTAAATCACGTTTTACGGTGCACATGCGTACATCGTATATTAGCCACCGGCGTAAAAAGATACTAAATTTTATGGCGTGTTTTACATGCCTTCTGTACCCTTTTCTAACGTTCAAGCGTGTCATTATTAGTCAATTATGACATAATATGTGCGTTGTTTATACTATTTTACGACATTCATTATGTGTCGCGATACATCAATTACGACGTATTTGTGAATGTCGTTAGTCACTTACAACATAAATTGTACGTATTTTTAGGAGTTGCTCTGTACATCCTAATTTTTTTCTCACTTTCTTAAAAAAAATATTGGTTTTTTGTTTTTTGTGTAACAAATTCTACATTTGATATTTTACCACAAAACATACAACATATACAACAATTTTGAAAACTATTAAATTTTATTGAAAAAACTAATATCATATTATCCAAAATCTCTTTATAAAGTGTACACCAAATTGTTAAAAGTAATTACTTTCATTGAAATAATAATGTCAAATTATTTAAATTCAAAATCACTTTATAAAGTATCACAAAAAATCTAGGCCTATAAAAAATCTATTGATTCATCCATTCTACATCCATGGTCAAGGTACAGCACAATTAGAGGCATCCTCAAATCGCCACTACATTAAAAGAGACATGTCATGTCCACAACCTGACGTGTTTTGCGTATAGAAGAATCTGAGAAATAACACAAGAAAAATAAATGTCATGTGAACATTTATCTGAAAAATGTGGCAGTAGGTTAATAATCCACTTCAACTATCTAGATCTGTTTATGCAAAAAACAAAAAAAAACAAAAAAAAAAAAAATCTAGATCCAAACTAAACCAGAATTGGTGCATTTGCTTCATGTGGTTTACAATTTTATATTAACTTTGTTCCTAGTGGTCAAATTCTAAATTTATATTAGATCAACGTACAAGAATATGCTAAAACAAATATATAAATGATGATACTGGAACAAAACCAGAAATAATTTACCAATATCAAAGTTCTTGATGTAAGAATTGATGTCCCACATGTATAATATAATTTGATATGTTGGTTGATTAATTGTATTTTCTTTATGAGAGAAAATACTTTATACCCATTTTATAGATGTTTTATGTCTAGATAATGTTCATATTATTGTGGGTACTTTAAAGTTTTTATTGATCACTAGATATATAATATTACCCAAAGGTGAATTATTTAGTGATTGATGAATAAGAAAATGATAGATTATATGTATTTTATTTGTGTACGCATTGAATATCCAAAGATAACATGCATACTCAAATATATAATGTAATTTTATCAATTATTGTAGAAACTAAAAGCATCATTATGTGAACGTAGTATTTCATGTTTAATGCCCAAAGGTGTATCATGCAAATACTTTAATTATTTTATGTTAAATTCAAAGCACTGACAAGTATGTGTTATAATATTGCAGTATCGTCGTCTTTTTCACTTCATTCGCTGGCTTCATCTATTCCAATGCTTACAGGAATGAATTTTCCTGATTGGTCTGAACAAGTCCAATTCAACCTTGGTGTGCTTGACCTCGATCTTGCACTCCAGATTGATAAGCCTCCTGATCTCACTGAGACCAATACTGAAGTTCAAAAGACTCTCCATAAAGCTTGGGAAAAGTCGAACAGACTCAGCATTATGTTCATGCGAATGACAGTAGCAAACAACATTAAAACTACCTTACCCAAAACTGATAATGCAAAAGAATATCTCAAAATTATTGAGGACCATTTTAGAAGTGCCGACAAGTCACTTGCTGGAGCACTTATGAGCAAGCTTACCACCATAAAATTTGATGGAAGCGGTTCTATGCATGATCATATCCTCGAAATGACCAACATAGCAGCTAAACTCAAAAATCTTGGGATGGCTGTAGATGATACTTTTCTAGTACAATTTATTTTGAACTCCTTACCTCCTGAGTATGGGCCATTTCATGTTCATTATAACACCATTAAGGATAAGTGGAACATAAATGAATTGACAAGTATGATTGTGCAAGAGGAAGTAAGACTCAAACAACAAAGTATCAATACAGTCAATCTTACTATTCAAGAAGCAAGTAAGCATAATGGAAAGAAGCGTATGAAGGAAAATAAACGCAAAACTTTCCAGGAAGATGGCACCAGTAATGGCAACAAGGAAAAGAAACAGAAGACTAAGAACTGTCATTTCTGCAAGAAACCTGGTCATTTCCAGGCTGATTGTCTGAAACGTAAAACATGGTTTGAAAAGAAAGGTAAGCCTTTGGCTTTTGTATGTTTCGAATCAAATTTAATTGAAGTTCCTTCTAATACTTGGTGGCTTGACTCTGGTGCTATTATTCATGTTTCCAAAACAATGCAGGGATTCCGTACGACCCAAACCATAAAGCCAAATGAGCATTTCTTATACATGGGAAATTGAGTCAAAGTTCCTGTTAAAGCTCTAGGAACGTACCGATTATTTCTGTCTTCAGGATGTTTCATTGATTTGTATCAAACCTTATATGTACCTTCTATTTCTAGAAATTTAGTGTCTATGTCAAAACTTGATAAACTTGGTTATGTATTCAACTTTGGTAATGAAAGTTTTAATTTGTTTAAGAATACTATTCATATAGGTTCTGGTATTCTTAATGATGGTTTATACAAATTTAATCTTGATGATACCTTCTCCAAAACTTTTTTAACTCTGCACCCCAAAATTGGAAACAAGAGAAAATTGATGGAAGAAAATTCATCATTCTTGTGGCATAAACGTCTTGGTCATATATCTAAGGAAAGAATTGGAAGATTAGTCAATGATGACATTCTTCCAAAGTTAAATTTTAATGACTTTGATGTATGCGTTGATTGCATTAAGGGAAAGCAAACAAAGCATACTAAGAAAGGAGCCACAAGAAGTACTAAGCTTCTTGAAATAATACATACAGACATATGTGGACCTTTTGATGTTCCATCATTTGGTAGAAAAAAATATTTTATTACCTTTATCGATGACTTTTCACGTTATTGTTTTATTTATTTATTGCATGACAAATCTCAAGCTGTAGATGTCTTAGATATCTATATCAAGGAAGTCGAAAGAAAATTAAATAGAAAAGTCAAAATAGTAAGATCTGATAGAGGTGGTGAATATTATGGAAAATATAATGAATCGGGTCAATGTCCGGGTCCATTTGCTAAACTCCTTGAGAAACTTGGTATTTGTGCCCAATACACTATGCCAGGTATGCCTCAACAAAACGGAGTTGCAGAAAGACGCAATCGTACCTTACTTGAAATGGTTAGGAGTATGTTAAGCAATTCAACCTTACCCATATCATTGTGGATGCATGCACTTAAAACTGCTGTCTATATTCTAAACCGAGTACCTAGTAAGGCAGTTCCAAAGACTCCTTTTGAACTATGGACCGGAAGAAAGCCCAGTTTAAAATATTTACATGTCTGGGGGTGTGCAGCAGAGATAAGAGTATATAATCCACATGAAAAGAAATTGGATTTTAGAACGATAAGTGGTAACTTTATAGGTTACCCAAAAAAATTCAAAGGTTATAGGTTTTATTGTTCAAACCATAGTACGAGAATCGTAGAATCCGGTAATGCAAGATTCCTAGAAAGTGTTGAAACTAGTGGGAGCAATGAACCTCGAAAAATAGTTCTTAAAGAAATTAGGGTACAAGTACCAATGGTACATTTGCCTTCAACTTCTCAACAATATGGTGTTCCTATGGATATTGTACCAAATAATAACCAAGAACAACACATTAATGATATTGCACCACAAAATAATATTAATAATGACCATAATGAGGTTGAAATAAACCATGAAGAGGTTATTGTTAATAATGAACAAATTGTCACACATGAAGCTGAAGTAGAACAACCACAACAGATGGAATTAAGGAGGTCTCAAAGACAAAGAAAATCAGCCATCTCGGATGACTTTGTGGTTTATCTACAAGAATTAGATTATGATCTAGGAATTGAAAGTGATCCAATAACATTTCCACAAGCCATAAAATGTGTCAATTCTAATAAATGGATTGATGCCATGAAAGAAGAGTTGAAATCAATGGCACATAATAAAGTTTGGGATTTAGTAGAATTGCCTGAAAACTCGAAAAGAGTTGGTTGCAAGTGGGTCTTTAAGACCAAACGTGACTCAAATGGCAATATTGAACGACATAAAGCAAGATTAGTAGCCAAATGTTACACTCAAAAGAATGGTATTGATTACAAGGAAACCTTCTCTCCTGTTTCAAAGAAGGATTCCCTTAGATTAATCATGGCATTGGTAGCTTATTATGATCTAGAGTTACACCAAATGGATGTGAAAACAGCATTTCTAAATGAAAATTTAGAAGAGGAAGTTTATATGGAACAACCAGAAGGTTTTCTGGTTGAGGGTAAGGAACACATGGTCTGTAAACTAAATAAATCAATTTATGGACTTAAGCAAGCTTCACGACAATGGTATCTTAAGTTTAATGATATCATTACATCTTTTGGTTTTAAAGAAAATATCGTTGACCGGTGTATATACCTGAAGATCAATGGGAGTAAGTTTATATTTTTGGTTTTGTATGTTGATGATATATTGTTGGCAAGTAGTGATCTTGGTTTGTTGCACGAAACCAAGAAATATCTTTCTAAGAACTTTGAAATGAAAGATATGGGTGAGGCATCTTATGTGATAGGAATAAAAATATTCCGAGATCGATCACAAGGATTATTAGGCCTCTCTCAGAAAGAATATATCAATAGAGTTCTTCAAAGATATGGAATGGGTAATTGTAAAGCTGGTGTAATGCCAATTCAGAAAGGGGATAAATTTAGCCTTATGCAATGTCCTAAAAATGAATTAGAGCACCAGCAAATGGAAAGATTTCCTTATGCATCTCTAGTTGGTAGTCTTATGTATGCTCAAACTTGTACAAGACCGGATATTAGCTTTGCAATTGGTATGCTAGGCAGATACCAAAGCAATCCTGGAATTGAACATTGGAAAGCTGCAAAGAAAGTTCTCAGATATCTATAAGGGACAAAGGACTACATGCTCATATATAGAAGATCTGATCACCTTGAATTCATCGGTTACTCAGATTCAGATTTTGCTGGATGTATTGATACTAGAAAATTAACATTTGGTTATTTGTTCCTATTGGCTGGAGGAGCAATCTCATGGAAGAGTGCGAAGCAAAGCATCATAGCTTCGTCTACTATAGAAGCAGAATTTGTGGCATGCTTTGAAGCCACAATTCAAGCTTCATGGCTGCGTAAATTTATTTCAGGACTTGGAGTTGTCGACACTATTACCAAGCCGCTGAAAATTTATTGTGATAATGCAGCAGCAGTCTTCTTTTCTAAAAATGATAAATATTCCAAGGGTGCCAAGCATATGGACTTGAAATATTTATTTGTTAAAGAAGAACAACGAGTGTCCATAGAACATTTGAATACAAAACTCATGATAGCGGATCCACTTACTAAAGGACTACAACCAAAGACCTTTTATGAACATGTTGAAAGAATGGGTCTTATGTGTAGTAAGAATTGAGAGCCATTATTGTAATCCTTATGTATTATGTTCTATGTGATTTGAGATCTCATCAATATATATATATATATATATATATATATATATATATATATATATATATATATATATATATATATATATATATATATATATTTCTGAATTATTTTTTCTGGTTTTCCAAATATTGTACAAATAATGGTTTGGATAAATGCTGATCGGGAATGTCTTGTTTAAGACTCTAATGTTGGACTCGAATGTTAAACTTCTAACTTATAGATCATACTGATAAATATTCTAAAGGTTGTAGTACATGGAAGGAAAATATGTCTCTTAATTGACTTACAACTGCCATGACTCACCTTTAGTAAATTTGTCATTATAGTGTTTAAGAATTAACCATATCAAGATTTAAACTTAAGGCCCTATCAATTGTCTTATCATATTGGCCAAGTGGGAGAATGTAAGAATTTATGTCCCACATGTATAATACAATTTGATATGTTGGTTGATTAATTGTATTTTCTTTATGGGAGAAAATACTTTATTGAAATATAGGAAATAGTCCTCTCTCACATCTCTATGAATAGACACACACCCATTTGCTGTCTAAATTTTTTTGGGAAGGGTTGCAATTTTTTGAAGGGACATAATGAATCATTATATACATCATGAGATGTGTATAAGATGAGTCTCATTGTTCAAAAGAAAATATCAAGTTCATAATTGCCTTCTTACCAAAATTGAAGAGTTGTTGAAGAGAAACGATTTCTAGATATCAAACATCTCGCATTTCGAAATGGAAACAGGTACACTTTTACGTTTCCGCATTATGTTTTATGATTAGTGAAAACATGATTCTCAAAAACAAAGATAACACTTGAAACTAAGCAGATTATAACAACTTTTCGAATACTAGATTCTAAGCAACAATTCTTTACTCGTACTATTCTCTTGTTTAACTTATTTCTTCTTGTTAAGCATCATTATCGTAAGAACACATCAATTGAAAGAGAAAATATATGTTTTTGTTAGGAAGCGGAGATAAATGAGCGAATAATCAAAACCACTAACTATTGAAGAGATGTCGAGAGAAAGAGGAACTATATGCAACAATTACGTCTCGTTTTTGCGTCCACCTGAAATTGCACCAACAAAGGTTCATTATACTTCTTTCTTTTTTTCATTTCTCATTCTTCCATGATTCGATTATATGTTTTGTTAGGAGGTGGAGATAAATGAGCGAATAATCAAAACCACTAACTATTGAAGAGATGTCGAGAGAAAGAGGAACTATATGCAACAATTACGTCTCATTTTTGCGTCCACCTGAAATTGCACCAACAAAGGTTCATTATACTTCTTTCTTTTTCTCATTTTCTCAGGATTCAAAATGAATGCATAAATCAATGAAAGTGGACAACAAAATCATTCATTGAAAATGACAATGTAAACACATTCATTAAAACCAAGTAACAATAATGAAAACAACAAAAAGAGACCCTCATATAGAGTTCATCCGCCAAGCACAATTTACTGTATTTATTGACTCAATTCCATCTTAAGCCAATCCACGAATATGAGATGATCTTAATTTATTAGTCCTGATCAATCGATACCATCAATGTTTTTACATAATGATTCCATTTCGACTGGCTAGTTCTAGCCTCAAACCACACATTGTCACTGCTAGGAGCGAGACATTACATGTGGTGGAGATCATCTCCCGCCAACATCGTGTGTCCTGGATGAGCCATGTACCCCAATAGTCAGGGCCCAGATCTCGATTCAGATCAGCGAGCACCTAGGCCGACCTCTACTGGGTACACATGGATACGTTCTACGTCGCTGACCAGCGCCTCCCTCCAGCCTCCCTCCCCACTCCAAAGTTGCCTACCTTGGCTGAGAGCGGACCCCCTAGGTGCAGGACCCGCGGTTGGTAGTGATGGATTTGTTTTTTATTTTTTATTTTTCTTACTAAATAAATTCTAAAAATATTAAAATTTAAAAAAAAAAAAGAATATCAAAAAATAGTTTGTACTTTGAAAATCTTAAATACCAAGTTTGTGATCAATGTGATGTAGGATTTAGCCATAATAATTTATCGAAGTAATCTAGAAAAATAATTTAATAATTTAAAATTTTCCTCATTTCATTTTCTAACTATTAGAAAAATTAAGTTACAAAATTCTATAAAAAAAAATGGATTTAGATTATGCGTAAATGATGATATGGTTAAAATTTTTTGGTCATTCTGAAGTTAGATTTTTATGCAGTAATTTCTTGCTGGTTATAAATTTTCTTTAGAAAAATATGCCAAATAAACTATAGGAAATGCTAATAAATTATAAAAGTCTTATTAATGACCTAGTATGGATACTCCTATTAGGGAACGTTGGTACTCATTATAATACAATTCACGTCTCCTACAGTCTTATCTGTACCCTTATCAGTAAACAATTTTTTTAGGTCAATTTAATTCTACAAAATCCAATAAAATTTCATATATTGGTATTCTAAACTATTGTAAAGTCATATAACGCCATTTTTAACTTATGGTTTCTAGTTGTTAGTGTTGGGAACAAAACGCGAAAACTGTTTTTCAAATCAGAGAGTACCTGGAAGAGAACCGAGCAAAACGTACAAAACAAAAAAATACCAAACACAAATCGCAGACAAAGAAAATTTTACATAAAAAATCCAGATAGAAAAAACCACGGGACGATTATAGTCAAACTCTGAAGAACCTCCAGTAATGGAATAAAGAGATTACACCCTCTACAAGCTCCTCACCGATCCAACACGGATCACCGCAACTCTTTGGACTAGAAAATAGATTACAACCAAGAAAAAAAAAGTTAATGAAAAATATTCCAAATTGACCACCTTCTCCGAAACGGCCTCCAATTCTTCTTTTTCCTCTCCAAAGTTAATGAAAAAAAAGGCTCATGCAATAAAAAGGCCTCCAATTCCTCTCTTTTTGTTGTATATTGCATGAACTTTTTTATAAACCCTTGAATGAATTATGGTTTCCATATGAAAATTTATAAATGGAAGCCAAAAATATTTATGAAAATTCAATTACATTCAATCATATATTTAATGGAAATTAAATCATAAATTAGCTTACCATAAATTAAAAATTCAATTATATGGAAAGTTAATATATGAAAGATCCAATCATAAATATATAATTAAAGTCAAAGATGGCAATTTAATATAATATTTGCTTACCATAAATATTCAAATACACGACATTCGATGCACTTTTCGAGCTTTTTCGACACACGAATGACGCTCGTCGCACTCTGAGGTATTCTTCACATAGGTATGGAACCCCACCCACTCCAATAAATCTCCCTCTTCACAACTATGTGGAGGGGGTCGTCATCCTGACGATCCGCCTGTAGTACTCAAACTTTCTCCTTGGAAGAATCTTTGTGAACATGTCTGCTCCGTTGTCATCTGTATGAACATTCTCAAGCGTCGCTTCCTTCGTTTCCACAATATCCCGTATCCAATGATACCGGGTCTCAATGTGCTTGGACCGGCTATGAAATGTCTGGTTCTTCACAAGGTGAATAGCACTCTGACTATCCCAAAGCAAAGCATACTGCTCTTGCTTTAGCCAAAATTTTTGCAACAACTTCTTCATCCACAACAACTCTTTGCAAGCCTCTGTCACCGCAATGTACTCTGCCTTTTTCGTCGACAAGGCAACATACTTCTCCAACTATGACTGCCACGATACTGTTCCACCAGCAAATATCATTACATAGTCCGAAGTCGTTCGCCTCATGTCTATATCTCTAGCCATATCAGCGTCGGTATACCCAACCAGCTTTGGCTCGTCACCACCAAAAGAAAGTCTCCAATCGGTAGTGCCCTGAAGATATCGTAGAATCCACTTGACCCTACTCTAATGTACTATTCCAGGATTGAAAATATACCTGCTAACTGTGTCAATTGCGTGAGCGATGTCTGGCCTCGTATACACCATAGCATACATAAGACTTCCCACAGCCGAGGCATATGGAACCCGCTCCATATCTTCCTTCTCATCTCCGGTAGATGGACACTGCTCCTCAGTGAACTTAAAGTGAGCCGGAAGGGGGTTACTCACTTTCTTCGACCCGTCCATCCCGAAACGCTGAAGTACCCGGTGAATGTACTTCTTTTGGGACAAGTTTAGCAGCTTGGACTCTCTCTTTCGGCTGATATCCATCCCAAGAATAGTCTTCGTTGCACCCAAATCCTTCACAGGGAAGGCCGCGCCCACTTGGCTCTTCAACTCTGCTATCCTATTGGCATTACGATCCACCAGTAGCATATCATCAACATAGAGCAGTAAAATAATGAAATCATCCTCGACAAAGTACCTCACAAATACACAGTGGTCCGACGTCGTTCGTGCATAACCATGCTCCCCCATAAACGACTCAAACTTCCTGTACCACTACCTCGGAGTCTACTTCAGACCATACAAGCTCTTCCTCAACTGGCAGACCAAGTGTGACTTTCCCTTCTCACAGAATACCTCTGGCTTCTCCATGTAGAACTCCTCAAGATCACCATGGAGGAATGCCGTCTTCACGTCCATTTGCTCGATCTCTAAGTCAAAAATGGTTGCCAATGCTAGCACCACCCGAATAGACGACTGCTTGGCGATTGGCAAAAAGATCTCATCATAATCTACGTCTTTTCGCTGACTATAGCCTTTAACTACCAGCCTCGATTTGTATCGAGGGCGAGTAGCATCATCTGTCTGCTTCACTCTGAACACCCATCGATTTTTCAAATCCTTCTTGCCCTTTGGCAACCGCACCGGATCATAAGTAGAGTTGGCCTCCAAGTAACTCATCTCCTCCTGCATGACCTCCATCAACTCCTTCATGTGTTCTTCTTTCATAGCCTCTGTGAAACTTTCAGGTTCTCCACCGTCAGTCAGTAGCATATACTCTCCCGGTGAGTATCTCATAGATGGTCGACGTTCTCTATCGGTCCTCCTCGATGGAACCACTGGTACTGGCTGTAAACCAATAGCCTCCTTCTTAGGAACCGCCTCCTAGGCATTCTCATCCTCCTGAAGATCACCCTGACCACCATCAGCAGGCTGATGATCAAGGTTGGGAGCAACTTCATGTACTGGCTCCCCCATAACTGGATCCTCTACGATGTCCTCTGGAAACTGCTCGAAGCGAAATGAATCTAACTCAGGCAATTCCTCAGCCTTAGAAGGCATCTCGAAAACCCGAGTGTTGGTTATGGTCTGATCCTCGACGAATACCACGTCCCTGCTTCTGTAGAGATTTTTTCCCACTGGTTCGTAGAGCCAATAACCAAACTCATCCCGACCGGAACCGACAAAGACACAACGCCTCATCTTCGGCTCAAGTTTGATCTCTCGTCCTTCGGTACATGAACGAAGGTCTTGCAACCAAACACTCGCAGGTGATTGTATAGACGGCTCTTTGCCATACCACACTTTGTTCGCCACATCACCCTGCAAAGGAGCACTAGGAGATAAATTAATAATATAAACATCTGTGTAAATAGCCTCACCCCAATAACTGCCTGGCAAGTTTGCTTTTGACAGCAAACACCGTACCCTCTCTATCAGCATCCTATTCATCCGCTCCACTACACCATTGAGCTGATGTGTCTTTGGCAGAGTCTTCAGGTGTCGTATCCCTTGCTCTCTGCATTATGCATCAAAGGGACTGATATATTCGCCACCATTGTCCGACCGAAAATATAGCATCTTCTTGCCCATTTTTCTTTCAACGGAGGCCTGAAACTCCTTGAAAGTGGGCAGTACCCGATCCTTGCTCTTTAAGGCATAGACCCAAATCTTCCTGGAATAATCATCAATAAAAGTTACAAAGTAAGAGGCATAACCAATGGATTTTATCATCATAGGAGCACAGACATCAGAGTGAATCAACTCGAGCAACGCCGACTTCCTTGAACTTGGGTGACTTTGGAAAGACACCCGATTTTGCTTTTCTGCCAAACAGTGTGTGCATCTCTCAAATTTTGTAGACTTTAGTCCTGGAATCACCTTCCTGTTCACCAAGTAGCTCATCCCCTTCTCGCTGATATGGCTGAGTCGTATATGCCACAACTCGGTAGACGCATTAGTAGTTGCGTTCACCTTCTGTGCCCCCTGTGCACTCCCTTCCATATAGTAGTAGTCCCGACCTCTTGATTCCTCTGGCAATCACCATCGAACCTATGGAAAGCTTCCACTGACTGTTCCCGAAGAGATTGAAGAAATCTCGTCATCCAACCTTCCAACCGACACCAGGTTGAAATAGAAACTGCCTTCGACACATCTCTATTGCCTATCTTCCACACTCTACAGTCGCCTGTTGTGTAAGTAGCAAATAGTGCCTTATTATGAGATACGTGCGCTGAAGCACCTGAGTCCACCTGCCAAGATTTGTCATCGCAGACGGGTTTCATAACTATCGCATCACCTACAATAATCAGATTGCCTCCAAGTGTCGAGGCCGTCGCTGTAGTGTTCTTGCCCTGCTTCCCCTTGTCGCCATTCTTCTCTCTTTTCCAAGCGAACAGTTCCACTTGATGTGGACCTTCTTGCCATAATGTTAATACACCGAGTCCTCGTACCGAACCTTGGATCTTTTCCTGCTTTTGTCTCTGCCACCGCCTGGACCCCAGCTTTTACCCCTTCCGTGGCTCTTTGAAACAAGCGCCTCTGAGTGGGATGTGGATGAAGTGGCCTGAGAACTTCTTCGCATCTCTTCATTCAGTACCCCGCTCTTGGCAAACTCCAGACTGACCACGCCTTCTGGATCAGAAACGATCATAAACACTCGTACGGTCTCCCACGAGTCTGACAATGTACACAACAATTATAGTCCTTGAACCTCGTCGTCGAACTTGACTCCCATCGAGGATAGCTAGTCAATCATGCCCTGAAACTCACTCAAATGATCCGTAATGGATGCCCCATCTTTGTACCGCAAACCCATCATCATCCGAATCAGGAACAATTTATTTATCCGGTCTTCTTCGCATACAAAAATTCTAGCTTATCCCACAGTGTCCTCGTGTGTTCAATACTGGAAATATGGTTGTACACGCTCTCTTCAACGAACTGTCTGATGTATCCACACACCTGTATATGCTTGAACTTTCAATCCTCTTCGAATTTGTCACTGGGCCTCTCAGAACCAAATACCAGCAGATGCAGCTTCTTGACAAATAATATATCTTCATCTTGCTCCTCAAGTAGTGATAGTTGGTACCATTAATGTTTACCATGTGCACCAGCTTTGCGTTCATCTCTCCTACCTGGTTTTCCTGTCAACTTCTGACACCCTTCTGAAATTTTAGAACCTGGCTTTAATACGACACTGTTGGGAATAAAATACGAAAACTGTTCCCGAAACCAGAGAGTACCTGTGAGAGAACCGAGCAAAACGCACAAACCAAAAAATACCAAACATAAATCGCAGACAAAGTTTTTTACGTAGAAAATCCAAATAAAAAAAATTACGTGACGATCAGAGTACAACCCTGAAGAACCTCCACTAATAGAATAAAGAGATTACTCCCTCTACAAGCTCCTCACCGATCCAACACGGATCACCGTAACTCTTTGGAACAGAAAATAGATTACAACCACGAAAAAAAAAGACAATGAGAAATACCCTAAATTGTCTCCTTCTTCGAAACGGTCTCCAATCATTCTTTCTTCTCTCCAAAATTGCGATGACAATCTTGCCACTTTTCTCTCTCTTCTTGTTGTATATTGCATGAGCCTTTTTATAAATTCTTACATGAATTAGGATTTTTATATGAAAATCTATATATGGAAGCCAAAAATATTTATGAAAATTCAATTACATTCAATCATATATTTAATAAAATTAAATAATAAATTAGCTTACCATAAATTGAAAATCCAACTATATGGAAAGTTAATATATGAAAGATCCAATCATAAATATATAATTAAAGTCAAATATGGAAATCCAATATAATATTTGCTTACCATAAATGTTCCAATACACGGCACCTGATGTACTTTCTGAGCATTTTATATACACGGATGTCGCTCGTCGCACTCCGGGGTATTCTCCACATAGGTTTGGAACTCCACCCACTCCAACATTTAGTTATAAGCTTCAAATCACATTCTATTAACCCGGTTAATAAGTGGTAAGTGGTTTTTTGTATTTCCCAAATCAAGATAAAATTGAAAAAAGTGACCAAATTCTCTAATAATATTTCTGGGGAAAGTAAATGCTGCAATTTATTTATTTTTGTCTTCGTTGTTTTAATTTTTTTACTACTATATCTTTATATTTTTTTATACATGAAAGAAATTAACAGAAAAATAAACATCAAATTACATACATTTCAAAGAAAAATAAAATAAATGTGTACATGTATAATAAATAAAATGATATATGTCATAAAAGGTAACATATACATGTCTATCTAATGAATCAGTGCCTTTTCTAAACAAGTCACCTTAACCCCTACAACTACAAGCAACGTACACCTAAGATGTAGTCGCTTTCTCCTTAGCATCGTATCCTCCACAATCTCCTCTAGACCACCATTATAGGAGTTCTCCTCTACATTATCATCATAAGAGTCATTCTCCTGAGACTTGCACTACGTAGGTCTTTGTCGTGGTGGAGTCATGAATACATGAGTAGTAGATCATCTAGTGAAGAAATATGATATATCTGTTCATAGTGCTCAACATCAAATGTCTGGTCATGTGAAGTGCATACACCACTCTGACATGAAGTATCCTCGCTAGCTTGATAAGAAGTCCACGAACCACTCTGACTTAAAGACCCCTCACCATCTTGACATGGTGTGCTTGTAACAGTTGTCCTAACCCTACAGGGACATGCCTTTCTTTGACTAATAGTGTCTGCATGATGATCTAATATAATATTTAAAGCAGGCATCGGGGGTGCATGTAGCGCCCCGTTCTCCCGGTGCGGAGAGCGCGGCTAAGAAACACAAGACGGTATCGTTCGATCGGGATAGATTGAATTAATAACTCGTCCTCGTTATGGATTTATTTCTTCGGAATTGATTCCCATATTCAGTGGACTGCGCCCCAAGGATCGGCTTAGCGGCAGAGTCAGGAGGGACCTCTCCGCTGCTATCTTTTATTGCCTCGGTTTTCGATGTCGCTTGTTGCTTTCGTGCTTTGAGTTAATTTTGGGATTTGCTTATTTTCCTTGAACGGTTTCGATGGTTTTCATTATTTTTGTTCATTGACTTGCACTTCTATTCCGAGATTGGAAAGAGAGAAAGAAGTATTAATCGAGCTGTTCGTGCGCAGGTGAACGAGAAGTAGGCGGCTTGCGAGCGGAGTCGTGAAGCGCTTCTTTCCTTCTTCTTCCATCAATCTAAGTGAGTGGCTACCAACCCGATTAGCTAGCCCTGCTTCCAAGCTTCACATCTAATAAATCTATACTCTTCTATGCCCCGATCAAACGATACCAAGTAATAATAAAAGAAACCAAGATAAAAGAGAATAGACTTGGTTCTTATGCTTGTCAATCAAATATGTGAACTATTATCATACTGTATGCTAGTTCGTTTATAACTGTTCTATGAATCGTGCTAAGTATGGAACACCTTGTATGCGCTAAACTGTTCAATGAGGCTATGTTAAATGAATCATGCAATACCGACTGTACCGTACTACTGTTTGCCTCAACTGCATGAACTGTTAACTTAGCAACGTACTGTTCGATCACGGACAACTTGTGCACAAGATAATTGGTTCCTGCGGACGGTTGCTGGGGCACTGGCACCGATCCGGTCTGGACGGAACCCTACTGTATAGTCAACTGTACTGGACGAAATGGCTTGGAGCACCCACTGTACTTTCGCTGCAAACCATTCTCGTCTATGACTAGTGTCCTTATTGGCATACGCCAGTGATCTATTGTATATTTAAACCTGTTGCAAACTAACTTGTGTCTTCGTGGCAGGGAAGGCAGGGTAAGTATTGTACAGGTAATTCAGACGGACAGGTAAAATCCACCGAACGGTGGCACGTTCATTTCAGTAAATTCTATATGCTGCTTACTTGTAAATGAACTAAGGCAAGATAGAATCCCACAAATATGCATGCTTCATTAAAACAACGTGTTGATTGGTATAGTCAGGCTAGCTCGCCTTCACCAGCATGTTTCGATATGCTGACCCTCGTTGAAACAGGTTCTCCGCACTAAGGCGAATCGAGCGAGGAGCCGAAGTCGTCTTCCCGATCCAGTCCAGCTGTTGGCGCATCTTCACCGCGCCCTTGAAGCCTTTTGAAGTCCGAAGCTGCAACTCTTCATACACAAATGCAGCTCCGTGGCAAAGCTATCCTCCAGCTTGGAGGTCTTTATCGTTTTGAGTTTATAAAGGGATGTAATGTACAGGACTGCTATCTCATTTTGAGTCAACACTTTTGTAAGCCGTTCGGCATATTAGCGGACTCGTTCAGGAGTTTGTAATAGATGTTCATTATCAATAAAGAGAACTTTTCCATGTTTCAAATCTGTGTTTCAATTTATCTGCGTACTCTGAATATGTGCTTGTTATGCAAATCATTAAAAGTCTTGTGCGGGCGCAACCCCAGGCCCGCACGGCGGTCACGATTCGTGGGACGCCTTAATTGATTCTACGGAATTGGGTCGTGACAGTGCATGGGCTGCTCTAAAATAATTAACAACTTCTTATAAAATAGTTCGTAGATTTATTACAAGGTTTTGGATTGCTTGCTCCATTCTAGTTACCTAAAATTTTATTGATTTTAAATTTAATAAATCACATAAATATTTAATGAAATCTATTATGGATAAAATATAGAACACGTACCATCTAAGTGACATATGTGCTATATGAATCATATTTTGTAACGATACTTTTAATTGTCAGTTCTTAGCATGTGTTTATGACTTGATATAATGTACGTACACATAGTTGGTTATTAGTAAGACACATACAGGGGCAGATGCAAAAATTTAAGAAGGGGGGGTTGTCACGACCCGCACTCCGCATGATCGGTGCACAAGTATGTGGGGTACGTCCAGCCTATGCCGCAGCATCGGCGGTAGAGCGCTGTCTAGGTCATCAATATCTAGCTATCAATCATACTAATACAACTTGATCTATCATATACTCAATCACAATAATCTAAAGGAAGAACGGACAAGAATGATAAACCAAATAACATTCTAAAGGAATAAAGTCGACATGATATAAAATAAGAAAAACTAGCCTAGATCTCTACAATTGTCACCCCAAGGTCCACAGTGTAAGAGCACTCCTGCCTAAAGCATCACTCTAAAATTCTGGAATGTGGTACACAACAATCACTGAAAAATATTATCCAGTCAGAATTGGAGCGAAGTACAAAACTCTGAAAGCAGTTCCAAATATATGGTATAGAATATATAACATGTAATAGAAAAGAATACAAGATGTACATGTAACTAGAAAATGAAGGCATAATAGAAACAAGCAGATAATTAATCACGATAATTAACTAGAAAGATAAATACAGGCAATGTGGTGTAAACTATAAATAAGAGAAACTAGAATACTGTCTATGTGATTTAGAGCACAAGTTCGTTATGTGATCGGCTTAAGTTGTACACGAATATACTAAGGTAACTCGATTATACGTGAGGTGTATAATCGACATGTACACGAATACACTAGGACTTGATCACATAACCAACTTTTACTTCATCGCCCCAACCAGTACTCATGGATCATATCATGACACGTTACATACATACACGAATATAAGTACACGAATATGGCATGAGAACACGGGGCCCACGAATATAATGTAAGTACACGGAGTACACGAATAAATACGAGCACAAGGAATACCCGATGCACAAGATAAAGTACATGTGCAAGGAGTACTCGTAGTATACGATAAGGTATAACATCTCCTGACAGGATCCACATAGTACCAGTCCGTGTAACAATATGTCAGAATCAAGTAATACAGCTCTAGAACATGTGATATATACACAATTATGTAATAAAAACTAACAGAGAGATGTACTCGCCTGTGGTCCTGAGAAAATGGTATAACTCGGTGTCCGAGCTGGTGTCACACATACATATATATAAAATATTATGTCATTTGGGTGTAATGAAGTGATAATAAGCTTAAATGTACTGAAATATGATTTCTAGGCCATTTCTAGGTCATACTAGTCAAACTAGGCCAATACCTTAATTTTAGGTCAATACCTAGCTTCTAGGTTGATTACAAGGGTAAACAAGTGGATACTAAGTCATACCTAGATTTCAAGGTTCATAACTTGAATGTGTTAGCTATACTAGCTAATACCACTAAGTAATTATGTAATTATGATTAACCTAGTGTTATCTAGTACCTATACTACCTTAGTATATAAGTTATATAAATACCTTACTATGAACTCTACTCATACCTCATTAACACTAGTTCCTTGATATCTCATATATATATATATATATATATATATATATATATATATATATATATATATATATATATATGGTGTCCTAGTACTTATATCTTTTTACCCATATAGTATCTCAACTTGATAACTTACCCTATCTTCACACTAAGACACACCCTTCACTACACTAGAATATCTGATACTTAATTCACCCTCACCTTTACTCTAGCAGTCCATATACACACTGAAACTGAATGTCGTGCCAAAATTATATTTAATTATTACCTTAACACTCACTCCCTTGTTTGACACTGATCCCCACTGATAAACCCCATTGCTGCTATCCATGTATATCCCAAATAGTGCATCTGTACCTGTTAATAAGAACTATCACGTACTCACAAGGACTGACAGTATCACACCCTCACAAACACTCAGATCATGCACATTTGTACCATGTGGCACAGTCTTCACAAATATGCAGTGGTGTAGGTTACTTGCAGCACCTATACTGCCTTCCTAATAGATTGATACCCTTGATATCAGTCCCCTCACATGCATTGCTACTGCTTGCAAATGCTAATTCTTACAATATCTATTGATGTGCTCTCACCTTGGTCCACAGAAACCCCCTTCCTGCACATGTGACACACAGACACTGCACTCTACTGTGAAGTGAACAAGGAGCACTGCAACACTTGACTTTTCCCCAACCAGTCAGACCTACACTCGAGCATGGTCCAACTCCCTGCTGCACCTACTTACCTAGCTGTGCACAAGACCTCACAAGACAACTAAAACTGAGCTTAGAGGTCTGATATTTAGTTTTTGTGCCTCCTTGAACCCCTTCCCTTCTCTCATCAGTCCAAACATTAACACCCTTTTTAATCAACACACCATATTACACACACACACACACACACACACACACACACACCCCTATGTGCAACTGCTACTGTTGTGTAAACCTTCTAATGTAACTTCTCTGATCATCACAGTTCCCCCTTCCTACTTGCATCTCACTTCCCTTCTCCCATGAACCCCACACATCAATACATGTCACAAGCCAAGTAATATCACTAACCACCATACTTATACTCCAAAATATGACACCAGTACCCAAAATCATTCTCATGGTACACCCATGACACATACACCACAACCAACACACACACACACACACACACACACACACACACACACTACAACTATATACATGTATATATGTACTAATGCTAATACAACTATTTATATACACTGCTATACGATACTATAATAAACACACTCCCACCAACACTAATGTCATTTATCATACACCTATGGTGCACAAGTAGAATACTCATGATACACACTAGTATCTATATGCTACTCTTGCTACCAACATCCACACACACTCCCATGGTCATGATATTACTCGAATTCAATATAAACATGTCTAATATACTAATTAAAGTCTAACTAGAACAAATGATAGTTATTACAAAGTGTGGTGACGAATTTGATATGTGTATCACAAGTGTCAAGGAACCAACCCCCCCTCCCCAAATAAATAAATAAATACATTTTTTTATATCCCGTATTACATAGTATCATGATACGGCCTACTTGTATCCAATTATGGACACGTAGCAAGCTCTACATTACCAATATAAGTCTAATTAGATCTAATTGACCTAATGACAAATACTTGGTGCATAAATCTCAAAATTCCTCTAAATTGGACACAAAACTCAATGTAGAAGTCACAATAGGGGTCATATGAACCTAATTCTTCTTTCTATGTATAGTCCTAAGCCATAAAAGGATTTCTAATGCTCAAATATAACAATTAGAGTCTAATTAAAGAGAAAAATTCAGAATTATATCTATTGGGAGGTGAATTTTTATTGAAATGCTCAATGGACACAATTAGGACACAAGCTCCTAGCCAAATTCTTCTTATCCAAGTGCTCCTTGGAATCCAAGCTTCTAGGATCCTTAGATGATGAAAATGGAAGGGGTTGAGCGTGATTTGAGAGAAATTTGTGGAGGGATTAATCAATTTGGGAAAGAACACAATTGGGGATCAATTTTGGAATGAGGAATAAATAAGGAGAGAGAATATCCCTTCCTATAAGGGCTGGCCATATCTTCCCCCTTTTCCAAGCAATTTAGAATGACAAGGATACCCCCATTAATTAGTCATAAAGTATATTTTATTAGGAAGGTTAATTAAAGAAGCTTCTAGTCCTAATGAAGGTTATTCTAAACTCTAATTAATGGAAAGGGAATGATTTAAGTTGGAGTCTAATGTGGCTAGTCTAACTATTAGGTTCAATGTCATGTCATTCTAGTTAGGTCCACTAATACTCACTAGTACTAAGTCTAACTAATGGACTACACTCTAACCACTGACTATATTAACAATATATATATATATATATATATATATATATATATATATATATATATATATATATATATATATATTATTAATAATATAAAAATAATATAAAATGATCAAAATATTCCTCTCTCGGAATTAGGTTGTTACAATCCTACCCCACTTAAAAAAAATTTGTCTTCAAAATTTAAAGATGGTCGTACCCCTTTAGGTCAACCCCCATTCCAATCCAAATCACACAATCATGCAAAATTAAAGAAGTCACTAATTATTGTCAACATGCAAGGTGTTGGTCTCTGTCTGTCTTGATATTGCAGTCTCTATCAAGGGTAAACTACTATATATACTAACTATATAGCACAAACTACTAAGAAACTATAAGGTACTAGGGAATCGATCAAACTGATAGATGAAAAGGATAGGAAGAAGAACAGAACAAAACTGCTAACCCAACACCTGCAGCATCGGTCTCCTCGACCGCCATTGCAAAATCCCTGCCCCACTGGGGTGTCTCCTACGCTGGTGCCGGATAATTTGTTGTGCCACATGTGGCCTAGCTGAACCTCTTACCTATCTCGGATACTTACACCAATTATTTACTAAACATCAATCTAGTCAAAATACTTAATATCAAGGATTACAACTTCTATTACTAATGGTATACTATGGTTCTAATCCATGGCCACACTTAACTCACTGGCACATACTACCTAGGATACTGTACTAACAGTCCTAGGATTCTATATTCTGGTGCTAAAAGGGTACTCTACCAATACTTAGATTTTCTATATGTCCCTTTAAGACACATGAACACATTTACTTAATATTTTAACTCTTATTCTAGCTCACTTTCTTACACACATAATGTCTCATATCTGTCTCAGTTCTTGCAGGCACCTGAACACTGCTCAACAACTTTATACTTTGCAAATGAACACTCGTATCCCCTCACACTCATGTACCAATCATGTACCCTATTGGCACACCCTTGCTAATCTAGAATACTCTCGATAGGGTATTTACCCAAGTCTTGACACTATTTTTTCATAAGACATTAACTCCTATATATGAAACGTAAATGATACTCCCCTACTAGGGTACTCATATTTTTCATCTATACCTAATACTCTATCCACTAGGATACTTGTATCCTAACCTCCATAATACTTGAGGTACTCTGGATCTTGCGATTAAGTTACTCCTCCCATCTTGATATATAGTTGTATACCCAATTCTAACACTCACAATCACTCTGTGATACTTACCCGTATCTTGGCAATATAAATATATATATAAATACTTTATACCCATTATGACACTAAACTCTTGTCACTGCTGTAGAAGCATGAAAATCATACAGGCCGCATAGAGCTCATGCCCCTTCAAAATGAAAGCAGTCAGCAAAGGAGACACATAGAGCCCATACGGCTCGAACAACCAAGGAATTGGAGGCCGCATAAGAAGATCCCATGCGGCCTGGACAACCACAAAGTAAGGGGCCGCATGAGATCCCCTGACATGACATTCAATGCCTTACAAAAGATCTGACACACCACTCATCACCCAGAGCGCCTCGAGAATCGTGAGAGAGGCGACGGTTCATAAAAAGACGAAAAGTCACATCAGTACATTAATAATTTTGTCATATGTTCCATGTCACGTGTTTTCTCATATGCGTCTACGGTCTTATGCGGCCTTGTCATTATGCGACCATAGTGTCCATTCGGCCAAGGTAAGACGAGAGCTCGCATGGGCCACAAAGCCATGCAGCCAAAGTTTCCATAAGACCAAGGCCAAACAAGAGCACATATGTGGCAAAGATGATTATGCGACCAAGATGTTAAGCAATATCTTTTCGTTACAACTGAAGGGATGCTTACACAATCAGTGCAGACCACGTGTTCAGCTGACCGAGTCACGCACACAACGGAGTTGAAAATGACCCCAAGATCTTGTCAACAACATATCTCATTCGAGGATACGTGGCAGCCTGCCCGTAGTATGCGACTACAGTTGCAACCATATTCTGTTGAAAGAGTCTCATACGGCCACCAAACAGAGGCATATGCGGCACCTATAGCCCTTCAGCATGGCTATAAATAGCAAGGGTAGCATACCCCACAAACCCCCGGCCAGCCACGTACGTGCACATAGGCTCAAAAGAGAGAAAAGAGAAGAGAGCATCCCCATTCCCTCGTCAGACTGTCAACGGAGTAAATGAGTCGCTACAATACTCGATCTCCATCGTCACGTTCCCCAAATCAAAAATATTGTACTTATATTTTCTGTCTAGGATTTCTTTGTACTTTTTGTTGGTTGTTAAGTAAAAGTTTTTTAAACTTACATTAATTGCGAACAACTGCTATCACATTATACCATTCTATCCTTCGTAAAGTTCATTAATATATATATATATATATATATATATATATATATATATATATCCAATATACTTGTAATGTATTAACATTCATTGAAGCTTACCCCTACGCATGTTACCTTTCCTCTCTTACTATCCTGAACACTTGTACTCCTACTCTCTGGGATACTCCATTTTACACTTTCTCTCAACACTGCAATAATGCACCTAACTAATACTATCACCCACAATAATACTTACTGATACTAAACTGACATGCTACACCTATCATTCATTACTCATCCCTGATACACCTTGGACACTTGCACTTGTTAAGTACTCTTGGTGCACAAATACTAACTCACAATTATACTTAACACCCACAACAATGCTTATCATCACACATACTCTACCATTTATCCTCTTGCTACTAGCTCACTTACTAGATCACCTTACTACACTCACTAAAACTCATGTTCACATGCATCTAATGCACTAGCTATTTGCTTCTATGATACACATATCTCACTTGCATACCCACATGCAGACACATTATTCCACATCCTGTTGATATATATCTCTTCTCACACATACTATACTTGAAACTGCCAACTGATACACTAACCTGTGGTACACCTAACATACCATCCATGACCAATCTTTGACACTTGTTAACCCATAGAATTATATTTCTAATGTCCAGGACCCTCACTTCCTGATACTCATGAAACTCCACCACTTATACTTAACTTCACCATCATGCAATTTACACATTATCTATTGTGCACTTGTGCACACATTTCTATACGCTCTACTTGCTTCTTCCATGTATCACTCTTTAACACATCAATAGCCTCAACACTAGGTGATATACCCTCACTAGACACATACTTGTGCACACACGTCTATCCATACTAATGTACAACTTTCACATGTAACACAAGTCCTACTACCTAGCACCATTATTCTAACACTATCACACCCACCCATACACTTATGGGTACCACTCTACCATGGCACACTCACTAATACATCTCATGGATACACATCTCTACACAACCAAGTGTCAAGCACCAATAGAATGGCGAGGCTCCATTACTTAATACTCAAAACAATTTTATGATATTTAATTGCTACTTGGATCACTCAACTATATGAACCTACATCCATCTAAAACATGCATGATGACATGATACCAATACCTAAATTCACAAATGGGTATGCTACCCCCGCTCACAACTCTCTTATTTCTAATATCAAGGTACCATTCACTAACTATACTCTGACATCAACCTTAGATCCATTGTTATAATGGTACTATACTATAAGTCACTTCTAGGCTTATACACTGATACCTAATGCTCATATACCCAACCAAGAACCACTCTTAGATTCACAAGCCACACTCCCAACCATCAACACTAATCCTCAACTTGAAATAACCTATCTACAAGTTATAAACTACCGCACTATCAAGAAAGCTTCCTCAGGAACTAATGAAGGTAAAACTATATAAGAAACTGAACTAGAGGTATTAAAGATATCTCTATCCTGAGCTAGTAAGGTAATGGAACATAATTCAATGATAAAAAAAGTTGAATGATAGTGACGATATGTTAGGAACCTAATTAAGATACAATCTGATAATCATACACGTCTATCTGAAATTATGTTACCCAGAATCCTCTTAACACCAGGAAGCATAGTTGCGATAAACTATAGAGTCCATAACTAAGGTATATATCTCTACAATCATTTTATCTAGAATTCTCACCACGCCAACCGGTATGGCTACGAGAAACTATAAATTTTATAACCAAGATAAGTATATCCAAAATTAGGCTCTCTATCTTCGCCATGCCAGCTAATATGGCTGCGATAAACTCTAGACTCATAACTAAAGCAGACGGTTACTTATCTCACTGTTCTCATCAAAATATGTTATCAGAATATACCTCAAATCAGTCCATAAAATTTATCTTAATACAAAAATTAAAGTCAACAACAAACATCAAGAATTAAATTCAGCAACGAATAAGTGAGAGTAAACGAAAACAAATGAAAACAGGTTTCGAAATAAAGTTTATAATAAGATTCTCAAGGGTCATTCCAAGAATCTCTCAAACAATCTTAATTTGTGATTGAGTATTCTCTCATCCTATATCCTATCGCATGCTCGCAGTAGTACAACTAAGTCATTATACTAACACGATATCGTACTAATTGTGAAGCCAAACCTGCATGGGCCACCATAAAAATGTGTCACGACCCGCAACCACATGATCGAAGCATGAGTACGTGGGTACGTTCAGCCTACACCGCAATATCGACGATAGAACACTATCTAGGTCATCAATATCTAGCTATCAATCATACTAATATAACTTGATCTATCATGTACTCAATCACAATAATCTAAAGGAAGAATGAACAAGAAGGATAAACCAAATAACATTATAAAGGAATAAAAGTAGACATGATATGAAATAAGAAACACTAGCCTATATCTCTACCATTGTCACCTCAAGGTCCACAATGTAAGAGCAGTCTTGCCTATAGCATCACTCTGAAATTCCAGAATGTGGTGCACAACAATCACTGGAATTTTTTATCCAGTCAGGATTGGAGCGAAGTACAAAACTCTAAAAAAAGTTTCAAATACATGGTATAGAATATATAACAAGTAATAGAAAAAAAATACAAGATGTACATGTAACTAGGAAATAAAGGCATAACGGAAATAAGAAGATAATCATGATAAGTAACTGGAAAGATAAATACCGGCAATATGGTGTGAACTGTAAATAAGAGAAACTAGAATACTGTCTACGTGATTTAGAGCACAAGTTCGTTATGTGATCAGCTTGGGTTGTACACTAATATACTAAGATAACTCGATTATACGTGAGATGTATAATCAACATGTACACGAATACACTAGGACTTGATCACATAACCAACTTCTACTTCTTCGCCCCAACCAATATTCATGGATCCTATCACAACACGTTACGTACATGAATATGGCATGAGCACATGGGCCCCACAAATATAATATAAGTACACGGAGTACACAAATGAACACGAGCACAAGGAATACCCGATGCACACGATAAAGTACATGTGCAAGGAGTACTCGTTGTCACGTCCCAGTCCCAAAAATACGTAGAACTAGAACACGTAAGCATGCCAGCCGCATGGATATGGCAACTCCAATATATGGAAACCAAATCCACACGTACGCTGTAATATGAATATCAATCCACAAGTGGTATAAACATATGTCACAAGTCACAGGGTATAATCTAGATCTCATCCATGAAAATCATATAGAAATAAATAAACAGTATCTATGAAACTAGATCTCAATAAGAAGTATCTAAGGATGATAGTTGGATGAAAACAAATCTACTACCAACTCGAATATAAGAGCAAATACAATATGAGTACAACACCACAACACAATATAATAATACCAGCTATCCATCACAGCTCGAAGAGAAGACATCCTCGGATCATATGTAACCATCCAAATCTGCGCTCCTGCAAATACTCAAGAAAAGATACACCTGGCAGCGGACCAGGTCCTCAGAGGGACATAACAAGATACTTAAACACATGCCAATAAAGTACTGAAATAAATATCCAATGGGTCGCCTAACCGTCTAAAGTGAATGCAGTTTAAGAACAACTTTCTAACAAGTGGGCTATCTGGCCATAAATAGGATTGGCATAGTTCTCTTGGAGATCCAGGGGCCTACAAAGGCATGACAATTTTCGAACGTCGGAGGCCCGCCATGATAATATATAGGGGTCATCATGACCGCGTATATCCGGCGGAGCGAACGGGTTACACAAGAAAAGTGCAAAGGAGCCCAAATGCGGTACTTGTTGTTCTCCCCACCCAATGCTCTAAGCATGTCACATCCATGACACGATAACACTCTAATAACTGCCAAGTCCACTAGCATGCAAAGTTTTTAACAGCAGTTATTCCTAACGCACGTCCCACACGTACAGAAGGCCAACCTGCACGCAAGTCCGTGATCTACATGAGACTCACAACTCGTGTAACAACTGTGTCACGGCCAATGAACCTAAAGATGCTATATGATGATGGGGTAGTCTCATAAACAAGGTCAATGCAAATACATAAATAAAAACATACCGCGACGTCACCGTCGCGCGCATTTTATATAACAGTTAAAATATATGAACTAAAGACAGAAAATAAAGATGCATGCAACATATGGAATATAAATAACAGTACAATGGCAAGGTATACTTGCCTGGCAAGGAAGCTGCAATGTACCAATAACCTGCTCCAGAAATCGCGCAGAACAATCCAATATCCTATGTACAAATAAATATAATATAATAGAATCATTAGTCATTACACTAGCACATACTCAACCACATTTACACTGGAATCAGGGGGTATACTAGGGGTAACACTAGTCATCTAACACGGTCAATTACGCATTGAATTACGCGGGTGTCGCGTCTTCAAGTACTGTACGAAATTAGTCAGTCAACTGACAGGTGTCTATGCCAGTACGTTAGTGTACGCAAGGCAGACAAATTCACAAGTTCTTAGGGTCAACATGGTCAAGGTAAGTATGGGATAGTCCATGATGTCCTAGGGTCAGACAGTTTGAATATTTAGTCATAATTATCAATTAGCATTTACTTACATATATATTCATATAACTATATAATAATATAACCATTAATTTATTTTAATTTATTTAATTCTGGAATAATTACTCTAAAATCCTATTTTAATCTTATTATTCTAATTTTTATGTTAATCCTAAATTTTGTCCAAAGAAACTAAATTTTATCAACTCGAGACTCATGGCACGCAAATCGAGGCGATCTGTTGACCAAAAAGTCAACTGATACAAACTCAACTTTTATGTATGATTTCCTGTAGATATCAGCATCAAAAATATACTAGAATTTATGGCTCGTCTGAATTCAAATTCGTTTGGGAATTATGGCACATACAAATTTTGTATTGTGCACCGATGGTTAAATTCTAACCTAAAAGTTCTACAGAATTAACAGTATGTAAATAATTCGAAATAAATTCTGGGAAAAATATATGTCGATGATCTCGACATTAGCTTTCCGAAACTTTAAACGGTTCATGATTCTGATTCCTGGTTCTCCTGGAATCGCGAAAACATCGAAACACGTCTATTTTCGGATATGCTGTGCTCTACGAATTTTTTAGAATTTAATAATAATAATTTAGAAAAAAATTATATTATCAGAAAGCTAACCTCATTATCGTTCTAACAAAAAAAATTGGAGCGTGTTTGGAGTCCGGAGCTAGGAGATATCATCTTTTTAATTCGTCATAACTAGTAGAAAATGAGGCTGAATTTATGACGAATTTTGACTATTTTTTGGACGAAAAAGAGAGGAATTTGGGAAAGAAAAATATGAAGGATGAGATATTTATAATGGTGGACACTACTTAATTAAATATGAATAGGATTGGTTAATTTGGATAGGATTATGATGAATTTAAATAAGGATAGGATATGCATGAATTTGATTTTCTAGTAGGTTCAGGATTTGAATTAATTTAAAATAGAGTTTGAAATTATCTCAATAATTTATAATCTTAAATATAATTAAAGATAATAAAAATAAGTTATAAAATCTTATTAATATCTATTAACACTAAATTAGTATCTATCTAATATTAAGACTATATATATCCAAATAAATCCTAAATAATTTTAAAATCTAAATAAATTTCTTAAAGTTCTAAATAAATTACAAAAAATATAATTAAATATTTTAAACTAAAATAAATATTTGGTAGGAATGACATGCAAGTATGGTAGTATAGTAAATCATAGAAGTCCTAGAAATTTATGTTTTCTAAGTTTTAATTACCAAAAATTTTAGAAAAATCTCCAAAAATCTAAAAATAACCTAAAATAATTCTAAATTAATATTTATATAAGTAAATATATCAAGAAATTTATTTTCTAATTAACTAAGAGCATATTCCAAATAAATTTAACATATATAATAAATATAATAATATAAATTATACACAAAATACCTATTTTGGGTGAGGAAGTTTACAATCTACCCAACTTAAAATAATTTCGTCCTCAAAATTAAAATAAGACATAATTTGTTAAATCCTTCATATTCGTACATATGGTATGTCAATCGCAATCTCTTCCAAAAATTTAAATAATAAAATCTATTCGAATATATCGCGATCACTTCAAAATTAATATAACCACTGTTTAAATCAAAATTCAACCTATCATAATCTCTTCTCAATTTTTAAATAATCAACATCCAAATCTGACTCAAGTCTATATGACATCCCACATCAAAATTTATATCATAATTTCCAACTATCATAATCTCCTCTAGACTTTGAACAATAAACAATTCTAATCAAATCTTATTCCTTTTCTTAACTTAAGAATTTTGTACTATTCAAATATTTAAACTCAATTTACATCCTCAATATTTCAAATAGGTGACCCAATAATCAAAATTGAACTTTTAATTCAAATCATCAAATTGTAAAATTTAAATCTAATTAACCAATTGTTCAAGTCTAAAATTCTATATTTATCCTCAAAATTTAAATCGATGATTCATCCTTCAATAGTCAAAATTTAAATCATGTGCTCAAAGTATAAATATTGGGTCCTCAATATCAAGATTTTTAAAATTTATTAAATCCTCATTATCTTAATCCCTCTTTTAAAATTCTCCACATTTAAAAGGACTTAATCTCTCAATCTAATCCTACTTGATCACAATCTAAAAGAATTCTCCTCAAGTTTAATACTGTAATTTCTACCCAACTTAGAATTTATACATCTATCACATAAGGCTCTTACACTTAAGAAAAATATTCCTTAATTTATTTTCTTATGTCATTCAATCCTCAAAACTTTAATACCAACTATATCATATGTGATATGCCCTTAATCAATTATGAAAGATAGTCACCAAATAATGTGATTGGCCTATGGGGTATATCTTGTACTATCCATGTATCACTTATATCCAAGCACGAGATTTCGTCTTTTCGAAACAAGGGAAGACGGAAAGCAACGGAAAAGAGTTCAAGGAGGGGTAATAGAATGGAAGTATGGGAATCAAAGGGTTTAAAGAATTCAAATGGGAATTGTCAAGACAGTTGTGGATTGAAATCTTAATTTGGTAATTTCCTATTCGCATGCTCATATCGGTGCAGTTATGTACTTGATATGATATGCTTTGTCGTATCTAGAGGGTAAGTATATTCGTCTACTAATTACTACATATCTCAATCCACGTAAAGTAGTTATACGAAGGACGAACCAAGCGCACTAAGGTTAGCTAGACCCTAATATACTGATTCTGAAATATATTATTGTGGGCCCCCAATAATACGTATGTCATAAAAAAGCTCGATAAAGAATAAGCTTGCAAAAACTAGGCTATAATAGCAGCATAAGTCAAGGTAGTACAGCAAATATGAATACGCTAGATTATGATGAAAGAAGGTTCATAACAATTCAAATTCACAAAAACAAAAGCAAAATAAGCAATAATAATGAAAGACTACACAATCTCTACAGTTGTCATACTAATTCCTTGTCTAAGTCGCTAGTCGACCAATAGGGACATAGACCTCTAAATTCTATCGTCTGAATAAACACTGTCGTCTTTGCTAGCATACAATTAATGTCATTCAGTTACACTTCATCAATAGATCACAGGGACTACGTGATACTAGGTGGTGAGGTATACTATCCAACTTAAAATAATTTAACTACTATTGTATTGCCTTAAGGATACCTACAAAATAACCTTGCACATGTACATAGAACAAAAACTCTTATTAGGGTCTCCTATTGCATTATATAGGTAAGGGTCAAGTGCTCATAGAACATGTGTCAATCGTAGGGATAGAAGAGTTACTAACCGTTAAGGGAAAAGGGATTTAACTCGTATCGAGCTATGGGTACAAATTTCGTGATTTAAAGCTAAGGGATAATCATTAGGTCACAACCTAAGGGAACTACGCAAACTATCAAATCCCAACTATCACACACAAAATTCAAAGTTCAAATTACCAAACTATACCCTAGCAAACTACATGTCCTAACATAGAATAAGATTACTTGGCCTTCAATCATACGAGTTATGTGGCACGAGTTAAATGATGAAGAAAGAAGAATCATAATTTAGTCGTCACACAATTAGCGAACGCTAAGGTTGCAGGGGGACAAGTTATAAAATCAAAAATAGAGGGCTCTAGATAGCATCATGGTTCTCTAAGGGTGTGGCATGCTAGTTGCCATGTTCGGGGTATGATCAAGGGAAAGGGTTGATTACATTCCTCTAGGCTTCCTAGGGTGCTGTCTACTAGTAACAAGACAATGACATAAGTTTTATAGTTCTCTAATACTATCCAATTATGAGGGTTAGGTTCAGTCCTAATGTTCAATATTGGTTCTCCATTGGTTCCTCAATACTAGGGTCAAACATTATGGTAAAACTTCTAACTAACTCTAGAAGTGTCTATATTACTCTCAAGTCTTCATAATACATCAGGGGGTAATGGTAAATCAATTCTAAAGATAAGAAATTCTAGGGTTCACTAGATATTCTAAACTTAGTGGTGTATCTATATTCTCGTTGTATTCTTAATAGGTGTGCTACTCTAATTATCATCCTAATAACAGGGGTTCCTATATTCTAGCAGAAGGCTATATATACTCAAGAAACTTATTAGGGAAGTACAGGAATCAAGCAGGATACAATTGTTCGAATAGATCATAGAGGAGGAAGGTGAATCATAGTCAATTGTGGATGAGATCCTATACTCTAGTCCTATGTGCAGGCTTGTTCGGTATAGTAACATAACCGAGACAATATGCTCTCGACCTGCATGGGCCATCACAAAAATATGTCACGCCCCAGTCCCAAAAATACGTAGAACTAGAACACGTAAGCATGCTAGCCGCATGGATATGGCAACTCCAATATATGGAAACCAAATCCACACGTACGCTGTAATATGAATATCAATCCACAAGTGGTATAAACATATGTCACAAGTCACAGGGTATAATCTAGATCTCATCCATGAAAATCATATAGAAATAAATAAACAGTATCTATGAAACTAGATCTCAATAAGAAGTATCTAAGGATGATAGTTGGATGGAAACAAATCCACTACCAACTCGAATATAAGAGCAAATACAATATGAGTACAACACCACAACACAATATAATAATACCAGCTATCCATCACAGTTCGAAGAGAAGACATCCTCGGATCACATGTAACCATCCAAATCTGCGCTCCTGCAAATACTCAAAAAAAGATACACCTGGCAGCGGACCAGGTCCTCAGAGGGACATAACAAGATACTTAAACACATGCCAATAAAGTACTGAAATAAATATCCAATGGGTCGCCTAACCGTCTAAAGTGAATGCAGTTTAAGAACAACTTTCTAACAAGTGGCCTATCTGGCCATAAATAGGATTGGCATAGTTCTCTTGGAGATCCAGGGGCCTACAAAGGCACGACAACTTTCGAACGTCGGAGGCCCGCCATGATAATATATAGGGGTCATCATGACCGCGTATCTCCGGCGGAGCGTACGGGTTACACAAGAAAAGTGCAATGGAGCCCAAATGCGGTACTTGTTGTTCTCCCCACCCAATGCTCTAAGCATGTCACATCTATGACACGATAACACTCTAATAACTGCCAAGTCCACTAGCATACAAAGTTTCTAACAGCAGTTATTCCTAACGCACGTCCCACACGTACAGAAGGCCAACCTGCACGCAAGTCCGTGATCTACATGAGACTCACAACTCGTGTAACAACTGTGTCACGGCCAATGAACCTAAAGATGCTACATGATGATGGGGTAGTCTCATAAACAAGGTCAATGCAAATACATAAATAAAAATATACCGCGACGTCACCGTCGCGCGCATTTTATATAACAGTTAAAATATATGAACTAAAGACAGAAAATAAAGATGCATGCAACATATAGAATATAAATAACAGTACAATGGCAAGGTATACTTACCTGGCAAGGAAGCTGCAATGTACCAATAATCTGCTCCAGAAATCGTGCAGAATAATCCAATATCCTATGTACAAATAAATATAATATAATAGAATTATTAGTCATTACACTAGCACATACTCAACCACATTTACACTGGAATCAGGGGGTATACTAGGGGTAACACTAGTCATCTAACACGGTCAATTACGCATTGAATTACGCGGGTGTCGCGTCTTCAAGTACTGTACGAAATTAGTCAGTCAACTGACAGGTGTCTATGCCAGTACGTTAGTGTACGCAAGGCAGACAAATTCACAAGTTCTTAGGGTCAACATGGTCAAGATAAGTAAGGAATAGTCCACGATGTCCTAGGGTCAGACAGTCTGAATATTTAGTCATAATTATCAATTAGCATTTACTTACATATATTCATATAACTATATAATAATATAACCATTAATTTATTTTAATTTATTTAATTCTGGAATAATTACTCTAAAATCCTATTTTAATCTTACTATTCTGATTTTTATGTTAATTCCTAAATTTTGTCCAAAGAAACTGAATTTTATCAACTCGAGACTCATGGCACGCAAATCGAGGCGATCTGTTGACCAAAAAGTCAACCAATACAAACTCAACTTTTATGCATGATTTCTTGTAGATATCAGCATCAAAAATATACTGGAATTTATGGCTCGTCTGAATTCAAATTCGTTTGGGAATTATGGCACATACAAATTTTGTATTGTGCACCGATGGTTAAATTCTAACCTAGAAGTTCTACAGAATTAACAGTATGTAAATACTTCGAAATAAATTCTGGGAAAAATATATGTCGATGATCTCGACATTAGCTTTCCGAAACTTTAAACGGTTCGTGATTCTGATTCCTGGTTCTCCTGGAATCGCAAAAACATCGAAACACGTCTATTTTCGGACATGCTGTGCTCTACGAATTTTTCAGAATTTAATAATAATAATTTAGAAAAACAATTTATATTATCAGAAAGCTATCCTCATTATCGTTCTAACAAAAAAAATTGGAGCATGTTTGGAGTCCGGAGCTAGGAGATATCATCTTTTTAATTCGTCATAACTAGTAGAAAATGAGGCTGAATTTATGACAAATTTTGACTATTTTTTTGGACGAAAAAGAGAGGAATTTGGGAAAGAAAAATATGAAGGATTAGGTATTTATAATGGTGGACACTACTTAATTAAATATGAATAGGATTGGTTAATTTGGATAGGATTATGATGAATTTAAATAAGGATAGGATATGCATGAATTTGATTTCCTAGTAGGTTCAGGATTTGAATTAATTTAAAATAGAGTTTGAAATTATCTCAATAATTTATAATCTTAAATATAATTAAAGATAATACAAATAAGTTATAAAATCTTATTAATATCTATTAACACTAAATTAGTATCTATCTAATATTAAGACTATATATATCCAAATAAATCCTAAATAATTTTAAAATCTAAATAAATTTCTTAAATTTCTAAATAAATTACAAAAAATATAATTAAATATTCTAAACTAAAATAAATATTTGGTAGGAACGACATGCAAGTATGGTAGTATAGTAAATCATAGAAGTCCTAGAAATTTATGTTTTCTAAGTTTTAATTACCAAAAATTTTAGAAAAATCTCCAAAAATCTAAAAATAACCTAAAATAATTCTAAATTAATATTTATATAAGTAAATATATCAAGAAATTTATTTTCTAATTAACTAAGAGCATATTCCAAATAAATTTAACATATATAATAAATATAATAATATAAATTATACACAAAATACCTATTTTGGGTGAGGAAGTTTACACTCGTAGTATACGATAAGGTATAACATCTCCTGACAGGATCCATATAATACCAGTCCGTGTAACAATGTGTCAGAATTAAGTAATACAGTTCTAGAACATGTGATATATACACTATCATGTAATAAAAACTAACAGAGAGATGTACTAGCCTGTGGTCCTGAGCAAATGGTATAACTCGATGTCCGAGCCGGTGTCACACATACCTATATATAAAATATCATGTCATTTAGGTGTAATGAAGTGATAATAAGCATAAATGCACTGAAATATAATTTATAGGCCATTTCTAGGTCATACTAGTCAAACTAGGTCAAACTAGGCCAATACCTTAATTTTAGGTCAATACCTAGCTTCTAGGTTGATTACAAGGGTAAACTAGTGGATACTAAGTCGTACCTAGATTTCAAGGTTCATAACTTGAATGTGTTAGCTATACTAGCTAATACCACTAAGTAATTATGTAATTATGATTAACTTAGTGTTATCTAGTACCTATACTACCTTAGTATATAAGTTATATAAATACCTTACTATGAACTCATACCCTACTCATACCTCATTAACACTAGTTCCTTGATATCTCATATATATATATATATATATATATATATATATATATATATATATATATATATATATGGTGTCCTAATACTTATATCTTGTTACCCATATAGTATCTCAACTTGATAACTTACCCTATCTTCACACTAAGACACACCCTTCACTACACTAGAAAATCTGATACTTAATTCACCGTCACCTTTACTCTAGCAGTCCATACACACACTAAAACTGAATCCCAGGCCAACAATACACTTAATTATTACCTTAACACTCACTCCTTTGTTTAACACTGATCTCCACTGATACACCCCATATTGCTGCTACCCATGTATATCCCAAATACTGCAGTTGTACCTGTTAGTGAGAACTGTCATATACTCACAATGACAGACAATATCACACCTCACAAACACTCAGATCATGCACATTTCTATCTTGTGGCACAGTCTTCACAAATCTGCAGTGGTGCAGGTTACTTGCAGCACCTATACTTCCTCCCTAATAGACTGATACCCTTGATATCAGTCTCCTCAGATGCATTGCTACTGCATGCAAATGTTAATTCTTGCAATATTTACTAATGTGCTCTCACCTTAGTCCATAGAAACCCTCTCCCTGCACATGTGTCATACATACACTTCACTCTACTGTACAGTGCACAAGGAGCACTGCAACAATCGACTTTTTCCCAACCATTCAGACCTACATTCGAGCATGGTACGTCCAACTCCCTGCTGCACCTACTTACCTAGCTGTGCACAAGACCTCAAAAGCCAACTGAAACTGAGCTTAGAGGTCTAATATTTATTTGTTGTGCCTCCTTGAACCCCTCCCCTTCTCTCATCAGTCCAAATACTGACACCCTTATCAATCAACACACCATATTACACACACACACCCACACACACCCACACACACACACCTACCTATGTGCAACTGTTGTTGTTGCTGTGTAAACCTTCTAATGCAAGTACTCTGATCATCACATTTCCCCCTTCCTATTTGCATCTCACTTTCCTTCTCTAATGAACCCACACATCAATACATGTTACAAACCAAGTATCATCACTAACCACCATACTTATACTCCAAAATATGACACTAGTATATTACCCAAAATTATTCTCATGGTACACCTATGACACGTACACCCCACACACACACACACACACACACACACACGCACACACACATAATATAATTATATACATGTATATATATACTAATGCTCATACAACTATTTATATACACTGCTACATAATACTATAATAAACACACTCCTACCAATACTAATGTTATTTTATCATACACCTATGGTGCACAAGTAGAATACTCATGATACACACAAGTATCTATATGATACTCTTGCTACCAACACCCACACACATTCCCTTGGTCATGATATCACCCCAATTCAATATGAACATGTCTAATATACTAATTAAAGTCTAACTAGAACAAATGATAGTTATTACAAAGTGTGGTGAAGAATTTGATATGTGTATCACAAGTGTCAAGGAAAAATAAAAGTCTAATTAGATCTAATTTACCTAATGACAAACACTTGGTGCACCAATCTTAAAAAAATTTCAAATTGGACACAAAACTCAATGTAGAAGTCACAATAGGGGTCATATGAACCTAGTTCTTCTTCCTATGAGTAGTCCTAAGCTATTAAAAGGTTCCTAATGCTCAAATACAATAATTAGAGTCTAATTAAAGAAAAAAAATTAGAATTATACATATTGGGAGGTGGATTCCCAATGAAATGCTCAATGGATACAATTTGGACACAAGCTCTTAGCCAAATTCTTCTTCTCCAAGTGCTCTTTGCTATCCAAGCTTCTAGGTTCCGTGGTAGATAAAAATGGAAAGGATTGAGAGTGATTTAAGAGAAATTTGTGGAGGGATTAATCAATTTGGAAAAGAACACAATTGTGGGTCAATTTTTGGAATGAGGAATAAAGGATGAGAGAGAATATCCCTCCCTATAAGGGCCAGCCTTAGCTTCCCCCTTTTCTAATGTAGAATGACAAGGATACTCCCATTAATTATTCATGAATGATAATTAATTAGGAAGGATAATTAAGGAAGCTTCTAGTCCTAATGAAGGTTATTCTAATATCTAATTAATGGAAAGGGAATAATTTAAGTTGGGATCTAATATGGCTAGTCTAACTATTGGGTTCAATGTCATGTCATGTCTAGTTAAGTTCACTAGTGCTCACTAGTACTAAGTCTAACTAACGTGCTACACTCTAATCACTAATTATATTAAAAATGCATATATTTAAATAAATATATTAATAATATACAAACAATATGAAATGACAAAAATATTCCTCTTCCGGAATTATGTAGTTACAGGGGTCAATCTCAAATGTAAAAAAAGTTCAAAATTTTATTAAATAAAGTTCCCTACATCAAAACTTTATTGTTCTCCACCATGACTTCTCTCTCTGTATCGAATCATAAAAAAATGGGTTAGATCAGAAAAAAAAAAATCTTGAGCTAAAATTCACTCAAAAGATATATTGCAAAATACTTTATATACCTAAATAGATTTTGAAGACACCTTAGAGGAATTGGATATTTTGGCACAATGGAAACATAGTTTTTAAACCAAGTATTAGTTGGGAATATCTTTTATTAAGAAATTAGATGTTATGTGTTGTGATTGCATAAGCTTGTTTAATATTATTAAATTAATATTTGATGCATAATAATCTTAACTATTTTTTTTATATCAGTCCAGCCTCGTCGTAAGTTTAGCAATAATTTAGGAAGGACGAAAATAAAAATAATAAAAGAAAAAATAAAATAAAATATGAATATGTTTATAGAAAATAAAAATTAAAATTTTTGTAGGGGATAAAACATAAACTCGATAACTTTTTTAAACAATAGAAATATTTAACTATATTTAACTGCGAATCAAAAATTTAGTTGGCACAACTGCTCCCACTCGTCCGCATGCAGGTACGCACCTGGACGTACATGATATCCACACCATCGCTAGCTGCAGCTTTTGGACTCCAGGGATGCGTTTGAACTCTATCAAAGTTTTTGGACTCCATAGGATATGCAGATGACCTGATTCTTAGTTTAATTGCTCCATTCGGATGATATGTTCTCTGCTCCCTTGTTAGAAATTCAGCAAACGAAAAACAATCGAAACGGCAAAAGTACGAGTATAAATCAGCAATGTACAAGTAAAATACGTTAAAAAATTCGATCAAATATTCGTCAAACGAGAAGCATTTTGGTTAGATTTAATTCGTGTTTAGTACGTTTCATATGAACAAATTCGACACTAAAAATTCGACATGCATTTTTTCTTCAAATAAATTAACAAACAAATAACTCATTAAACATAAATTCATAAGTCCACATTTTCATCCCATCTCACAAAATGATCATTGCTGCAAGCAACATGATTGTTGAATTTCTTTCTTGATTTACGTATTAATATGAATCTTTTAAAAATTTACGTATTAATATGAATCTTTTAAAAATATGTAAGTATTATACGTTTCTGAAAGATACGAAAAAAATTCACGTATTATACGTGTTTTATTCGGCTGATTGCTCACAGGAGTCTGCTCTGAAAGAGCTGTTCATAAAGGCATGTACATGACCCATAGCTTTAAATTAAAGCATGCAGTTAGATCCTATAAATATTTGCTTTGCTCTCTAAGAAAATCCGTTATTAACTTTAGTTGTTCTAATGTCGATACTACTAAAGAACACATAATTATATATACATACGATAACTCTACCATTCCATTCAAAAACTGACAATGATTACTATTTCAGTCGGCAGAGCTCTACGTACTACAACCACATATGTGTATATATCATTATATTGTTGATTTCTATATCATTATATTGTTGATTTCTATTTGAAATCGGTTGGATATACACTGAAAGATTCTGACATAGACTCTAAGATAGCAATAGCTACCAATATAAATTCTTTTATGAGCAAACAAATAGCTTATTATATATAATTTTGGGGTATTATATATAATTTATCAAATTATAAAAATGAAAGTAAGAAAAAAGTAATAATGTGGTAAAGACTGAACTGAACCATTTATACAGTCACAGGCGAATCTCATGGAGCCGAGAGGGGTCAACATAAAGTTTCTTTTTCTTTCTTTTTTTTAATCTATAAATACGTAATAATTAACCATTTAGACCTTTAAATACTTAATAAGTTCCAGTTGGCTATTTTTAATTTTTTGTTTTTGTTTTTGTTTTTTCCTTATGCCATAAGAAACTGTTAAAAAAAGACTAAAGAAATGTAAGAAAAAAAAAATTATACAGTTGACCTTTAAATTAACCTAAATCTTCTTGAAACATCGGTCAACACTTGATTTTTTTTTTTTTCCAAAAGTTATAAAAAAAAACTATATTTTAGTCTTCAATAGTTTTTTTTTTTTTTGAATTTTCGGCATAACGGGGTCCGGAATAACGTTCGAGATTTTGTGCACACTGCATTGTATGTCTTTGGGTCCACTTCCTCCAATTTTTACCATTTATAAATAGAAGGAATAATACGTCTCCGTGATTTGATCCACTAATCTTTTGCTATCCAGTCAGGATCTTATATTTCTTCTTGGTAACCACAAGAGAGCCACTCGAGTTCGGTAATAGCTTGTATTTGTTAAACTTTGATTTGTTGTATAATATAAATTTCATAAATTTGGACAACATATACATAATTAATACTATGAACTAACCCTTCTCCCGTCTCTTTCAACTTTATGTTGTTGAACAATTCCCAAAGCTCATATTTCACTTGTGCCAAATGAGAATGCACAAGAATGCTGCCTCCGTCCGACAAAATTCAAGACTTGGAATCATCGATCTAAGTCGCGACTATTCCTGCACATAATAATTAGTAGACTCTTTACTTGAGCAAGATCGAGCAAGAGATCTAAATGGGCAACTCTTTACCGTGTCCGTGTCCGTGTCCTTGCATGATTGAGCAACATGCGGCAGGAGACAGAGTCGTGGTGATGAGAGCAGATGGCAGCCTTTTGCATTTCAAGAAGGGGATCCAGGCCAAGGAGGTGGCGGCATCGCAGCAGGGGTACCGGGTGGTGCGGTGCGACTCGGCCCGCAGGGTGCTGTGGGGGTCGGCGGCGCTGGAGAGCAACAGGCTCTACTTTCTGATGCCGGAGGAGAAAGCGCGATGCCGGGAGACGTACGAGACGTATTGGTCGGTCGGTGTGTCCAAGGGCATGGTGCCGGCGCCTAGGAGTAGGACTAGGAGGACTAGGAGTAGGACATCGGGGCCGGGGAAGAACAACGAGACGTCGGTTGTCGCGGGCCAGGCGATCGTGCTCGGATCAGGACGTCGACTGCTGCAGTTGACGACGTCGGGATCAGATCAGGGATGGACGCCGACGCTAACGACAATACCGGAGATCTTGTCGCCGCCGCCTTCTAGTTCTGGCTGTTCTTCTTCTTCCTCGATGGGGCCGACGGCCGGGATGCGAAGCCTACGAGAGCAGCTTGCATCGTCTCCGATACTGTTCGTGACCTAGCTAGCCCTTCTCTTCTCTTCTCTTCTTCCATTTGACTACTGTTAGGTGTCACATATCTAACGATCAATTCTCTCTCGCATGCATGCATGCATGCATATACATAATACAAACCCTAATTATTGTATAAGCAAATGTTAGTCTATATTCCTGCCCAATTTCGTCACTAAATGTCTATGTAATAAACATAAAACATAGAGAAAGTTAGTGTAAATAATCCAAATTTTTTTTACTTTATATATATTTTATTCGAACCTCGAACCACTCAGTCAGTCAGGAGTTGTAAACCCCCTTCCCAAATTTTACTTTATTTTATTTATTTCCAAAAATATTACTTGAAATTTTTTAACTTGCTAATATACAACTAAGTTAATTTGGTTAGTAAATTTTTTCATATATATATATATATATATATATATATATATATATATATATATATATATAATACCTCATTTGGGCCACTAAGTCTATCAGGGACGGAGCTAGCAATTTCATTAGTAAACTTGGATATAGCATTCATTCTTTTTCTGGGTTGTGGACGATAAATTTAAGAAATAAATAAAATATTGCTAGCTAAAATTTTAAAAAAGACTATAAATATAAAAAAATAGATAATTTAAGAAACAAATTTTAAAAATTTTAAAAATTGTATAAAAAAAACTATTCATGGGGCCGGCAGATCCCATTCCTCTGTATGTGGCTCTGCACATGAAGCCTATGCCATTCTTTTTCTACTTTAAAACTTCCTATTGAGACAACTCATAAAGCTAGCCACGACTACTATTCAATTGAAAACCTTTCTTATTGCTAAACATCTAGCAGCCCAGACCCGCATTACTTGCTCTTTGTATATAAGCGGATACGCACTACCTAGCTAGCAAAATCAGGGGGAGAGGGGGTCAACTAAAGAAATTTTAAAAATAAAATCACATGTTAAGAAGTAAGATACATATATTTAGTTTCACATATCCTACAAAAAAAATAAGATAACTAATCTCATACTACAGTACACTACCAGAATAAGACAAATTAGCGACGCAGAAAAGAGTCGCCAAATGGCTAAATTACGTCGCTAATACTAAGTAGCGACGTATTTAGCAATGTTTTAATTTAGTCGCCAAAAAGTTAATTGCTAACAAAACAACGTCGGAAAACGTCACAGTTGCGACGTAATTTAGCGACGTTACAAAGTCCCAAGAATGGCGACTCTTAGCGTCTAAGGTCGTCAAATTTGTGATATTTTATTTTAGTCGGTAATTGTCATTAAATTTAAAGACAAATTGCGACATAATCATCGATGAAAAGCTGACATGCCTAAAATTGCCATGTCAGCAATATTTAGAGATGTTTAATGGCGATCGGCAACATAAAATAAATTATTTTACAGTTTAGCGACGTCATTAGCGACTCCTATGAACGTCACTGAACGTCACTAAACGTCACTGAACGTCACTAAACGTCGCTGAACGTCGCAAAGGTTAAAAAAAATGAATGCCTGCAATATCACAGTATAATATGCCTGCAGTATGATCATATTTCAAATAAATAGATAGATCCAGAATAACCCTCCGTTGAATTCCCTGGGTTTGTCGACCCCTTCGATGGAACTCTCAACACCGGTACAATCACACAACAACAATGATGAAATAAATCAATGAAAAGCTTTAAGGCCCGAATGTAGTCACACAATATCAAGTCACAATAAAAATGTACAAATAAGTCACACAATAAAAGAGTGCAAATAATAAGTACAAATTTCCATGAATGGGCCAATACGCACATGTCAAAAAAAAAATACTACAGATCAGGAGGATGAGCCTCGTCGAATCTGAGATAATAGCAGGTCAAACTACTCCTGTGTAAGCGTCCCGGAACCCGATGCAGGAGTCGATGTAGATGACGATGTAGACGGACCAGGAGGACGTCGTTGCTCCAAATCTGTCAGTCGAGCATCGCAAGTATCCATGACAGATAATAACCTCCTGTACTATGCTCCACTCACTCGCCCATCTGAAGATGTGATGCCTGCATCCTCGATAGTGAAGCGCCCACGATCTCCACTCGCTCGCTCATCTCAATATGTGACGCATGTATCCTCGATAGTGTGGCACCCACGGTCAACTGCGACTCCTGCAGCGACGTCACATTATGCTATGTTAACGTGGCCAGATCCCTCAGCTTCATGATGCTACGCTCCAGCGATTCAAAATATGCTATGAACGTCGCATCGTCCATCTGCGGCTGCACCCTAATCCTCTGCAACAACTCGTCACGCAGAGATACGATATGAAGGTCAACTCTCTCCTAGGCTCGCTGTAATTCCTGGAAGGGCTTTGGGGTATGCACATAGGTAGAGGGTGTCTTAGAGGACTGTGATGCAACATAGGCGCCGTAGGATCCCCTACCATAGTACGTACCCCTATGTAGACTACCAACGGCTCTTATCCATAGCTCATCATCCGACGGAGCTGGGTGGGCCGGGGGTTCCGAGGAACTACCCCCCTCTTCAGGTGTGGGCTGGGTCGACTCTTTGCGGAGCCTCCTATACTCATCCTAAAAAAATATGTATCTATCGATAACCGTACTACTTACTTTATATCTTAGATACTTATTACTAATTACATGTATTTTTGCTAAGTTATATCAAATTTAATAAAATATAAGAGTAATACTTACGTAGCTTTGCGTCGCCCTATCATCGATAAGTTGTCTCCATTCCTATGAGTGGCGAGGAACACTGTCACCATGTTCGCATCCTCACCCCTCTGGACTTGTTAAGAAATATATTATTTGTTATTAAAATAAAAAAATTAGGCCACGATGATTAAAGATTGTACGTATACAATGAAAGAAGTACCAAGGACAAAAATATTCTGTCATTGGAATCGACCCACCACACCACTTTCCCGCCCTCTGCCGAGTCGCCTTGGCCTTCTCCGACTTTTTCCTATACCTATCATCGTTGAATCTAGCCCTCGTCGCAGTGCACTGTTCAGGCGTGATCTAGACTTGGATCGGTTTTTCTTTGCGATCACGAGCCTTCTGGTCATCCATAGCATCACGGATGAGCTTGGCGGCGGCGTAAGAAAACTGCTGCTCGATCTGTGCGGCCTGGTGTGGTGGATAAAAATATATTCTCTACAAGGAGAACAATAGTTAGTTATAAAATATTAACATAAAAATATTAATGATGTTAAAATTAAATATACTTTTATCTTAAAGTGCCCAAACAGAACGTCTTTCTCTCTTCCGAGGCATCCGAGTAGTTTATCCATGGTCCACCATAGTTGTCTCAGAAAATATCTCAAAAAATGTTCCAGTGCTCTCTGTACCATCGGAGAACGATATCTATATATACATTGATAATTAAACTCATTAAAAAGTATATATATATATATATATATATATATATATATATATATATATATATATATATATATATATATATATATATATATATATATATATATATATATATATATATATTCATAAGAAACAAATAACTAATTAACTTACTTTGTAGGGCCATCGGCCCAAATCTCCATTCTCATCTTATCCGGTGGTGCATACGGAGGATCGCTCTGATATGGAGACGGAGTCGACTCGACCGCCATCTTCTCCTCTGTCTTCATGGTACCGTCAGCAGCAGGAACATTGGACGGAGCAGGAACACATGACATGATACTCTCGGGCCTGGAACTGCTGGTCCCAGGAGTACTGCCATGTGCTGTCATCGCAGTTGCAGTCTGAGATACTTTTGGTCGATAGTATGGAGTACTCGGGGATGAGGATCGGGAAGGAGTATCTGTGTCTTGAAGAGGACGTCTAGAGGATCTACCGCGGGAATAAGATCTGCGTCATCCAGTTATATCTGAGAACAACATATAATGATAAAATAAATATACAGAGATATTTAGATTACATGACAGAAAGAAATACACAGAAGTTGTGAACTAGGCCACAATAAAAGTCTAAATAATAAAAGTGTCACTTGTATCTTGACCTAGCTAGAAACCTAATAAGAAATAAGTAAATGAACCTAAAAGCCATGAGACATTTGGCTCTACCTTACGCTCTGGTGCCGAAAGCCATGAGACTGAAATATGAAAGAGAAGAGAAGGCTTATGTCTCATGGCTTCTGGTACTAGAGACGAAAGTAGAGCCAAAGATTTCAAACTCTAGTAAATAGACGTCTCATGAATTTTGTTACTTTGGGTTCCAAGTTGTGAGCACCCTAATTTTTACAAAGGTTAGTTCGGTAATTAATAATTTTTTTTATTTTAATATTTATTCGATAATCTAATTGAACTTTGAAAACCAACCACCATGGTTTTAAGATCTTGAGTGCAACACTAGCCTTTCTCTTACAACCAACCTAGCATGCTTGACTTACACGAGTCAAATTAGGCTCCTGCCATGACTGTCCCTCACAAATTCACAATCTCATGTCTTATTTTGGTCGCACAACTTTCATGAAATAATTATGAGGAAACGATGATTTAATTAACCCTTTTGTCGTGGCGTACGATTTTAATACGCCACCCCAACCCATTGCTTCTAACTAAATCCATACTATGAGCCTAACTGGTCCTATTACGCACATGACCCTCGAGTTGCGTTATTCGGACCCCATGCATGCTCCCAATTTAATATTAAATATTAAATAGAAAATATAATTTATGGATTTATTTATTTATTTTAATATTCATTAATATTTTGTAAATACTTTTTTAATTAATATAAATTTGGTTGAAATTATTTATTGGAGGAAATATAAATTTTCTAGAATTTTTCCAAGGACCTAACTATTTTTGCGAATTTTTTGTGTTTAATTATTGAATAAATAAAAGAAATAAAAGAAAAGAAAAAGAAAAAAAATTAAACAAAACCCTAAACCCATTAACTCTAAACTCCCCTCACCCGTGCACAGGAACCCCCCTCTCTACTATATATATATTTATACACATCAAACCCTAACCCTAAATCCTAACCATCACCCACCTACACCACCAGCCGGAGCCGCCCGCACCGCCGCAGTGCTGCCGACCCCCGCCGACCGCCGCCGACCCCCGTCTCACCGTCGCACCGAGCTGCCGCAAATCCCCTCTCCCCCCCGCATAATGTAAACACCCGGATTTTTCAGAAATTAAAAATAAATTTTCAAGATTTTTTTGTAATTTTTATATAATTAAAATAAATGTTTTTCTGGAATTAAATAATTTTGTGATTTAATTAAATATTAAAATATTATAAAAATAGTATTTTGAGTGTAAAATAAATAATTAGACATAATGTAATTTTTTTGGAATTTATTGGACCAAAAAACTATTTTTAAAGACCTAAAAACATAGTTTTAAAATAAACCAGACTGAACCTGTTTAAACCCATCCTGAACCGAACCGAACCGCTAAATAAACCAAACCCCTAATTTAAACCAACCCTATTGGATCGGGTCGGATCTGGACCCGCATGCAAAACCTGACCCGACCCACTACCCATTAATTGCTACAGTAACCGTTAAAAAAAATCCCTAACCGTCGCCTCTCCGCCTCCCCTCTCCGCCTCCCCTCTCCACCGTTTACCAGCCGCCGTCGACGCTCCGCCACCCACCAACCGCCGCGCTGTCCCTTCGTCTCCCCGACCGGTGACCAGACCCTTCGTCTCCCCGCCGCGACCCCTCCGGTCCGCCTTCCCTAAACGGCCAGCCCCCAACGCCGCTGACCAACCGCCGCGCTGTCCCTCCGTCGAAATTGCCCCGTATCGGCCCTGTTCTGAAACTCGTTGTAACTTTGTATGTGCTCGTTGTTTTGAAACAAAACTTGCGCCATCAGACTCATAGCAATATGTAGGTCCTGTGATCCAAGTTTGGTTCGATTCTGAGAAAGTTGACAAAATCCCGTATTGTGGGCCCCACGGCTCCACTTGACGGATGATTTTGTGATTGGCTCATCGGAATCCAGTTTTGGATATTCCGTTGGGTTCGTATCGTCGTTCTGGACTTATAGACACTAAGGTTGACGAATTTGGAGAACTTTATCTCTGACACATTTTTCGGTACGAAGTAGGCCACTTGTGAACTCTGCTTTGACCAGAAACTGTCAATTCTGCCCCTGTGTCCAAATTAGACTTTTCGGTAGGCAATCCTAACTATTTTATATCTTCTGAGAATGATGGTCATGATTATTTCAGCATCCGGAGGGGTACCTGAAGATCTTGCTGTGACCGGAGCAATTGGAGAAATTCAAACCCCAAGCAAGTGTACCTTGCCAATCTTGCAGTACTTGCTTTATATTATTCCTTTGATTTATTTATGTGATGTATCTGTTCAACCTAGGACTGTGTGATATTTCTTAGCGTCCGAATAAGATTCGGATGTCAACGCCGTACGTGGAGTTGTGTAACATCACCTAGAGATTGATATCGCGACCCTATACATTTTCGTGCTTGTATTATCAAGTACGTCATACCATAGGACACCTGACACTATTCATGAGACAGAATCTTCCTGAGTCATTCATGGTGATTCTGTATAGGCTACAGGATTCGTGACATAGACTTTATATATATGCATAGCTATCAATATGACTTGCTGCATTAGATATGATCTTGCGTGTTATGGACATCAGACGTCGTGGACATGAGATGTGTGATTACATAGGGTAGGGAGAGACACACAAGCTATAGGCTATATATATATATATATATTTTATTATTGTGAGGCTGTACACACTACATCAGAGCTAGGCACATTACGAGATATTACTGCTACCGGCTCCCCGACACAGAGCTTGTAGTAGTTTCAGCCTGAGTTTAGTGATGCTTTCATTTTTCATATCACTTAGATGGTTACATAATTTGCCCTATTGATATATTTTATATACTGTACTTATTTGTCTTGAGTTATTCTTGTACCTTGCTATGTCCCCTGAGGACCTGGATCCGGATTATGTTCCCAGGTATAGCAGAGGAGATCTATCCCGAGGTATACGGGATAGGAGCAGAAGCAGAAGCAGGAGCAATACCGATACCCGAGGACGAGGTGATGGCCGAGGATTTCTCCTGATTATCTACTTTATCTATACTCAGTCTTTGCTGTTGTTAGACTCTTTTATTTCTTGTCTATTGAACTGCTGTATCAGACTTATTATCGGGTTGTTCCCTGAGACATTTATTGAGACTTGTTGATTATTATTTCATCTTGATTATTCTGATATTGATTGTGTTTATCTTCTGTGGATGAGATTAGAATTAGAAATATGGCATGAATCATAGACCCTTATTTTTGTTTTACAGCTTAAGTACACTCTAATGGGTCCATTAAATTAGATTTGCCCATTGGTGTGTGTTGTTCGCCATTGCCACGTGTCTAGTCCCTCGGTATTTTGGGACTGGGGCGTGACATAGTTTTTTTGGTGGCCCATGCAGGTCTACGACTAAATTATTTTGGTTTCAACTGAGGAACCGAGCAAGCCTGTGATAGGATAGGATATGTTATAGGATCTCATCCACTTGATTGAATCGTTCTTGATCTCTATATCGGATTCGAATTAATTTCTTGATTTGCATCCTGTCTTGATTCCTCTGTGCGTTCTCATAGTTTATTTTTAATACAGAATAATGGATCCAAGAACCGGTGATGAGAATCCCTTAGGTACACCACAAGGTGCTGTGGTCACATATGATGATCGAGTGACACCAGTAGATAGAGGACAATCAGCTCAAAGCAATCAAGCGGGCCAGCATACCTCAAGGTTTCGACGTGATGACAATCTACCACCGCCGCAGTTCACTCCACCAATGCCTATTTTTCCACCAGGGTAAGCTATGGACGGGCAGCAGATGTTTTAAATATTTTACGCAATGATGCAAGCCCAACAAGAGGTTCAACAAGAGGCTCAGTGTCACGAGGCAGAGAATTTGAGGAACAACCTAGTAACCGCACTAGAGCAGGCGAACCCACCAGCTAGGCGACCATCGGCGGGATCTATCACTGATTTACGTTAGCTGAAGCCCCGTACCTTTTCTGGCAAGGAGGAGCCCACTGAAGTTCATGAGTGTCTCACAAACGCACAAAAACCAGCTGGAAGCAGCTGAGCTTCCAAATGAGCGATTGATGACTGCCGTCCGGATGCAGTTAACGGACAATTCGCATCACTGGTGACTAACTGAGGAGACACGGCTCGGACCAGACCGAGTCACTTGGGAGGAGTTCTCTAGACTCTTTCAGGAGATGTATATTTTATCTATTACACGATCAAAACTTCAGGACAAGTTCAATCGCCTCACTCAAGACAATATGACAGTGGAAGAGTACAATACGGAGTTCATTCGTCTGAGTCGCTTCTTTCCTACCCTGATCCCGACAGAAGAGTAGAAGGCTGAGAAGTTCTTCGACGGACTAAACTTTGAGCTACAGTGACAGATTGTCTTGGTTGCACCTACTTCTTACTCGGACGTCCTTGTTGTAGCACGACGTATGGAGCGCGTCACCAGGAGAGAGTCCAGCCTGAAACGACCATTTTTACCAGTACCAACCAGAGCATTACCCGGGGAGTTTGTAAAGCAACCTCAGATAAATCCATCGCAAAGAGCAGCACCAAGAGCCCCAACCCTTCCTATTTGTCACTACTATGGCAAGGTAGGCCATATTGAGAGGGAGTGTAGACCTAAGTTGGGACTGTGCTTGATTTTTGGATCCAGCCAATATTCAGCCAGAAATTGCACGAAGCATCGAGAAGAAAAATCGATGGTTCACCGACGAGCAACAATGGTTAACCAAAAAGCTTTACCAGCTCCAGGAGGGTATCAGCCGAGGCCAACTTTGGCACCCCAAGTAGCACTCTTTCAGCAGGCTCAACAACAGCAGAGGGCACCACTACAAGGACGCGAACAGGCTGTTTCGATGACAATAGCTGACGCACAGACTCGTGGAGTAACGAATACGCGTAAGATTTAACTATTTTATAGTTATCTATTCCTAGTGATGCCAAAGCACGTGCTTGTTAATTCCTTTCTTTAGCCTTAAACCTAGTATTTTGAACTTGTTTGTAATTGATACCTAAGTTTTCCTAAGTTTTAGATTTTCTTGCTCTAACCAGATTCCTTTATTCTTGAATTACTTATCTCTCTAATTGCCTAGCGAAATGTTTTTATTCCTTTCCTACGTATTCTGCTTAACCCTCACACCTTCTTTCGACTTTTTTCTTGTTCATGATTCTTTATCCTTTTTGTCGTGCTTCAAACATGTTTTGCAATTGCGTCATCTCTTCTGAACGATTATGTTTCATATTTTTAATTGTGAGGATGCAATTCTTTTAAGGAGGGTAGATTGTAAACACCCGAATTTTTCAGAAATTAAAAAAAAAATCAGGAATTTTTTATGATTTTTAAATAATTAAAATAAATGTTTTTTAGAATTAAATATTTTTTTGATTTTATTAAATATTAAAATATTATGAAAATAATATTTTTGAGTGTAAAATAAATAATTAGACATAGTGTAATTTTTCTAAAATTTATTGGACCCAAAAATAATTTTTAAAGACCTAAAAATATAGTTTTAAAATAAACTAGACTGAACCGATTTAAACCCATCATGAACTGAATCGAACCCCTAATTTAAACCAACCCTATTGGATCGGGTCGGATCTGGGCCCGCATACAAAACCCGACCCAACCCACTACCCATTAATTGCTACAGTAACCGTTAAAAAAAATCCCTAACCGACGCCTCTCCGCCTCCCCTCTCTGTCGTTCACCGGCCGACGTTGACGCTCTGCCTCCCCCGCCGCTGACCAACCGCCGCACTGTCCCTTCGTCTCCCCGACTAGTGACCCGACCCCTTGTTTCCCCGCCGCGACCCCTCCGGTCCGCCTTCCCCAAACGGGCGACCCCCACATCCTATAAAACTCCGGCCCCATTCACCACAGTCGTACATCGCCTCCGTCACCTCTCCAGTCGACAACGACTCCATCCGACCTCCGGTGACGAGCCTCCCCGGCGAATCCAAGCTCCGGCGACCTCATCGAGCAGCCCAGCAGCCACCGCAGCATCGTCGCCGGCCAAGCACCACCGTGCCGCACTACCCCGTGCACATATAGTCGATTTTGACTCCCCGTTCCGGTGAGTTTTCTCTCTCCTTATCGTGTCATTTTTTGAACTGTCTATTATGACACATTCGCTGTGTGACCCTCTCGAACCCCGTGCCCTTAGACTGACATATCGTGTCATGTGTCGGTCGTAAATCGTGAAGCAAAAACAGGAAAATATTCCCAATTTTAGACTTTCCAAAACTGTTCCGAACTCACAAGTTCACGACCGTTTTACGTGCAACCTGTTAACTATTTCTAATTTTTGTTTGAACAGTTATTTAGACCATATAACCGAGTTTTAAACCCTATAATTAGTTTAATTTTATGTGATGTAGATTATATTTTATTCGAGGGTAAAATCGATCAAAAAACTTGGTCTTTAAAAACCCAAATTTTCCCGAACTGGGTGCGCCCGCTAAACGAGGTGACTTAGCCGTGTGCGAATTACACCGAAAGGTGCGCACCAACAATACGGACGTGTGAGATTTCGTGAAAGTTGATTTGGATGTGCGTGCACACCGGAATCAACGCGTATCCATCGAAATCGTCCAGTATCGGCCCTATCCTGAAACTCGTTGTAACTTTGTGTGTGCTCGTCGTTTCAAAACGAAACTTGCGCCATCGGACTCGTAGCGAAACGTAGGTCCTGTGACCCAAGTTTGGTTCAATTCTGAGAACGTTGACAAAATCCCGTATAGTGGGCCCCACAGCACTACTTGACGGGCGATTTTATGATCGGCTCATCAAAATCTATTTTTGGATATTCTTTTGGGTTCGTATTGTCGTTCTGGACTTATAGACACTAAGTTTGACGAATTTGGAGAACTTTGTCTCTAATACATTTTTCGGTGCGAAGTTGGCCACATGTGGACTCCGGTTTGACCAAAAACTGTCAATTATGCCCCTGTGTCCAAATTAGACTTTTGGGTAGGCAATCCTAGCTATTTCATATCTTCTGAGAATGATGGTCATGATTATTTCAGTATCCGGAGGAGTACCTGAAGATCTTGCTGTGACCGGAGCAATTGGAGAAATTTAAACCCCAGGCAAGTGTACCTTGCCAATCTTGCAGTACTTGATTTATATTATTCTCTTGATTTATTTATGTGATGTATCTGTTCAACCTAGGACCGTGTGACATTGCTTAGTGTCCAAATAAGATTCGGGTGTCAACGCCGTACGCGGAGTTGTGTAACGTCACCTAGAGATTGAAATCGCGACCCTATACATTTTCGTGCTTGGATTATCAAGTACGTCATACCATAGGACACCTGACACTATTTATGAGATAAAATCTTTCTGAGTCATTCATGGTGATTCTGTATAGGCTACAGGATTCGTGACATAGACTTTATATATATGCATAGCTATCAATATGACGTGCTGCATTAGATATGATCTTGCGTGTTATGTACATGAGTCGTCGTGAACATGAGACATGTGATTACATTGGGTAGGAAGAGACACATGCTACAGGCTAATTTTATATATATATTTATTATTGTGAGGCCGTAGACTCTATATCAGAGCTAGGCACATTACGTGATATTATTTCTACCGGCTCTCCGACACAGAGCTTGTAGTGGTTTCAGCCTGAGTATAGTGATGCCCTTATTTTGCATATCAATTAGATGGTTATAAAGTTTTCCCTATTGATACATTTTATATACTACACTTATTTTGCTTGAGTTATTCTTGTACCTTGTTATGTCCCCTGAGGACCTGGATCCAGATTATGTCCCCAGGTATAGCAGAGGAGATCTATCCCGAGGTATACGGGACAGGAGCAGGAGTAGAAGCAGAAGCAGGAGCAATACCGATACCCGAGGACGAGGTGATGGCCGAGGATTTCTTCTGAGTATCTACTTTATCTATACTCAGTCTTTGCTGTTGTTAGACTCTTTTATTTCTTGTCTATTGAACTGCTGTATCAGACTTATTATCGGGTTGTTCCCCGAGACATTTATTGAGACTTATTGATTATTATTTTATCTTGATTATTCTGATATTTATTGTGTTTATCTTCTGTGGATGAGATTAGAATTAGAAATATGGCATAAATTATAGACCCTAATTGTTGTTTTACAGATTAAGTACACTCTAATAGGTCCATTAAATTGGGTTTGCCCATTGGTGTGTGCTGTTGGCCATTGCCACGTGTCTAGTCCCTCGGTATTTTAGGACTGGGACGTGACATGGTTTTTTTGGTGGCCCATGCAGGTCTACGACTAAATTATTTCGGTTTCAACTGAGGAACCGAGCAAGCCTGTGATAGGATAGGATATGTTATAGGATCTCATCCACTTGATTGAATCGTTCTTGATCTCTATATCGAATTCGAATTAATTTCTTGATTTGCATCCTGTCTTGATTCCTCTGTATGTTCTCATAGTTTATTTTTAATACAGAATAATGGATCCAAGAACTGGTGACGAGAATCCCTTAGGTACACCACAAGGTGTTGTGGTCACCTATGATGATCGAGTGACACCAGTAGATAGAGGACAATCAGCTCAAAGAAATTAAGCGGACCAGCATACCTCAAGGTTTCTACGTGATGACATTCTACCACCGCCGCAGTTCACTCCACCAATGCCTGTTTTTCCACCAGGGCAAGCTATGGACGGGCAGCAGATGTTTCAAATATTTTATGCAATGATGCAAGCCCAACAAGAGGTTCAACAAGAGGCTCAGTGTCACGAGACGGAGAATTTGAGGAACAACCTAGTAACCGTATTTGAGCAGGCAAACCCACCAGCTAGGCGACCATCGGCGGGATCTATCACTGATTTATGTTAGCTGAAGCCCCGTACCTTTTCTGGCAAGGAGGAGCCCACTGAATTTCATGAGTGGCTCACAAACACACAAAACCAGCTGGAAGCAACTGAGCTTTCAAAGGAGCAATGGATGACTGCCGTCCGGATGCAGTTGACGGGCAATGCACATCACTAGTGGCTAACTGAGAAGACACGGCTCAGACCAGACCGAGTCACTTGGGAGGAGTTCTCTAGACTCTTTCAGGAGATGTATATTTCTTTGTATTGCACGATCGGAACTTCGGGACAAGTTCAATCACCTCACTCAAGACAATATAACAGTGGAAGAGTACTATGCGGAGTTCATTCGTCTGAGTCGCTTCACCCCTACCCTTATCCCGACAAAAAAGGAGAAGGCTGAGAAGTTCTTCGACGGACTAACCCTCTAGGATTCCCTTCGAGCAGAGATTTTGCCTTCCTCGCTCGTCCATTTCGTACCCCGTCTTCGCTGGTATGTTCATAACCTAACCCTCTAGGATTCTCTTCAAGTGGAACGAATTTAGGCACCCGGGGTTGATCGAAAAATTGACCGGTAGTTGGCTAAAAAACTGTTCAATAACAGGTCAAAAATTCAGTCCAAGTACCCATTTTCATGTCTAATTTTCTACTAACTAGCTAATTATTTTTAAAATATAATTGAAAGGACTTCTTCACAATATAATCAAGATTTTTATTGTTCTTCACAAAACACCCAAAATCTTTGATATGGGGTATGTCCCGCCAAACGAGGTAACTTTATCGTGTGCGAGTTGCATCAAAAGACGCGTAACGTAAATGCGGACGTGTGGGCTTTCACGAAACTTGATTTAGATGTGCATGCACACCAAAATTAATGTGTATCCGTCGAAAAGTACCGTATCGGTCGTCTTTGACACTTGCCATAATTTAGTGTTTGCTTGCCGTTTCACAATAAAACTTATGTCATCGAATTCGTAGCGTTACACTGGTCCTGTGACCCAAGTTTGGTTCGATTCTGAGAACGATGACGAAATATTATTTTATTGGCCCTACGGTTCCACATGACGGGCGATTTTGTGATCGGCTCAACAAAATCCAGTTTTGGACGTTCTATTGCATTCATATCATTTTTCTAGACTCGTAGACACTAAGTTTGATAAATTTGGAGAACTTTGCCTCTGTCATATTTTTTGGTGCGAAGTGGGCCACATGTGGACCCCGCTTTGACCTAAAACTGTCAATTTTGTTCCTGTATCTAAATTGGACTTATGGGTAGTTAATCCTAGATATTTCAACTATTCTGAGAATATTAATAATTTTTGTTTCAGCATCTGAAGGTGTACGTGCAGATTCTACTTTCCCAGGAGCAGTTGACGGAGTTCAGAACCCAGGCAAGTGTACCTTGCCAATCATACAAAGATCATGTTATATTACTTGCTTGTGTTATATATATATATATATATATATATATATATATATATATATATATATATATATATATATATATATATATTCTTGTGATGTATCTGTTCAACTTAGGACCGTGAGACGTTGCTTAGCGTCCGAGCAAGATTCGGGTGTCGACACCGTACGCGGAGTCGTGCAACGTCACTTAGAGAGTTGATCCCCACGATCCTATATTTTTACGTCCTTGCTTTACCAAGTACGCCATACAGTAGGACACTTGACACTATTTTATGTGACAAAATCTTTCTTGAGTTATTCATGGTGATTCTGTATAGGCTTACATGATTCGTGACATAAGACTTGCATATTATATGTATTTATTATGACTCGTTGTACTAGCTAGAGGTCATAAAATTGCGTATTATGGACATGAGATATCATGGACATGAGACATGAGGTTATATTGGGTGGGGAGACACACACAGGCTACTGGAGGTGCCTTAGACTCTGTCTCAGATCTTTGACACATATACTGGAGTCTTGATACTACTTGCTTCTATGGGCTCCCCGACACAGAGCCTGTAGTGGTCTCAGCCTGAGTACTAGTGATTGTCTCATTTGCATTTCACTTAGCTGGTTACATAGCTTGCCTTGAGGATCTGTTTATATTTACTTGATGTATTTTATTTGGCTTGAGTATTTATTGTACCTTGCTATGTCCCCTAAGGACCTGGATCCAGATTATGTCCCCAGGTATAGACGAGGAGAGCTATCCCGAGATTTATGGGGCAGGTGCTACTATTGGAGATGTACATGTTGCAGAGGATGAGGTTGTTCCGAAGGACATCTCTTGAGCACACAATATTCTTAACATTCATTATTTATGCTTAGTGTTCTTAGATATTTGATCTTGTAGTGACTTCTGGATATTTGTACTTTGATTTATTTCCCTTTCCATTTTGATGACGGGTTATTGTCACGCCCCAGTCCCAAAATACGTAGGACTAGGAATACGTAACACGCCAGCCGTATGTATACGAACTCCAATATATGGAAACCATATACACACGTACGCTGTACATGAATATCCAATCCACAGTGGTAATATACTGTCACAACAAGTCACACGCAATTCTATATCTCATCCATAGCACAAATAATTGATAAAAGGAAATCAATAACTGAATATCAAATAAGTAGTCTCAAAGTATGATAGTCGGATGGAAACAAATCCACTACAAATCGACTATAATAAAATACTAAAGAGAGAAGAGAATAAACTCTAATATAAGAATAAATGTCTCAAAAAAGAATAGCAACTAGAATCTCTAAACAGCTACAATGAATCACATATAATCAGAAGGTAAGATCTCCTCAGACTGATAGGTAGCGTCAGGTCCAGGTCCAGGTCCATACTCCTGCGGGTACTCCTGCTCATCTATATCTGGAAAGGGACCAGGTCCTCAGAGGGAGGTAACAAGATACAAAAAATACATGCCAATAAAGTACTGAAATATAAACATCCAATGGGGTCGCCTAACCATCTATGTGAATGCAGTTTGAGAACAACTTTCCACCAAGTGGGCTATCTGGCTGAAAACTGGGATTGGCATGACTCTCTCGGAGAACCAGGGGCCTCAAAGGCATGTCGTCTTTTGAACGGCAGAGGCCCGCCAAGTAGTATAGGGGTCATCACCGCCCGTATCTCCAGCGGAGCTTCCGGGTTACAGAAGAAAAAGTGTAGAGGAGCCCAAATGCCTTACTTGTTGTTCTCCCCACCCAATGCTCTAAGCATGTCATGTCCATGACACGATAAACCTCTAATAACCGCCAGGTCTACTAGCATACAAAGTTTCTATTGGCAGTTATCTCTATCCGTCGCACGACCTATACGTACCGGTGGCCAGCCGAGTTGTAAACTCCCTCACCCAAAATAGGTATTTTATGTATATTTTATATTGTTATATTTATTATAGATGTTGAATTTATTTAGAATATTCTCTTAGTTAATTAGAAAATAATTTTTTTTTAGTATATTTACTTATATAAATATTTATTTAGAATTATTTTAGGCTATTTTAGATTATTGGAATTTTTTCATAATTTTTAGTTAATTAAAAACTAGTAACACTAATTTTCTAGGACTTTGAAGAATTTATTTTTATGTTCAAACTTATATAAAAATATCCCAAACTTTTATTTTAGGTTCTAAATAATAAAATATATTTTCTATAATTTTTTGGGAATTTTCTGATTATTTTTAGCATTTATTTTGAGTTAATTATCAAAAACTAAATTAAAAACTATTTTCTGAAAAAGAAAACCCAAAAAGAAATTATTTCTGCCCAGTCAGCAAACAGGGGGCCCACCTGTCAGCCGCCCGCAGCAAACAGTGCCGGGCCCACCTGTCAGTGACTGCGGGGCGGGCAGCGTTGGATGGCTGCCACGTGTCAAGATCTGAGCCGCGACTGCTATCTCTCTCCTCTATATATATATTATTTTAAGTTTATTTCTAGGGTTTTTCTTCAGCCGAATTTTGGAGAATTGCCATCTAGGGTTCCTTCATCTTCTAGAAGCCATTGCGCATAGCTCCGGACTCCAAATGAGGCATAGTTTTTTGTGTTAGAAAGATATTGAGGTTAGATTTCTGATTATATAATTTGTTTTACGAAATTATTATTATTAAATTCTGGAAAATTCGTAGAACACAACATGTCCGAAAATAGACGTGTTTCGATGTTTTCGTGATTCCGGGAGAACCAGGAATCAGAATTATGAACCGTTCAAAATTTCGGAAAGCTAATGTCGAGATCATTGACATATGTTTTTCCAAGAATTTATTTCGAAGTATTTTTATATTGTTAATTCTCTAGAACTTCTAGGGTAAAATTTAACCATCGGTGCACGATACGAAACTTGTATGTACAATAATTTCCAAACAAATTTGAATTCGGACGAGCCATAAATTCCAGCATATTTTTGACGCTGAAATCTATAGGAATTCATGCATAAAAGTCAAGTTTGTGTCAGTTGACTTTTCGATCAACTGATCGCCTCGATTTGCGTGTCATGAGTCTCGAGTCGATAAAATTCAATTCCTTTGGACAAAATTTAGGCATTAACCTAAAAATCAGAATAATAAGATTAAAATAGGATTTTAGAGTAATTATTACAGAATTAAATAAATTAAAATAAATTATCTTTTGACGTGATGAATTTGTAATACATAGGCTATTTGGACTGTGACTTGGACTCTGATTCATACCAGCAGCAGGACCCCAGGCAAGATACCTTGCCAAATTGTTACAGTATTTTACATGCTTAGTATATTTCTGTATAATTATTTTATTCTGTTTATTTATTGCATGTGTAGTTCTTTTCAGTCATTACTATATATTAGATATGTTGACACACACTTGACACTTAGTATCATAGAGGACAATCATTAGGCGTATGGGCTTTAACCACTCTGGCAACACCGTAGTCACTAGCACGCACTATGGTGGGTCGTGTTCGATGGTCGCTACCCCCGAGGTATGTCGATTGATGGAGTCCGATGGTCGCTACCCCCGAGGTATGCCGGCTGATGATGTTCATGGACGAGTGCATGAGTTGTGAGACTTAGATCGAGTAGACTACCCTTGCCCATACGTCAAAAAGTTGTCTTCATTTGCATTCATATAGATTGTCTTGTACAGCGTACTTATTTATTTTCAAATTATATGCATGTTTACTGTATTCAAGTTGGCTCGTATTTTCTGTATCTTGTTACGTCCCTCTGAGGACCTGGTCCTCTGCCAGGTGTATATATCCTTGAGTATTTGCAGGAGCACAGATCGGATGGCTATATATGTTTTGTAGATGTCCTCTCTTCGAGCCCGTGATTGCTAGATGGTGTTCTTATATGGTGTTGTTGTGTTGTACTTACTTTAATATTTGCTCTTACATTCGAGTTGGTAGTGGATTTGTTTCCATCCAACTATCATCCTTAGATACTTATGTTGAGATCTAGTTATATAGATGCTGGATAGTCATTTATATTGATTTTCTGTGGATGAGATTTAGATTATACCCTATGACTTGTGACATATGTTTATACCACTTGTGGATTGATTTTCATATTACAGCGTACGTGTGAATTTGGTTTCCATATATTGGAGTTGCCATATCCATGCGGCTGGCATGCTTACGTGTCCTAGTCCTACGTATTTTGGGACTGGGGCGTGACACGAGTACGCAAGTCCGTGTCCTACATGTGACTCACACTCGTGTAAGAATAGTGTCATGGCCAATGAAACATAAATGCCTCATGAAGATGGGGTAGTCTCATAAAGTAGGTCCAATGCATATACATAAATAAAAACATAGTACGACGACACCATCGTTGCACCCAAGTTTCCTTGGACGCACAGTTTATATAGCAGTTAAAATAAATGAACTAAAATAAGCAGAAATCACTACCAGAAAAAGTCAAATTAGAGACGTCTAAAAACGTCGCTAAATAACCAAAAATCGTCGCTAATTTGGTTTAGCGACGTAATTAGCGACGTTATAAATTTGTCGGAAAAACCCAAGTCGCAAAAAAAAACGTCGCTAAATGTCGCTATACCGACGTTTTTAGCGACTTTAGTATGTCGCAAAATTTAGCGACGTTTAGCGACGCCGAGTCACTAAATAGCGACATTTTTAAAGTCGCTAAACGTCGCTGATTAGCGACTTATATAGCGATGTTACACCGACGTCTTTAATGACCTGACTATTCTGCCATGTCAGCAATTGGTGACGTATAGCGACGTTTTTAGCGACGTCATTAGCGACGTATTTAGCGACTTGTTACAGCATCGCTAATTAGCGACTTATTTAGCGACGTAACTTAACGTCGCTAAACGTCGCTAAACGTCTCTAATTTTAAAAAATAAAATAAAAAAATTAGTGCACTAGTAGCTGCGGGGAGGCCCTAGATGACTGCTACTTAAATTAATCTACTGGTTGAACCGATTTGGTCCGATCCAGTGTCTTGTCCAGATCAATCTTCGGTTAGCTTTTTAAAACCCTGGTTTGAAGATTATATGCAATTATTTATTTTCTCTCCACTTGCTATTTATTACATCATGCCTATTATAACATGTATGAGATTAAGTTCTTTCTCTCCCAAAATGCTTATAATTAATATGTTTTTCCAATGTTTCGTTATAATGTTCAACATCAGTCAGGTCGATATATTAATATTTTGGGAACTATATATATTAGACATTGTATTGTGCCTTGTGGGGACATATCAAGTAAGTATTCAATGCTGGAATTAAGTATTCAATGCTGGAATTGTAGATGTAGCCAAAGTTTAACAATATATAAGATGAACAGTACAAATACGAGATAAGTATCCAATACCAAGGACTATTGTTGAAGTATCAATAATTCATAATATAGAAATCGAACTCGAGTGACCATTGTGTTTACCGAAGAGAGGTATAAGTTCCTGACTAGGTGGCGGAAGATCAATGGATCAAGCCATGGAGGCATATTATTCCTTCCATTTATTAATGGTGGGAGTTGAGGGGGACAGTGGCCCACAATACGTGCAACGAAGTATGCACAAAGTCCCGTGCGAAATATCGGACCACATAAAAAAAATTATTATAGTATAGGACAAATGTGGATATGCAAGATAACTATATAATCCAATTAAATTAACTAAAAAATTAAAGACCACAAGAAGCATCATACATCATGCCTATTGTTGAAGTATCAATAATTCATATACAATCGCATCCTAAATAATAATAAAAATAACTATACTACTGCGGATCTGCAGGAGGCTGACCACCGGCGCGCTTTGTAAAACCCCTTCCCAGAAAATCGTATATGCCCTTTATTTATTTATTATTAATTAAATTGTAGTAATTAGGTCTAAATAGGAGAAATAGATTTTTAATAATTTTTATATTAGGTGTTCGGACACTTAGAGGACTTGTGGGACCATCAGGAATTTTTAGGAATTTATTCCATGTAGGAGACCCCTTGAGCAGTTGCTAGCCTAACGATGTGCAATACCCCATTATATAAATTTTCTTATGTGTGAAAAATATATATATATATATATATATATATAAACAAATATATATGTATATATATTTTAATTAAAGAAAGAAAGAAAGAGAAAGTATTAAATAAGTTAATAGATAATAGTATAATAATAATAACTTAGAATAATAAACTTATAATAATAACCATAGTAATAATAGTTACTATGTTACTTGGGGAAGCTTGCTGACTTCTCAGCAAAGCCTTCACGTTAGCATCCGTGGACCCCTGGCATTCCGCGACCCATTATTTCAACCCGCGGACCCCTCTTGATCCCTCCCTCTCTCTCTTAATATATAACATATATATATATATATCATTAGCTCTCCAAAACCCTAACCTAAAACTCCATACTTCTCCTTCCCATCTAGAGCCGTCACCGCAGCCAGAGAAGCCTCCCCAAGCCATCCAACCATCCCGTCGACGCCGACATCGCGAACTGCAATCTCCCACTCGAAGCACCTTCGCTCCGGCGTAATTTCCCGTTGACTCGCTCGACCAAATGCAGATCCGTTTTCATAGGTATGATCTTCCCTTAACCCTCTCCAATATCTGTTTTATAGTCAACCTCGGAAAACGTGTGCCCCTAGGTGAAAAACAGCACCCAAGTCAGCACGAGCAGACAGAATTCTGCAATCGCAGAAACTTGCGATGACCATCTATAATGTCGAGTTCGTATCTCCCACCACAGAGATCCTAATTCGACGATTCTTTTTGATACCTGTAGATTACATGACCTAGTTTAATTTCTGTATTATAACTTTGTGCTATTAGTTGCTGTGGACCAAATTGTAGTCGTCACAAAACTGCGCGCACCCACTTTTTTACGGTTTTACAAAAGTTGGAGATTGGAGCGCGCCCCGCCAAACGGGACCGCCCCGCCGTGTGCCAAGTGTACCGAATGGTGCACGCAGCATAATCGGACACATGAAAATTTGTGGGGACTGATTTGGACGCGTGTGCGTGCCGGAATCAGGCCGTATCCGCGAACACAATCCGTGTCGCCACTTTTGTGGAACTCGCGAGTATTTTGTTCACGCTTGTCAGATTGCGACGAAACTTGCGCCACTGGACTCGTGGTAACACGCTGGTCCTGTGACCCAATTTTCACGTATTTCTGAGACGGTTGACCAGATCGCCAATTGGCGGGCCCCACAGTTGACTTTTTGGACCAAATTATGTTCGGCTCATCGGAATCCAAATTTAGACATACCGTTGGGATCGTATTGACATTTAGAATTGTTTGACCCATAGTTTGTCCCATTTAGAGACTGTTACCCTCGGCACGCTTTTCGGTGCAAAGTGGCCCACATATGGAACCCGCTTTAATCCGAAAATGACCTTTTTGCCCCTGTGTCCAAATTGGACGTAAGGACAGGCATTTCTAGCAGTTTGATATCTTCTGAGACTATTGGTGATGGTTATGACAGCTTTTGGAGTAGTCGCTACCGGTTCCACTGATCCAGGGACTATTGTTGATATTCCAACATCAGGCAAGTGTACCTTGCCAAACTCTGCAGCTTAGTTATTTATTTTCCTTGCTATATATATATTACTGTGCATGCTCAACCTAGGACCGTGTGACGTACTTAGCGTCCGATTATCAGTCGGGTGCCGACACTGTACGCAGTGTTGGGTAATGTCATCTAGATATGGACATACGTGACACTTTATCTTCTCGTACTTGTCATACCAAGTACACTTGACCCAGGACACTGGACACTGATCATGAGACAGGATCTTCCCGAGATATTCGTGGTGATCCTGTATAGGATGCAGGACATATAGAGATACTATAATCTAGATACATTATGACTTGTGCATTAGTTATGACCCCGCGGACATGGACGTGAGACGTTATGTTCATGATTTGTGTGGTTACATTGGGTGGGGAGAGACACACAGACTACAGGCTGATCCTATATATACACCCCTATTATCGTGAGGCACAAGACTCTATAGCCGAGCTTGGCCCATTACTCATTATTACTGCTGCTACCGGCTCCCCTACACAGAGCTTGTAGTATGCTTCAGCCTGAGTTCTAGTGCTGCTCTCATCTTGCATATCACTTAGCTGGTTATTTTAGTATTCCCTTATTGTTCCATCTATTGCTGGAGATACCCACAGGCTACAGGTTGATTATGTTATGCCGGCTACTCAGTCTCCCGCTGAGCTAGACCACCTCTTGACACCCCTGCTACCGGCTCCCCTTCACAGAGCTTGTAGTAGTTCCAACCTGAGTACTGTTGATATTCTCTCTTGCATTTTATACAGATATTACATACTTACCCTGCTTATCTCATTATTTGCTGCACTGTTTATATTCTGGCTTGTATTATTTTCTGTACCTTGCTATGTCCCCTGAGGACCTGGATATGGATTTTGTCCCCAGATTTTGCAGAACAGGTTTACCCCGAGGTTTACGGGACCGCAGCAGGAGGAGCCGATCCAGGAGCTGTACCACCATCCGAGGACGAGGTCTTAGCTGAAGACTTCTCTTGAGCATCCATGTTTATGCTCAGCTTTTAGTATTTCTTTCAGTCTTTATATTCTGGTCATTTGAACCATTGTACTAGATATTTATCGGGTTATTCCCCGAAGTACTTTGTGAGACTAGATGATGATTTACATTCCTTATTATTCTGTGGATCATATTTTATATCTTGTGTGGATGAGATTAGTTGTGCCATGATTGTCGTAGACTTGTTTTACAGCTTAAGTATGCCCTGATGGATCCATTATATTGAGTTGGTCCATCGGTGCGTACTGCTGGCCATTGCCACGTGTCTAGTCCCACGGTATTTTGGGACTGGGGCGTGACATGGTTTTTGTGGTGGCTCATGCAGGTCTACGACAAAATAGTTCGGTTTCAACTTAGGGACCGAACAAGCCTGCACCTAGGACTAGAGTATAGGATCTCATCCACATTGACTATTATTCATCTTCCTCCTATCTGTTCTATTTGAACAATTGCATCATGCTTGATTCATGTGCTTCCCTAATAGTTTTTAAGTATAGCCTTCTCCTAGAATATAGAAGTTCCTGTTGTTAGATGATAATTAGAGTAGCACACCTATTTAGAATACAACGAGATTATAGATACACCACTAAGTTTAGAATATCTAGCGAACCCTAGAATCCCTTATCCCTATAATTGGTTGACCATTACCCGGATGTATTATGAGGACTTGAGAGTAGTATAGACACTACTAGAGTTAGTTAGAAGGTTACCATAATGTTTGCCCCTAGCATTGAGGAACCCATAGAAAAAAAAAAAAAAAAAAAAAAAACTTAATGTTTGGACTGAACCTAACCTTCATAGTTAGATGATATTGGAACCATAAACTTATATCATTGTCTTGTTATTAGTAGACAGCACCCTAGGAAGCCTAGAGGAATGTAATCAACACTTCTCCCTTGATCATACCCCGAACATAGCAACCAACACCCCACTCCCCTTAGAGAACCATGATGCTACCTAGAGCCCTCTATCTTTATTTTATATATATTGTTTCCCCGCGACCATAGCGCTCGCTATTTTGCGACGGCTAATTACGTTTCTTCTCTTCATCTTTCAACTCGCGCCATCTGACACTTCGGATAGTAGGCCAAGTAATTTTATTCTTGGTTAAAGGCTCATAGTTTGCTAGGCTTATAGTTGTAGCCTTGAGTGTGAAATCTTTATGCTTGGTAGTTAGAACTTGATAAGTTTAAGTTATTTTGTAGATTGTGACCAATGATTAACCCTTAATTTTTTAAATCATGTAATTTGTGCCCTCACCCCGATACAAGTTAGACCCTTCCTCCTTAACGGCTAGTAACTCTTCTATCCCTACGATTGACACATGTTCTACGAGCACTATAATTAAGACTTAAGGTGACCCGTACCTATATAATGCAATAAGAGACCCTAAAAAGTTCCAAGATCTTTCCTCATATACCCTAATAAGAGTTTCTGTTTTATTTACATGTGCAAGGTTATTTTGTAGGATCCTCTTAAAACTGTCACAGTATTAGTTTAATTCATATAAGTTGGGTAGTATGCCTCACAACCTAGTACCCCATAGTCCACTTGACCCATCGAGGCGGTATAACTGAATGGCATTAATGGCATGCTAGCAAAAGATGACAGTGTTTATTCAGACAATAGAATTTAGAGGTCCCTGCCCCTATTTGGTCGACTAGCGACTTAGACAAGGAGATTGAATGATAACTGTAGAGATTGTAGAGTCTTTTATTAATGTTGCTTATTTGTTGTTGTTTTGTGAACTTGAATAATTTATACCTTCTTCCATCATGATCTAGCGTATTTATATTTCACAACTACTTTGACTTATGCTGCTATTTATAGCCTAGTTTTGTAAGCAAATTCTTTATCGAGCTTGTTCATGACATATGTATTATTGGGGAGGCCCACAATAATACATTTCAGAATCAGTGTATTAAGGTCTAGCTAACCTTAGTGTGCTTGATTCGCCCTTCGTAACGCTACTTTACGTGGATTGAGATATGTAGTTGACTAGTATACCTACCTCTACACATATCAGAGCATACCGTATCTGTTGCATAACTGTGCTAATACGAGCAAGCGAACAACGGATTACCACAATAGGATTTCAATCCACAACCGCCTTGACAATTCCCATTTGAATTCTTAAAACGCCTTGATTCCGATACTTCAAATCAATTACCTCGCCCTTGAACTCTTTATTATTGGTCTCCGTCTTCCCTTATTTCGGAAAGACGAAACCTCGTGCTCGGCATAAAGTTTGATACACAGAGAATACTAGATATACCTCATAGGCCGATCACATACTGGAGGATTATTCTTTCGAAATTAAGGACATATCATATGTGATATGATCGACGTTGAAGTTTCGAGGATTGAATGACATGAGTAAACATATTAAGGAATATTTTCTTAAGGTATATAGCCTTATGTGATGGATGGGTAAATTCTAAGTTGGGTAGCAGTGCAATTTCAACTCGAGAGGAAATTATGATAGTTAGAGATCGTGAGGTAAAATATGCATGCTTATTTAAATCTTGGAGATGTTATATGGAGATGGATAAATTGAAATAAGGGAGAAGGGATAACCATAGGTTGAATTTGGATTGGAGCAGTGGTCATCTTAACCTAGAAGTGATTGCAATGGCTATGATTAGGATTTTAGTTATCGCAAGAAGATTGCGACTGACCTGCCTAGTGTACATGAGGGATTAACAGAGTATGCCTTGTTTTAATTTAGAGGACGGCATTGTTTTAAGTTGGCAGGATTGTGAAACCACCTCACCTAAGAATCTGACCTACTTGGCTTAGATAGTGAGACTGAGGCTAGCTCGAATCCACTTAGAAATAGAGCACGACATTTTCATTTAGTTTTACAATATGGTATCCCTTGGCGCGCCTTACCATTGCTTCAATAATTGGAGCACTTCACTAGTCACTGGCCTTCCTACAAATTCCACACCTTGTCATAGACATGCCCATCCTCCAATTTCCATTCTTGTGCAACGTTTCAATGGTTGGACATTTTTATGCCAAAAGAACATTTAGGTGTCCACATCATTGACATGACACCTGAAGAAACCGATTTTTCGCTCATAAGGACTTTTTCATGATTTTCGAAATATGCAACGCGCACCATCGCCCACACCGTTAAACCTAGCCATGCATCTTAACCAATGCAAATCTTATACCATCCTTGACCTCTACCATGGCTTAATTTTAATTTCGAGGACGAAATTTTTATAAGTTGGGTAGAATGTAAAACCCCTTCCCAGAAAATCGTATATGCCCTTTATTTATTTATTATTAATTAAATTGTAGTAATTAGGTCTAAATAGGAGAAATAGATTTTTAATAATTTTTATATTAGGTGTTCGGACACTTAGAGGACTTGTGGGACCATCAGGAATTTTTAGGAATTTATTCCATGTAGGAGACCCCTTGAGCAGTTGCTAGCCTAACGATGTGCAATACCCCATTATATAAATTTTCTTATGTGTGAAAAATATATATATATATATATATATATATATATATATATATAAACAAATATATATGTATATATATTTTAATTAAAGAAAGAAAGAAAGAGAAAGTATTAAATAAGTTAATAGATAATAGTATAATAATAATAACTTAGAATAATAAACTTATAATAATAACCATAGTAATAATAGTTACTATGTTACTTGGGGAAGCTTGCTGACTTCTCAGCAAAGCCTTCACGTTAGCATCCGTGGACCCCTGGCATTCCGCGACCCATTATTTCAACCCGCGGACCCCTCTTGATCCCTCCCTCTCTCTCTTAATATATAACATATATATATATATCATTAGCTCCCCAAAACCCTAACCTAAAACTCCAGACTTCTCCTTCCCATCTAGAGCCGTCACCGCAGCCAGAGAAGCCTCCCCAAGCCATCCAACCATCCCGTCGACGCCGACATCGCGAACTGCAATCTCCCACTCGAAGCACCTTCGCTCCGGCGTGATTTTCCGTTGACTCGCTCGACCAAACGCAGATCCGTTTTCATAGGTATGATCTTCCCTTAACCCTCTCCAATATCTGTTTTATAGTCAACCTCGGAAAACGTGTGCCCCTAGGTGAAAAACAGCACCCAAGTCAGCGCGAGCAGACAGAATTCTGCAATCGCAGAAACTTGCGATGACCACCTATAATGTCGAGTTCGTATCTCCCACCACAGAGATCCGAATTCGACGATTCTTTTTGATACCTGTAGATTACATGACCTAGTTTAATTTTTGTATTATAACTTCGTGCTATTAGTTGCTGTGGACCAAATTGTAGTCGTCACAAAACTGCGCGCACCCACTTTTTTACGGTTTTACAAAAGTTGGAGATCAGAGCGCGCCCCGCCAAACGGGACCGCCCCGCCGTGTGCCAAGTGTACCGAATGGTGCACGCAGCATAATCGGACACGTGAAAATTTGTGGGGACTGATTTGGACGCGTGTGCGCGCCGGAATCAGGCCGTATCCGCGAACACAATCCGTGTCGCCACTTTTGTGGAACTCGCGAGTATTTTGTGCACGCTTGTCAGATTACGACAAAACTTGTGCCACTGGACTCGTGGTAACACGCTGGTCCTGTGACCCAATTTTCACGCATTTCTGAGACGGTTGACCAGATCGCCAATTGGTGGGCCCCACAGTTGACTTTTTGGACCAAATTATGTTCGGCTCATCGGAATCCAAATTTAGACATACCGTTGGGATCGTATTGACATTTAGAATTGTTTGACCCATAGTTTGTCCCATTTAGAGACTGTTACCCTCGGCACGCTTTTCGGTGCAAAGTGGCCCACATATGGAACCCGCTTTAATCCGAAAATGACCTTTTTGCCCCTGTGTCCAAATTGGACGTAAGGACAGGCATTTCTAGCAGTTTGATATCTTCTGAGACTATTGGTGATGGTTATGACAGCTTTTGGAGTAGTCGCTACCGGTTCCACTGATCCAGGGACTATTGTTGATATTCCAACATCAGGCAAGTGTACCTTGCCAAACTCTGCAGCTTAGTTATTTATTTTCCTTGCTATATATATATTACTGTGCATGCTCAACCTAGGACCGTGTGACGTACTTAGCGTCCGATTATCAGTCGGGTGCCGACACTGTACGCAGTGTTGGGTAATGTCATCTAGATATGGACATACGTGACACTTTATCTTCTCGTACTTGTCATACCAAGTACACTTGACCCAGGACACTGGACACTGATCATGAGACAGGATCTTCCCGAGATATTCGTGGTGATCCTGTATAGGATGCAGGACATATAGAGATACTATAATCTAGATACATTATGACTTGTGCATTAGTTATGACCCCGCGGACATGGACGTGAGACGTTATGTTCATGATTTGTGTGGTTACATTGGGTGGGGAGAGACACACAGACTACAGGCTGATCCTATATATACACCCCTATTATCGTGAGGCACAAGACTCTATAGCCGAGCTTGGCCCATTACTCATTATTACTGCTGCTACCGGCTCCCCTACACAGAGCTTGTAGTATGCTTCAGCCTGAGTTCTAGTGCTGCTCTCATCTTGCATATCACTTAGCTGGTTATTTTAGTATTCCCTTATTGTTCCATCTATTGCTGGAGATACCCACAGGCTACAGGTTGATTATGTTATGCCGGCTACTCAGTCTCCCGCTGAGCTAGACCACCTCTTGACACCCCTGCTACCGGCTCCCCTTCACAGAGCTTGTAGTAGTTCCAACCTGAGTACTGTTGATATTCTCTCTTGCATTTTATACAGATGTTACATACTTACCCTGCTTATCTCATTATTTGCTGCACTGTTTATATTCTGGCTTGTATTATTTTCTGTACCTTGCTATGTCCCCTGAGGACCTGGATATGGATTTTGTCCCCAGATTTTGCAGAACAGGTTTACCCCGAGGTTTACGGGACCGCAGCAGGAGGAGCCGATCCAGGAGCTGTACCACCATCCGAGGACGAGGTCTTAGCTGAAGACTTCTCTTGAGCATCCATGTTTATGCTCAGCTTTTAGTATTTCTTTCAGTCTTTATATTCTGGTCATTTGAACCATTGTACTAGATATTTATCGGGTTATTCCCCGAAGTACTTTGTGAGACTAGATGATGATTTACATTCCTTATTATTCTGTGGATCATATTTTATATCTTGTGTGGATGAGATTAGTTGTGCCATGATTGTCGTAGACTTGTTTTACAGCTTAAGTATGCCCTGATGGATCCATTATATTGAGTTGGTCCATCGGTGCGTACTGCTGGCCATTGCCACGTGTCTAGTCCCACGGTATTTTGGGACTGGGGCGTGACATGGTTTTTGTGGTGGCTCATGCAGGTCTACGACAAAATAGTTCGGTTTCAACTTAGGGACCGAACAAGCCTGCACCTAGGACTAGAGTATAGGATCTCATCCACATTGACTATTATTCATCTTCCTCCTATCTGTTCTATTTGAACAATTGCATCATGCTTGATTCATGTGCTTCCCTAATAGTTTTTAAGTATAGCCTTCTCCTAGAATATAGAAGTTCCTGTTGTTAGATGATAATTAGAGTAGCACACCTATTTAGAATACAACGAGATTATAGATACACCACTAAGTTTAGAATATCTAGCGAACCCTAGAATCCCTTATCCCTATAATTTGTTGACCATTACCCGGATGTATTATGAGGACTTGAGAGTAGTATAGACACTACTAGAGTTAGTTAGAAGGTTACCATAATGTTTGCCCCTAGCATTGAGGAACCCATAGAAAAAAAAAAAAAAAAAAAAAAAAAACTTAATGTTTGGACTGAACCTAACCTTCATAGTTAGATGATATTGGAACCATAAACTTATATCATTGTCTTGTTATTAGTAGACAGCACCCTAGGAAGCCTAGAGGAATGTAATCAACACTTCTCCCTTGATCATACCCCGAACATAGCAACCAACACCCCACTCCCCTTAGAGAACCATGATGCTACCTAGAGCCCTCTATCTTTATTTTATATATATTGTTTCCCCGCGACCATAGCGCTCGCTATTTTGCGACGGCTAATTACGTTTCTTCTCTTCATCTTTCAACTCGCGCCATCTGACACTTCGGATAGTAGGCCAAGTAATTTTATTCTTGGTTAAAGGCTCATAGTTTGCTAGGCTTATAGTTGTAGCCTTGAGTGTGAAATCTTTATGCTTGGTAGTTAGAACTTGATAAGTTTAAGTTATTTTGTAGATTGTGACCAATGATTAACCCTTAATTTTTTAAATCATGTAATTTGTGCCCTCACCCCGATACAAGTTAGACCCTTCCTCCTTAACGGCTAGTAACTCTTCTATCCCTACGATTGACACATGTTCTACGAGCACTATAATTAAGACTTAAGGTGACCCGTACCTATATAATGCAATAAGAGACCCTAAAAAGTTCCAAGATCTTTCCTCATATACCCTAATAAGAGTTTCTGTTTTATTTACATGTGCAAGGTTATTTTGTAGGATCCTCTTAAAACTGTCACAGTATTAGTTTAATTCATATAAGTTGGGTAGTATGCCTCACAACCTAGTACCCCATAGTCCACTTGACCCATCGAGGCGGTATAACTGAATGGCATTAATGGCATGCTAGCAAAAGATGACAGTGTTTATTCAGACAATAGAATTTAGAGGTCCCTGCCCCTATTTGGTCGACTAGCGACTTAGACAAGGAGATTGAATGATAACTGTAGAGATTGTAGAGTCTTTTATTAATGTTGCTTATTTGTTGTTGTTTTGTGAACTTGAATAATTTATACCTTCTTCCATCATGATCTAGCGCATTTATATTTCACAACTACTTTGACTTATGCTGCTATTTATAGCCTAGTTTTGTAAGCAAATTCTTTATCGAGCTTGTTCATGACATATGTATTATTGGGGAGGCCCACAATAATACATTTCAGAATCAGTGTATTAAGGTCTAGCTAACCTTAGTGTGCTTGATTCGCCCTTCGTAACGCTACTTTACGTGGATTGAGATATGTAGTTGACTAGTATACCTACCTCTACACATATCAGAGCATACCGTATCGGTTGCATAACTGTGCTAATACGAGCAAGCGAACAACGGATTACCACAATAGGATTTCAATCCACAACCGCCTTGACAATTCCCATTTGAATTCTTAAAACGCCTTGATTCCGATACTTCAAATCAATTACCTCGCCCTTGAACTCTTTATTATTGGTCTCCGTCTTCCCTTATTTCGGAAAGACGAAACCTCGTGCTCGGCATAAAGTTTGATACACAGAGAATACTAGATATACCTCATAGGCCGATCACATACTGGAGGATTATTCTTTCGAAATTAAGGACATATCATATGTGATATGATCGACGTTGAAGTTTCGAGGATTGAATGACATGAGTAAACATATTAAGGAATATTTTCTTAAGGTATATAGCCTTATGTGATGGATGGGTAAATTCTAAGTTGGGTAGCAGTGCAATTTCAACTCGAGAGGAAATTATGATAGTTAGAGATCGTGAGGTAAAATATGCATGCTTATTTAAATCTTGGAGATGTTATATGGAGATGGATAAATTGAAATAAGGGAGAAGGGATAACCATAGGTTGAATTTGGATTGGAGCAGTGGTCATCTTAACCTAGAAGTGATTGCAATGGCTATGATTAGGATTTTAGTTATCGCAAGAAGATTGCGACTGACCTGCCTAGTGTACATGAGGGATTAACAGAGTATGCCTTGTTTTAATTTAGAGGACGGCATTGTTTTAAGTTGGCAGGATTGTGAAACCCCCTCACCTAAGAATCTGACCTACTTGGCTTAGATAGTGAGACTGAGGCTAGCTCGAATCCACTTAGAAATAGAGCACGACATTTTCATTTAGTTTTACAATATGGTATCCCTTGGCGCGCCTTACCATTGCTTCAATAATTGGAGCACTTCACTAGTCACTGGCCTTCCTACAAATTCCACACCTTGTCATAGACATGCCCATCCTCCAATTTCCATTCTTGTGCAACGTTTCAATGGTTGGACATTTTTATGCCAAAAGAATATTTAGGTGTCCACATCATTGACATGACACCTGAAGAAACCGATTTTTCGCTCATAAGGACTTTTTCATGATTTTCGAAATATGCAACGCGCACCATCGCCCACACCGTTAAACCTAGCCACGCATCTTAACCAATGCAAATCTTATACCATCCTTGACCTCTACCATGGCTTAATTTTAATTTCGAGGACGAAATTTTTATAAGTTGGGTAGAATGTAAAACCCCTTCCCAGAAAATCGTATATGCCCTTTATTTATTTATTATTAATTAAATTGTAGTAATTAGGTCTAAATAGGAGAAATAGATTTTTAATAATTTTTATATTAGGTGTTCGGACACTTAGAGGACTTGTGGGACCATCAGGAATTTTTAGGAATTTATTCCATGTAGGAGACCCCTTGAGCAGTTGCTAGCCTAACGATGTGCAATACCCCATTATATAAATTTTCTTATGTGTGAAAAATATATATATATATATATATATATATATATATATATATAAACAAATATATATGTATATATATTTTAATTAAAGAAAGAAAGAAAGAGAAAGTATTAAATAAGTTAATAGATAATAGTATAATAATAATAACTTAGAATAATAAACTTATAATAATAACCATAGTAATAATAGTTACTATGTTACTTGGGGAAGCTTGCTGACTTCTCAGCAAAGCCTTCACGTTAGCATCCGTGGACCCCTGGCATTCCGCGACCCATTATTTCAACCCGCGGACCCCTCTTGATCCCTCCATCTCTCTCTTAATATATAACATATATATATATATCATTAGCTCCCCAAAACCCTAACCTAAAACTCCAGACTTCTCCTTCCCATCTAGAGCCGTCACCGCAGCCAGAGAAGCCTCCCCAAGCCATCCAACCATCCCGTCGACGCCGACATCGCGAACTGCAATCTCCCACTCGAAGCACCTTCGCTCCGGCGTGATTTTCCGTTGACTCGCTCGACCAAATGCAGATCCGTTTTCATAGGTATGATCTTCCCTTAACCCTCTCTAATATCTGTTTTATAGTCAACCTCGGAAAACGTGTGCCCCTAGGTGAAAAACAGCACCCAAGTCAGCGCGAGCAGACAGAATTCTGCAATCGCAGAAACTTGCGATGACCACCTATAATGTCGAGTTCGTATCTCCCACCACAGAGATCCGAATTCGACGATTCTTTTTGATACCTGTAGATTACATGACCTAGTTTAATTTTTGTATTATAACTTCGTGCTATTAGTTGCTGTGGACCAAATTGTAGTCGTCACAAAACTGCGCGCACCCACTTTTTGACGGTTTTACAAAAGTTGGAGATCAGAGCGCGCCCCGCCAAACGGGACCGCCCCGCCGTGTGCCAAGTGTACCGAATGGTGCACGCAGCATAATCGGACACGTGAAAATTTGTGGGGACTGATTTGGACGCGTGTGCGCGCCGGAATCAGGCCGTATCCGCGAACACAATCCGTGTCGCCACTTTTGTGGAACTCGCGAGTATTTTGTGCACGCTTGTCAGATTGCGACAAAACTTGTGCCACTGGACTCGTGGTAACACGCTGGTCCTGTGACCCAATTTTCACGCATTTCTGAGACGGTTGACCAGATCGCCAATTGGTGGGCCCCACAGTTGACTTTTTGGACCAAATTATGTTCGGCTCATCGGAATCCAAATTTAGACATACCGTTGGGATCGTATTGACATTTAGAATTGTTTGACCCATAGTTTGTCCCATTTAGAGACTGTTACCCTCGGCACGCTTTTCGGTGCAAAGTGGCCCACATATGGAATCCGCTTTAATCCGAAAATGACCTTTTTGCCCCTGTGTCCAAATTGGACGTAAGGACAGGCATTTCTAGCAGTTTGATATCTTCTGAGACTATTGGTGATGGTTATGACAGCTTTTGGAGTAGTCGCTACCGGTTCCACTGATCCAGGGACTATTGTTGATATTCCAACATCAGGCAAGTGTACATTGCCAAACTCTGCAGCTTAGTTATTTATTTTCCTTGCTATATATATATTACTGTGCATGCTCAACCTAGGACCGTGTGACGTACTTAGCGTCCGATTATCAGTCGGGTGCCGACACTGTACGCAGTGTTGGGTAATGTCATCTAGATATGGACATACGTGACACTTTATCTTCTCGTACTTGTCATACCAAGTACACTTGACCCAGGACACTGGACACTGATCATGAGACAGGATCTTCCCGAGATATTCGTGGTGATCCTGTATAGGATGCAGGATATATAGAGATACTATAATCTAGATACATTATGACTTGTGCATTAGTTATGACCCCGCGGACATGGACGTGAGACGTTATGTTCATGATTTGTGTGGTTACATTGGGTGGGGAGAGACACACAGACTACAGGCTGATCCTATATATACACCCCTATTATCGTGAGTCACAAGACTCTATAGCCGAGCTTGGCCCATTACTCATTATTACTGCTGCTACCGGCTCCCCTACACAGAGCTTGTAGTATGCTTCAGCCTGAGTTCTAGTGCTGCTCTCATCTTGCATATCACTTAGCTGGTTATTTTAGTATTCCCTTATTGTTCCATCTATTGCTGGAGATACCCACAGGCTACAGGTTGATTATGTTATGCCGGCTACTCAGTCTCCCGCTGAGCTAGACCACCTCTTGACACCCCTGCTACCGGCTCCCCTTCACAGAGCTTGTAGTAGTTCCAACCTGAGTACTGTTGATATTCTCTCTTGCATTTTATACAGATGTTACATACTTACCCTGCTTATCTCATTATTTGCTGCACTGTTTATATTCTGGCTTGTATTATTTTCTGTACCTTGCTATGTCCCCTGAGGACCTGGATATGGATTTTGTCCCCAAATTTTGCAGAACAGGTTTACCCCGAGGTTTACGGGACTGCAGCAGGAGGAGCCGATCCAGGAGCTGTACCACCATCCGAGGACGAGGTCTTAGCTGAAGACTTCTCTTGAGCATCCATGTTTATGCTCAGCTTTTAGTATTTCTTTCAGTCTTTATATTCTGGTCATTTGAACCATTGTACTAGATATTTATCGGGTTGTTCCCCGAAGTACTTTGTGAGACTAGATGATGATTTACATTCCTTATTATTCTGTGGATCATATTTTATATCTTGTGTGGATGAGATTAGTTGTGCCATGATTGTCGTAGACTTGTTTTACAGCTTAAGTATGCCCTGATGGATCCATTATATTGAGTTGGTCCATCGGTGCGTACTGCTGGCCATTGCCACGTGTCTAGTCCCACGGTATTTTGGGACTGGGGCGTGACATGGTTTTTGTGGTGGCCCATGCAGGTCTACGACAAAATAGTTCGGTTTCAACTTAGGGACCGAACAAGCCTGCACCTAGGACTAGAGTATAGGATCTCATCCACATTGACTATTATTCATCTTCCTCCTATCTGTTCTATTTGAACAATTGCATCATGCTTGATTCATGTGCTTTCCTAATAGTTTTTAAGTATAGCCTTCTCCTAGAATATAGAAGTTCCTGTTGTTAGATGATAATTAGAGTAGCACACCTATTTAGAATACAACGAGATTATAGATACACCACTAAGTTTAGAATATCTAGCGAACCCTAGAATCCCTTATCCCTATAATTGGTTGACCATTACCCGGATATATTATGAGGACTTGAGAGTAGTATAGACACTACTAGAGTTAGTTAGAAGGTTACCATAATGTTTGCCCCTAGCATTGAGGAACCCATAGAAAAAAAAAAAAAAAAAAAAAACTTAATGTTTGGACTGAACCTAACCTTCATAGTTAGATGATATTGGAACCATAAACTTATATCATTGTCTTGTTATTAGTAGACAGCACCCTAGGAAGCCTAGAGGAATGTAATCAACACTTCTTCCTTGATCATACCCCGAACATAGCAACCAACACCCCACTCCCCTTAGAGAACCATGATGCTACCTAGAGCCCTCTATCTTTATTTTATATATATTGTTTCTCCGCGACCATAGCGCTCGCTATTTTGCGACGGCTAATTACGTTTCTTCTCTTTATCTTTCAACTCGCGCCATCTGACACTTCGGATAGTAGGCCAAGTAATTTTATTCTTGGTTAAAGGCTCATAGTTTGCTAGGCTTATAGTTGTAGCCTTGAGTGTGAAATCTTTATGCTTGGTAGTTAGAACTTGATAAGTTTAAGTTATTTTGTAGATTGTGACCAATGATTAACCCTTAATTTTTTAAATCATGTAATTTGTGCCCTCACCCCGATACAAGTTAGACCCTTCCTCCTTAACGGCTAGTAACTCTTCTATCCCTACGATTGATACATGTTCTACGAGCACTATAATTAAGACTTAAGGTGACCCGTACCTATATAATGCAATAAGAGACCCTAAAAAGTTCTAAGATCTTTCCTCATATACCCTAATAAGAGTTTCTGTTTTATTTACATGTGCAAGGTTATTTTGTAGGATCCTCTTAAAACTGTCACAGTATTAGTTTAATTCATATAAGTTGGGTAGTATGCCTCACAACCTAGTACCCCATAGTCCACTTGACCCATCGAGGCGGTATAACTGAATGGCATTAATGGCATGCTAGCAAAAGATGACAGTGTTTATTCAGACAATAGAATTTAGAGGTCCCTGCCCCTATTTGGTCGACTAGCGACTTAGACAAGGAGATTGAATGATAACTGTAGAGATTGTAGAGTCTTTTATTAATGTTGCTTATTTGTTGTTGTTTTGTGAACTTGAATAATTTATACCTTCTTCCATCATGATCTAGCGCATTTATATTTCACAACTACTTTGACTTATGCTGCTATTTATAGCCTAGTTTTGTAAGCAAATTCTTTATCGAGCTTGTTCATGACATATGTATTATTGGGGAGGCCCACAATAATACATTTCAGAATCAGTGTATTAAGGTCTAGCTAACCTTAGTGTGCTTGATTCGCCCTTCGTAACGCTACTTTACGTGGATTGAGATATGTAGTTGACTAGTATACCTACCTCTACACATATCAGAGCATACCGTATCGGTTGCATAACTGTGCTAATACGAGCAGGCGAACAACGGATTACCACAATAGGATTTCAATCCACAACCGCCTTGACAATTCCCATTTGAATTCTTAAAACGCCTTGATTCCGATACTTCAAATCAATTACCTCGCCCTTGAACTCTTTATTATTGGTCTCCGTCTTCCCTTATTTCGGAAAGACGAAACCTCGTGCTCGGCATAAAGTTTGATACACAGAGAATACTAGATATACCTCATAGGCCGATCACATACTGGAGGATTATTCTTTCGAAATTAAGGACATATCATATGTGATATGATCGACGTTGAAGTTTCGAGGATTGAATGACATGAGTAAACATATTAAGGAATATTTTCTTAAGGTATATAGCCTTATGTGATGGATGGATAAATTCTAAGTTGGGTAGCAGTGCATTTTTAACTCGAGAGGAAATTATGATAGTTAGAGATCGTGAGGTAAAATATGCATGCTTATTTAAATCTTGGAGATGTTATGTGGAGATGGATAAATTGAAATAAGGGAGAAGGGATAACCATAGGTTGAATTTTGATTGGAGCAGTGGTCATCTTAACCTAGAAGTGATTGCAATGGCTATGATTAGGATTTTAGTTATCGCAAGAAGATTGCGACTGACCTGCCTAGTGTACATGAGGGATTAACAGAGTATGCCTTGTTTTAATTTAGAGGACGACATTGTTTTAAGTTGGCAGGATTGTGAAACCCCCTCACCTAAGAATCTGACCTACTTGGCTTAGATAGTGAGACTGAGGCTAGCTCGAATCCACTTAGAAATAGAGCACGACATTTTTATTTAGTTTTACAATATGGTATCCCTTGGCGCGCCTTACCATTGCTTCAATAATTGGAGCACTTCACTAGTCACTGGCCTTCCTACAAATTCCACACCTTGTCATAGACATGCCCATCCTCCAATTTCCATTCTTGTGCAACGTTTCAATGGTTGGACATTTTTATGCCAAAAGAACATTTAGGTGTCCACATCATTGACATGACACCTGAAAAAACCGATTTTTCGCTCATAAGGACTTTTTCATGATTTTCGAAATATGCAACGCGAACCATCGCCCACACCGTTAACCCTAGCCACGCATCTTAACCAATGCAAATCTTATACCATCCTTGACCTCTACCATGGCTTAATTTTAATTTCGAGGACGAAATTTTTATAAGTTGGGTAGAATGTAAAACCCCTTCCCAGAAAATCGTATATGCCCTTTATTTATTTATTATTAATTAAATTGTAGTAATTAGGTCTAAATAGGAGAAATAGATTTTTAATAATTTTTATATTAGGTGTTCGGACACTTAGAGGACTTGTGGGACCATCAGAAATTTTTAGGAATTTATTCCATGTAGGAGACCCCTTGAGCAGTTGCTAGCCTAACGATGTACAATACCCCATTATATAAATTTTCTTATGTGTGAAAAATATATATATATATATATATATATATATATATATAAACAAATATATATGTATATATATTTTAATTAAAGAAAGAAAGAAAGAGAAAGTATTAAATAAGTTAATAGATAATAGTATAATAATAATAACTTAGAATAATAAACTTATAATAATAACCATAGTAATAATAGTTACTATGTTACTTGGGGAAGCTTGCTGACTTCTCAGCAAAGCCTTCACGTTAGCATCCGTGGACCCCTGGCATTCCGCGACCCATTATTTCAACCCGCGGACCCCTCTTGATCCCTCCCTCTCTCTCTTAATATATAACATATATATATATATCATTAGCTCCCCAAAACCCTAACCTAAAACTCCAGACTTCTCCTTCCCATCTAGAGCCGTCACCGCAGCCAGAGAAGCCTCCCCAAGCCATCCAACCATCCCGTCGACGCCGACATCGCGAACTGCAATCTCCCACTCGAAGCACCTTCGCTCCGGCGTGATTTTCCGTTGACTCGCTCGACCAAACGCAGATCCGTTTTCATAGGTATGATCTTCCCTTAACCCTCTCCAATATCTGTTTTATAGTCAACCTCGGAAAACGTGTGCCCCTAGGTGAAAAACAGCACCCAAGTCAGCGCGAGCAGACAGAATTCTGCAATCGCAGAAACTTGCGATGACCACCTATAATGTCGAGTTCGTATCTCCCACCACAGAGATCCGAATTCGACGATTCTTTTTGATACCTGTAGATTACATGACCTAGTTTAATTTTTGTATTATAACTTCGTGCTATTAGTTGCTGTGGACCAAATTGTAGTCGTTACAAAACTGCGCGCACCCACTTTTTTACGGTTTTACAAAAGTTGGAGATCGGAGCGCGCCCCGCCAACCGTGTGCCAAGTGTACCGAATGGTGCACGCAGCATAATCGGACACGTGAAAATTTGTGGGGACTGATTTGGACGCGTGTGCGCGCCGGAATCAGGCCGTATCCGCGAACACAATCCGTGTCGCCACTTTTGTGGAACTCGCGAGTATTTTGTGCACGCTTGTCAGATTGCGACGAAACTTGCGCCACTGGACTCGTGGTAACACGCTGGTCCTGTGACCCAATTTTCACGCATTTCTGAGACGGTTGACCAGATCGCCAATTGGCGGGCCCCACAGTTGACTTTTTGGACCAAATTATGTTCGGCTCATCGGAATCCAAATTTAGACATACCGTTGGGATCGTATTGACATTTAGAATTGTTTGACCCATAGTTTGTCCCATTTAGAGACTGTTACCCTCGGCACGCTTTTCGGTGCAAAGTGGCCCACATATGGAACCCGCTTTAATCCGAAAATGACCTTTTTGCCCCTGTGTCCAAATTGGACGTAAGGACAGGCATTTCTAGCAGTTTGATATCTTCTGAGACTATTGGTGATGGTTATGACAGCTTTTGGAGTAGTCGCTACCGGTTCCACTGATCCAGGGACTATTGTTGATATTCCAACATCAGGCAAGTGTACCTTGCCAAACTCTGCAGCTTAGTTATTTATTTTCCTTGCTATATATATATTACTGTGCATGCTCAACCTAGGACCGTGTGACGTACTTAGCGTCCGATTATCAGTCGGGTGCCGACACTGTACGCAGTGTTGGGTAATGTCATCTAGATATGGACATACGTGACACTTTATCTTCTCGTACTTGTCATACCAAGTACACTTGACCCAGGACACTGGACACTGATCATGAGACAGGATCTTCCCGAGATATTCGTGGTGATCCTGTATAGGATGCAGGACATATAGAGATACTATAATCTAGATACATTATGACTTGTGCATTAGTTATGACCCCGCGGACATGGACGTGAGACGTTATGTTCATGATTTGTGTGGTTACATTGGGTGGGGAGAGACACACAGACTACAGGCTGATCCTATATATACACCCCTATTATCGTGAGGCACAAGACTCTATAGCCGAGCTTGGCCCATTACTCATTATTACTGCTGCTACCGGCTCCCCTACACAGAGCTTGTAGTATGCTTCAGCCTGAGTTCTAGTGCTGCTCTCATCTTGCATATCACTTAGCTGGTTATTTTAGTATTCCCTTATTGTTCCATCTATTGCTGGAGATACCCACAGGCTACAGGTTGATTATGTTATGCCGGCTACTCAGTCTCCCGCTGAGCTAGACCACCTCTTGACACCCCTGCTACCGGCTCCCCTTCACAGAGCTTGTAGTAGTTCCAACCTGAGTACTGTTGATATTCTCTCTTACATTTTATACAGATGTTACATACTTACCCTGCTTATCTCATTATTTGCTGCACTGTTTATATTCTGGCTTGTATTATTTTCTGTACCTTGCTATGTCCCCTGAGGACCTGGATATGGATTTTGTCCCCAGATTTTGCAGAACAGGTTTACCCCGAGGTTTACGGGACCGCAGCAGGAGGAGCCGATCCAGGAGCTGTACCACCATCCGAGGATGAGGTCTTAGTTGAAGACTTCTCTTGAGCATCCATGTTTATGCTCAGCTTTTAGTATTTCTTTCAGTCTTTATATTCTGGTCATTTGAACCATTGTACTAGATATTTATCGGGTTGTTCCCCGAAGTACTTTGTGAGACTAGATGATGATTTACATTCCTTATTATTATGTGGATCATATTTTATATCTTGTGTGGATGAGATTAGTTGTGCCATGATTGTCGTAGACTTGTTTTACAGCTTAAGTATGCCCTGATGGATCCATTATATTGAGTTGGTCCATCGGTGCGTACTGCTGGCCATTGCCACGTGTCTAGTCCCACGGTATTTTGGGACTGGGGCATGACACGCTTGAAGGATAAGAACTCCTCATACTCGTCCCATGGAATCGACACCGATGTCGATGGAGAAGACAGTGACGTCGGTGGAGGCCGTGCCCGCTCCAAGTCTGCGAGTCGCTGATTGTAAGAATCTAGGGTAGATAACAGCCTCGTACTGCTATGACCCATTGAATCCTGCATCCTCGTCAGCTTCTCGCCCATCGATAGCTGTGACGCCTGCAGCTCCATGATGTTGCGATCATTGGAGGCTTTAATATCATTTGTCAAATCCCGTAGCTCCGTCATGCTGCAGTCGAACATATCCAATCGTGCGATGAGCATCGGATCGTCCGCCTGCGGCTGGGACCGGGGCTGCTCCTCCATACTTCGCAGCAACTCGTCACGGAGAGACGCAATCTGACGGTCAACGGCCTCCTGGACGGCCTCCTGGACTCTGGTCGGCGACTGCGAGGGCTGGACTGCGAGGGGTGTGTAGAATACGCAGCTGTCGGGGAGGCCCTAGATGACTGCATCACAACCAGGGCGCCATAGGAGCCCGTACCGTAGTACGTACCCCTCTGGAGACCACCAGCTGCGGTCACCCACAGGTCGTCCGCCGACGGAGATGGAGCGGGCTGCGACGAAGTACCAGCCTCTCCAGGTGTAGGTGCACTAGCAGTCGCCCGCTCACGGAGCCTAAGATACTCGGCCTAGAAAAGGTTTGGAAACTCGATAATTGCCTAAGTTATATTAAAATTAACACAAAGTAAAGTAATACTTACATAGGTCTGTGAGGCCCTCTCATCAACGAGATTTCCGTCCTTGCGATGGGTGGCCAAGAAGACGGTCACCATGTTTGCATCCTCCCCCATCTGTACCTGTTAAAAATATATTATTTATTACTAAACTTAAATATTTTTTCCAAGTACTATTTTATGGTACTTATATTAAAATAATATATTTTAAAAGAAAAAACATACCAAACGACGAAAATGTTTCGTCATCGGAATTGAGCCACCACACCACTTGGCACCATTTTGCCTAGCCGCCTTGGCCTTCTTAGACCTTTCCTTGTAGCTCGGATCGTCGAATCTAGCCCTCATCGCAGTCCACTGCTCAGGCGTGATCCAACCTTAGATCGGTTTTCCAGCACGATCACGAGCCTTCTGGTCATCCAGAGCATCTCGGATAAGCTTGGCGACAACGGTAGGAAAGAGCCGCTCGATCAACTCAGTCCGGTACGGAGGATAAAAATACGTTTGCTACAATAAATAATTTATTAAGTTAGCATCACGAATAAGTTATATAATATGCATAAATTAGAGGATTTATTTAATATACTTTTACCTGGAAGTGCGCAAACCAGAACGCCTTCCTCTCCTCCGGAGCCTCAGAGTAGTTGATCCAAGGGCCACCGTAGTTGTTCCTCAGAAATTGGCCCAAGCGTCTCTGAACCGACGATGGACGATATCTATACAGAGATAATAATTTAGATTACTGAAAAAGTTAATATACGATGAATAAAGAGAAACACAAATATATACTAAACCATCTAATTGACTTACTTTGTACCGTCGGCCCAAATCTCTGTCCTCGTCTCCTCCGGAGGTGCGCATGGAGGATCTTGATGATGCTGGGACAATGTCGGCACGACCTCCTCGACATGCTCATCTTTCTCCATGGTTTCGTCAGCAGGAGGAACGTTGGACGAGGGTGTACTATCACGCCAGAAACTACTCGTCCCAACAGTCGGAGATGTGTGTGATCGATATACTGGAGTACTGGGCGACGATGATCCGGAACCAACAGTAGGCAGTACCGGAGTGGCACTATGTCTACCTCGGGACCTGCCGAATCCTCCGCGTTGCCCTGTCATATCTGATAACAACATATGATGAATATAGAGAAACACAAATATATACTACATTCTACAGTCAAAATATGATACATATCTCAAAGCATTCTACAGTCAAAATATAATACATATATTCATTAATGGGTACATCTACTTCGTCAATTTTCCAATCTTGATCTATATTCTACAGTCAAAATATAGTTACATTCTATATGCAATATTTTTTATTTTCAATCATCTTCAGAAAATTCATCTTGTTCGCCTTCGTCGTCCTGCTCTTCCTCTTCTTCGTCTTCACTTTCATCTACTTCGTCGTCCTCTTCGGATAATTCTGTATCTTCTATATTATTACTCGTGTAATGAGTAACTTCCGTTGAGTCCACATCTACAATATTTGTTACAAGAGGTAGATCGTCCTCCTGATAAGCTATTTCATCAATGTCAAAGGTATTTCTTGCTTTAGTCTTGCATACTGCCCACCAATCCGACCTCGCTGTCCCCCGTCTAGGATAAGTTGTGAAGTACACGAGCTGAGCCTGACTTGATAGGATAAATGGTTCGTAGCCTTGATATCTACGCTTGTAGTTTATATCCACAAGGCCATGCTTGTCAATTTTCCAACCTTGATCTTGAATCGGATCGAACCATTCATACCTGAATAGCACGATATTAGCAGGTTCTGTGCCATAATTATATGTCAACTAGGTCCTGCCGTATCATAATTGTCCGGATTAAAACTAGGCCCCGTCGTATCATAAACCATGTTCACCAACCCGTCGTCGTAAGCATCGTGGTCTTGGACATCCATATACGGCTCCACATAGGGCTCCGACTCTGATGCTAGAGATACAAGTTCTTCGTGCACGGTCCACTGATAATAATTCGGCGTAAAGCCCTTCAAGTATAAATGATATGTAACTTCCACTTCTGGATGATATTTTCTGTTGCGACATCTCACACACGAACACTTAATTTTGGTACCGTCCATGTACTGAGGGAAAGCCTTGGCGAACTGCAGGAACTGCTGTACACCCTCAATGAATTCATTCCGCACACCGCACATGTCATCAGGATGACGGTTGTACATCCACGAACGATGACGCAGATAGTAATTCATATCCATTTCTAGATACTTCTGCAAAAATGACAGTATATATCATATAAATTATTACATATAGTGGTTTATCACCTAACTTCATAACTTAACCGTACTATAAAAATTATAACTGATATAATACATACTTTCATTTATCAAAGTCTAAAATAAGCAATATTCAAAACAACTGAAAAGAGGCCAAGTCTCTTAGTTTTTTAATATTTTATACTATTGGTAAAAGCTTGGGTTCTTTACTGTATACAATGCTTACTAGGAAATATAGTTACTTAGCTAACTATTAACAAAATCAAGTATATCAGTAAGTAACTATTTAACTACACTAACTATGTACTAATTTAATACTAAACTGATACCCTTAACTTCTACCCAATAACTCATGCTAACCTATCTTAAACCAACTAACCAATACCTTGACACTAAGCTAACTAACACTAGTATACGTAGCTCACTAAATGCAACTGAAAACGGATACTGATACAGTGGGACTTGTTGATACTTACTGATATATGGTTGCTGAAATGACACAGTGCTGATGGTTTTCCTCTTCAGTTGACTGCTCACTGTTGCAGACCTCATTCTCACTGCCCACTACAAGGCTCGACCACTAATACACTGATACACAGTGTGGTCGAGGCACACCGTGCACACCAGTGAAACCGATTCCCCCCTGATACACTGGTATACTGATGCACAGTTTTACGGCCCGAATTTTCCCTCCCTCACACAAAAATATAAAGTCACTGAACTTACTCACTCACTCACTCACTCACTCACTCACTCACTCACTGATACACTAAACTAAACTCACTGATACACTAAGCTCACTGATACACTAAGCTCAACATAGCCCTACCTTCATGTAAAACAACACGACCCACATTCAACACCACCAAATATCTCATGATTGAAATTTTAGCTAAATACTTAGAAAAACCTTAACCCTCACTCCTATTTTACTGAACTACCCATACAAAGAAACCCAAGCTCTCCACTGACTGATATACTGAGGTATCAGTGCCAACACAGTGCACATACAGTGAAGACACAGTAAAGAACCCGACTCCCTATGTAAATCAGTCCCATGTCAGTGTCTGTGTGAGTGTGTGTGTGTGTATCTGCGTCTGTGTGTGTGTGTCGTGTGTGTCTGTCAGTGTCTGTCTGCGTGTGTCGTGTCTGTGTGCGTATGTCGTGTCTGTCCAGTCATCAGTTGTGTCAGTGTCACATTAGAGAGAGAGAGATTACCTAGAGCTCGAGGAGGAGGAGGGGGTGCTGGAGTAGCCGTAGCCGTGGAGAGCCGGTCGCCGGAGAGGGGGGGCGGGGGAAATCAAAAACCTTCGAAATTTTCGACAGATGGGGGAAAAGAATCTGAGCCCTAATTAACCAAAAATTAGCGACGTTTAGCGGCGTATAATTAAAACGTCGTTAAATTAAAATTTAGCGACGTCAAAGACGTCGCTCAACACGTTGCTAAATATTTTTGATATATACGTCGCTAAATCAGATATATTAGCGACGTTTAGCGACCTTAATTGAACTTATAGCGACTCATCTTTTAAAATCTGAATAGAAGTCGCTGAACGTCGCTAAATGTCGCCATTTGGCGACGTTTAGCGACGTTTTTAATGGAGTCGCTGATTTAGCGACGTTTATACCAGGAGTCGCTAAAATACGTCGCTAATCCCACTTTTTTTAGTTGTGAATAAATATGCATGCATATATGGAATGTAAATACAGTACATTGGCAAGGTATACTTGTCTGGCAAGAAATCTGTAAAGTGTACGCGCCCAAATGTCAAGGACACGGAACCTGGAACTAAGGCCTCCGAGCAAACGTCTTCGGATGCTGAAATAAATATCACCAATATTTTTGGAATGAGCAAAATAGCTAAAAAGTATATCCCTTTCGTCCAATTTGGACACAGGGGCAAAACGATAATTTTGGGTAAAAGTGGGGTCCACTGGTGGCCCACTTTACACCCAAAAATGTGCCAAGGGTAACAGTCTCTAAATGGGACAAACTATAGGTCAAACAACTCTAAATATCAATACAAACCCAACAGTATGTCCAAATGTGGATTCCGATGGGCCGAACATAATTTTGTCCAAAAAGTCAACGGTGGGGCCCGCCAATTGGCGATTTGGTCAACCATCTCAGAATTGCGTGAAAATTGGGTCACAGGACCAGCGCGTTACAACGAGTCCAGTGGGGCAAGTTTCGTCGCAATCTGACAAGAGTCCACAAAATACGCGCGAGTTCCACAAAAGTTGCGACACGGGGTGTGTCCGCGGATATGGCCTGATTCCGGCGCGCACACGCGTCCGAATCAGTTTCCACAAATTTTTACGTGTTCGGTTATCCTGCATGCACCGTTCGGTACACTTGGTACATGGCGGGGCGGTCCCGTTTGGCGGGGCGCGCTCCATTTCACAACTTTTAGAATTCTGGAAAAAGTGGGTTCGCAAGATTTTGTGACGAATTTAATTCTGTCTACAACAGCTAATAGTCTAGGGTTATTTAACAGAAAATAAACTAGGTCAAGTGTTCTACACATATCAAAAAAGAATCACCGAATTTGGATCTCTGTGATGGGAGATACGAACTCGGCAACATGGGTGGTCACCGCAGTTTTCTGCGATCCCAGAATTCGGTCTGCTCGCGCCAACTTGGGCGCTATTTTCGCCTATGGGTACACATTGTTCGAGGTCTGCTATTATACAAATATGGAAGAGGGTTAAGGAGTGAGCATACCGGTAAATACGGAACGGTGTTTGGTTGAGCGAGTCGACGGAAAACAACTCCGGAACGAAGGTACCTCGTGTGGGAATCTGCAGTGCGCGAGGTCGGGGTCGTCGGGATGGTTTGGACGGCCTGGCGGGGTTCTCTGGCTGCGGTGGGAGCTCTAGATGAGAAGAGGAGGGTCTGGAGATTTTATGTTAGGGTTTTATGAAGTAATATATATATATATCTATATATATATATATATATAGGATAGGATAGGAAAGAGAAGAGATGTGGAGGCGGGTCCGCGTGGGAAAAAAAAGAAGGGCGCTGTGTCTGGTCGTGGAATGGGGTTGCTTAGTTGTTGCTTAAGTTGGCTGCTAGTTTTGCTAATGTAGTTGGAAGTTGCTAAGTGGGAAAAAAAGTTAGTATTATTAGTATTATTATTATTATTATATTATTAATTATTTCTTTATACTTTCTTTTCTTTTCTTTTCTTTTCCTTTCTTTTTAAATATATATATATATATACATATATATACTTGTATATATATATATATATATATATATATATATATATATATATATATATATATATATATATATATACTCATAAGAAATTTATAGATTAGAATAATGCACACCGTTAGGCTAGCAATTGCTCAAGGGGTCTCCTACATGGAATAAATTTCGAAAAATTCCTAATGGTCCCATAAATCCTCTAAGTGCCCGAACACCAAAAATAAAAATTATTAAAAATCTATTTCTTCTATTTAGCCCTAATTACTATAATTTAATTAATAAATAAAAAGGTATATACGATTTTTAGGAAGGGGGTTTTACATTCTACCCAACTTGTAAAAATTTCGTCCTCGAAATTACAATTAAGCCGCGATAGAATGCAAGGATGGTATAAGATATAAATTAACAATGTAAATTCATACCTTGGTCTGCGAATAGGTTCGGAAAACGCTTGCGCATGTCGTCCTCTCGCTCCCAAGTTGATTCTCCTGGCGCGCCATGCCTCCATGCTACGCGAACCAAGGGAATAGACTGGTTCCTCAACACTTTCTCTCGACGATCAAGGATTCCCACGGGTTGCTTTTGGTAAGACAAGCTCGGCCCAATGGTGATCTCCGAATGGTCGAGAACATGACTGCTGTCTGCCACATATCGCCTGAGCTGCGACACATAGAATACGTCATGTACTCCCTCCAGTGAAGGTGGTAGCGCAAGTCGATATGCCACCTCTCCAACTCTCTTGAGCACGTCAAATGGTCCAATATACCTTGGACTCAACTTGCCGCGCCCTCCGAATCGGATGGTGCCTCTGGTCGGTGATATCCTCAAGAAGACATGATCGCCCTCTTTGAACTCCAAGGGGCGACGATGAAGGTCTGCCCACTGTTTCTGCCTGGCTTGCGCTGCTCGCAAGTGTCCCTGAATTTTTTTGACTGTCTCTACAGTGTTGACCACCAATTCGGGTCCCAGAATCTGACGTTCTCCCACGTCACTCCAACACACAGGAGACCTATATTTTCTTCCATACAATGCTTCAAACGGAGCCATCTGAATACTCGCTTGATAGCTATTGTTGTAAGAAAACTCTACAAGATGTAGGTGGTCCTCCCATGATCCTCCGAAGTCTAACATGCAAGCCCTCAACATATCCTCCAAGGTCTGAATAGTACGCTCCGACTGCCCATCTGTCTGCGGGTGGTAAGATGTATTGAACTTCAGACGAGTACCAAGACTCTCTTGCATGCTCCTCCAAAAGTGCGATATAAAGCGCAAATCTTTGTCCGATACAATGCTGACTGGTATGCCGTGCAATCTCACGATCTGCCTCATATATAAGTCAGCTAAAGCTTCTGTAGACTGACCCACTCTAAAAGGTATAAAATGGGCTGACTTGGTGAGTCAGTCCACTATTACCCACACTGCATCTCTCCCACTTGGACTCTTGGGAAAACCCGTGACGAAGTCCATAGTGATGTGCTCCCACTTCCACTCTGGAATCGAAAGTGGTTGCAATAGTCCTGCTGTCCTCTGGTGCTCCGTCTTCACTTGTTGACATACCAGACATTTAGCTACAAAGTGAGCTACCTCTCTCTTCATTCCATGCCACCAAAAGTGCTGTTGTAAGTCGCGATACATCTTGGTACCTCCAGGATGAATAGAATAAATCAAACTATGAGCCTTTGTCATCAGCTCCTGTCGAATCTCTCCATTTGGAACATAAAGACGATCACCACATTGTAATGTCCCATCCTCATGAATGCGCAATCATGTCTGCTCTCCGGCCTCTGTCCTTTCCTTCAGTCTCCGGAATCTGGCGTCTGTAGGCAAAGCTGCCTTAATCCTCTCTACCATTGATGATTGAACTTGCAAGTTGGCTAGTGTCCCATCTGCTCTGGGTAATATCACTTCAATGCCAAGCCCTTGTAAGTCCTCCAATAGTTCCCTCTGTGCTGTCAAGAAGTAAGCTGCTGGCTTCCGGCTTAACGCGTCTGCTACCACGTTAGCCTTGCCTGGATGATAATGTAGCTCTATCTCGAAATCTTTCATCAACTCGAGCCATCGACATTGCCTCATATTTAACTCCTTCTGCGTGAAGACGTACTTGAGGCTCTTGTGGTCTGTATAGATCTCCACTCGTTCCCCATATAAGTAATGTCTCCATAGCTTTAGAGCAAAAACAACGGCTGCAAGTTCCAAGTCATGAGTCAGATAATTTTTCTCGTGCACTCGTAACTGCCTAGATGCATATGCAATCACCTTGCCATGCTACATCAATATACATCCCAAGCCTTTCCCTGATGCGTCACTGTAGATCACATAACCTCCTGATCCTGACGGAATCGTCAATACTGGTGCTGTAGTCAGTCGCTTCTTTAACTCTTCAAAGGCGGCTTGATACTCGTCGGTCCATATAAATTCTTGGTCCTTACAAGTCAAACGAGTCATAGGTGCCGCTATCCTTAAGAAGTTTTCCACGAACCGTCGATAATATCCCGCAAGTCCAAGGAAACTCCTCACCTCTGCAGCTGATTTAGGAACATGCCATGTCTCAACTGCTGAGATCTTCTCTGGATCAACAGAAATACCATCTCCTGTAACAACATGTCCAAAAAATGAAACTCTGTCCAAGAAGAACTCACATTTGCTGAGCTTAGCATATAACTGCTCTCTTCTCAAAGTCTCTAGAATAATGCGCAGATGCTCCTCGTGCTCCTCGTGGCTCTTCGAATAGACAAGTATATCATCTATGAAGACGACCATGAACTGGTCCAAGTACTGGTGGAAGACTTGATTCATCAAGTCCATGAAGATCACTGGAGCATTGGTCAATCCAAATGGCATGACCAAAAACTCGTAGTGCCCATATCTTGTTCTGAATGCGGTCTTCGGAATGTCCTGCTTCCATACCTTCACCTGGTGATATCCCGATCTTAAATCTATCTTCGAGAATACCTTAGCTCCACTGAGTTGATCAAACAGGTCATCAATACGTGGCAATGGATATTTGTTCTTCACTGTCACTGCATTTAAGGCTCTGTAGTCAATGCACATACGCACTGACCCATCCTTCTTGGGTACAAACAACACTGGTGCTCCCCAGGGTGATGCACTCGGTCGGATGAAACCTTTCTCCTCTAGCTCTTTTAACTGTGCCTTCAGCTCGTCCATCTCCTTCTTCGCCAGTCTGTAAACATGCGATGCTATAGGTGCTGCTCCGGGTGCTAGTTCAATTAAAAACTCTACGTCTCTGTCTGGGGGTAGTCCTGGCAATTCCTCTGGAAAGACGTCTAAAAATTCTAAAATAATGGGATGATAGACAACATCGTCCATTGCGAGTTGCATACCATCAAGGATTTCTATGGATCCTCGGGCAAACTCAAGTTCAGGCTGGCCTGGTACCTTAAAAAGAATGCTTCCTCCAAAGCAATCAAAGAAAGCGTGGTACTTGCTCAGCCAGTCCATTCCAAGCACAATATCAAAAGATGGCATGGAAAGGACTAAGAGTTGGGCGTTTATCTCTCTGCCACGTATCACTATAGGACCCGATCTACAAACTCGGCTAACTGGTACAACTCCTCCTCCGGTAAGAATTCTAACACAACTAGATAATGGAGTAGAAGCAATGTTGTGTTTGGCAATAAAACTAGATGATATGAATGAGTGGGTGGCTCCCGTATCAAATAATATCACCGCAGGAAAAGTAAAAGCAAGGGTAATACCTGCTATGACATCCACCTCATGATCCATATCATCTACCTCAAATGCAAAAGCTCGCCCGTTCCTCTGTGGTTGTCCATGTCCAGTCCTCCTATACTGCTCCTCCTGAGTAGGTAGCGGTGGTCCTCTCTGAAATTCTCCTGCTGCTGGGGGTCGAGGTGCTCCCGGTCTGGTCATCTGTTGTGCTGGCTTCGGTGCTGGAAGCGCTAGTCTTTGTGCTGGCGGTGGTAGTGTCAATATCTGCTATTTTGGACAGTCTCTTGCCAAATGTTGTCCGGAACCACATCGTAAACATTGTCCCAAGCGGCCTCGACAATCCCTTAAAATTTGTCCAATTTTCCCACAATAATTACATTGGGGTTTCTCCGAAATCTGGTACGGTTCGGCTTTGTGTTGCTGATGCTGTTGTGCCAAGGGACGTCTGATAGGTCCTCCCTGTTGTGTCCTGGCTGGTCCCTGCTGTATCCTTGCTGATCCTTGTTGTGTCCTCAGCTGACCTCCCTTTCCTCTGCTAATGGTTTCCTGAAATCTGGCCTCTGTCAGTAGTTCAGCATAAGAGACTCGGGACTGCGAGCTTGTATAATGTTGTAGCTCCTGGGTCAGTCCTTGATGAAACCTCTTAGCCTTAGCCAAGTCATCTGGTATCAAAGCAGCACCATACTTGCTGAGTCGACTAAACTCGGCATCATACTCGTCCATTGTTCGGTTCCCCTGCTCTAAGTGAAGAAACTGATCATACAAGGTGTCCCTGACGGTGTCGGGGAAGTACTTTCCCTCGAAGCACTCCAAGAACTGCTCCCAAGTCTGGCATGTGCCCAACTGGCGCTCCATGGATTCCCACCAGTGATGAGCATTACCCTCTAGAAGCGTCCGTACACCCGTCATTCATAGGTCCGTAGGTAACTGCGATGCCTCCAGTAGCTTCTGCGTATGAGTGATCCAGTTGGTAGTCTCCTTCGGGCTCTCAGTGCCCTTGTACTGCCTTGGACCCATCTGAACAAAATTCTTTACTGATCCAACCCTAGCTCGAGGTACTGGAGCTAGTGCTTGGGCTGGTACAGTAGCCTGTGCAGCCATCCTCTCCAGTGCTGCTAAAAATTCTTGCCTCTGCTCGGCTGCCTGCTGCCTCTGTTCCTGTATCATCATCTGAAAGAATTGGAACACCTGCGCTTGGCTATCTTGCGGTACTGGGATAGGTGGAAGGTTCCCAATAGGTGAAGCGGGAAGATCAGATGGAACTAGAGTGTGAGTCTGTCCATCTGGCCCCGGAAGCCTAGGAATCATTGGGGTCCCTCCTTGAGTCTGACCATTGACTCCAGAAGTTGTGTCGCCATTGACGACAGTACATCCATTTTGCAAATCCATCTCTCTGCAGGTGATGTACGAAAAGATTAGAAAAAAGTACAGGAATCAAACAGGATGCAAGTATTAAATAGGAAGGATGAGTTTCAGTCAAGCGTGGATGAGATCCTTATACTCTATTCCTATACGCAGGCTTGTTCGATACAGTTACGTAACCGAGACAATATATTCTTGACCCGCATGGGCCACCACTAAAAACATGTCATGCCCCAGTCCCAAAATACGTAGGACTAGGAATACGTAACATGCCAGCCGTATGTATACGAACTCCAATATATGGAAACCATATACACACGTACGATGTACATGAATATCCAATCCACAGTGGTAATATACTGTCACAACAAGTCACACATAATTCTATATCTCATCCACAGCACAAATAATTGATAAAAGGAAATCAATAACTGAATATCAAATAAGTAGTCTCAAAGTATGATAGTCTGATGGAAACAAATCCACTATAAATCGAATATAATAAAATACTAAAGAGAGAAGAGAATAAACTCTAATATAAGAATAAATGTCTCGAAAAAGAACAGCAACTAGAATCTCTAAACAGCTGCAATGAATCACATATAATCAGAAGGTAAGATCTCCTCAGACTGATAGGTAGCGTCAGGTCCAGGTCCATACTCCTGCGGGTACTCCTGCTCATCTATATCTGGAAAGGGACCAGGTCCTCAGAGGGACGTAACAAGATACAAAAAACATATGCCAATAAAGTACTGAAATATAAACATCCAATGGGGTCGCCTAACCATCTATGTGAATGCAGTTTGAGAACAACTTTCCACCAAGTGGGCTATCTGGCTGAAAACTGGGATTGGCATGACTCTCTCGGAGAACCAGGGGCCTCAAAGGCATGTCGTCTTTTGAACGACAGAGGCCCGCCAAGTAGTATAGGGGTCATCACCGCCCGTATCTCCAGCGGAGCTTCCGGGTTACAGAAGAAAAAGGGTAGAAGAGCCCAAATGCCTTACTTGTTGTTCTCTCCACCCAATGCTCTAAGCATGTCATGTCCATGACACGATAAACCTCTAATAACTGCCAGATCTACTAGCATGCAAAGTTTCTATTGGCAGTTATCCCTATCCGTCGTACGACCTATACGTACCGGTGGCCAGCCGAGTACGCAAGTCCGTGTCCTACATGTGACTCACACTTGTGTAAGAATAGTATCATGGCCAATGAAACATAAATACCTCATGAAGATGGGGTAGTCTCATAAAGTAGGTCCAATGCATATACATAAATAAAAACATAGTACGACGACAACGTCGTTGCACCCAAGTTTCCTTGGACGTGCAGTTTATATAGCAGTTAAAATAAATGAACTAAAATAAGCAGAAATAAATATGCATGCATCATATGAAATATAAATACAGTACATTGGCAAGGTATACTTGCCTGGCAAGAAATCTGTAAAGTGTACGCGCCCAAATGTCAAGGACACGGAACCTGGAACTAAGGCCTCCGAACAAACGTCTCCGGATGCTGAAATAAAAATCACCAATATTTTTGGAATGAGCAAAATAGCTTAAAAGCACATCCCTTTCGTCCAATTTGGACACAGGGGCAAAACGGTAATTTTGGGTAAAAGTGGGGTCCACGGGTGGCCCACTTTGCACCGAAAAATGTGCCAAGGGTAACAGTCTCTAAATGGGAAAAACTATAGGTCAAACAACTCTAAATATCAATACGAACCCAACGGTATATCCAAATATGGATTCCCATGGGCCGAACACAATTTTGTCCAAAAAGTCGACTATGGGGCCCGCCAATTGGCAATTTGGTCAACCGTCTCAGAATTGCGTAAAAATTGGGTCACAGGACCAGCGCATTACCATGAGTCCATTGGCGCAAGTTTCGTCATAATCTGACAAGCGTGCACAAAATACGTGTGAGTTCTACAAAAGTTACGACACGGGGTGTGTCCGCGGATACGGCCTGATTCCGGCACGCACACACGTCCGAATCAGTTCCCACAAATTTTTACTTGTCCGGTTACGCTGCATGCACCGTTCGGTACACTTGGTACACGGCGGGGCGGTCCCGTTTGGCGGGATGCGCTCCGTTTCACAACTTTTAGAATTCTGGAAAAAGTGGGTTCGCAGGATTTTGTGACGAATTTAATTCTGTCCACAACAGCTAATAGTCTAGGGTTATTTAACAGAAAATAAACTAGGTCAAGTGTTCTACATATATCAAAAAGAATCACCAAATTTGGATCTCTGTGGTGGGAGGTACGAACTCGACAACATGGGTGGTCAACGCAGTTTTCTGCGATCCCATAATTCGGTCTGCTCGTGCCAACTTGGGCGCTATTTTCGTCTATGGGTACACGTTGTTCGAGGTCTGCTATTATACAAATATGGAAGAGGGTTAAGGGGTGAGCATACCGGTAAAGAACGGCGTTTGGTTGAGCGAGTCGACGGAAAACAACTCCGGAATGAAGGTACCTCGTGTGGGAATCTGCAGTGCGCGAGGTCGGGGTCGACGGGATGGTTTGGACGGCCTGGCGGGGTTCTCTGGCTGCGGTGGCGGCTCTAGATGAGAAGAGAAGGGTCTGAAGATTTTAGGTTAGAGTTTTATAAAGTAATATATATATATATATATATATATATATATATATATATATATATATATATATATATATATATATATATAGGAAAGAGAAGAGATGTGGAGGCGGGTCCGCGTGGGAACAAAAAAGAAGGGCGCTGTGTCTGGTCGTGGAATGGGGTTGCTTAGTTGTTGCTTAAGTTGGCTGCTAGTTTTGCTAATGTAGTTGGAAGTTGCTAAGTGGGAAAAAAGTTAGTATTATTAGTATTATTATTATTATTATTATTATTATATTATTAATTATTTCTTTATACTTTCTTTTCTTTTCTTTTCCTTTCTTTTTAAATATATATATACATATATATACTTGTATATATATATATATATATATATATATATATATATATATATATATATATATATATATATATATATATATATATACTCATAAGAAATTTATAGATTAGAATAATGCACACCGTTAGGCTAGCAACTGCTCAAGGGGTCTCCTACATGGAATAAATTCCGAAAAAATCCTAATGGTCCCATAAATCCTCTAAGTGCCCGAACACCTAAAATAAAAATTATAAAAATCTATTTCTCCTATTTAGCCCTAATTACTATAATTTAATTAATAATTAATAAATAAAAAGGTATATACGATTTTTAGGAAGGGAGTTTTACAGTTATTCTCCGTGACATTATTTATATTGCTTTGATTGGACAGATCATTTTATATTATTGTGACTGGACTTGTCTCTTGTGATTTTGTTACTTATTGTGGATGAGACTAGATATATAAACTGTGACATATATTCGTAGACCATTTTTATGTATTACAGCTTAAGTGCACTCTAATGGGTCTATTAAATTAGGTTTGTCCATTGGAATTGTGCTTCTGGCCATTGCCACGTGGTTGTCCCTCGGTATTTTGGGACTGGGACGTGACATAGTTTTTGTGGTGGCCCATGCAGGTCTACGGATATATTGCTTTGGTTTCAACTAAGGGACCGAGCAAGTCTGCGATTATGATAAGTATAAATTTATAGGATCTCATCCACAAATTGACACATCATTGACCTCTATATCAAACTCGAATAAATTCCTTAACTTGCATCATGCTTGATTCAACTGTTCGACCCTACACTGATCCCGACAAAAGAAAAGAAGGTGGACAAATTCTTTAACGGACTGAGCTTTGAACTACAAATACCAATTGGCGCAGTTGCACCTACTTCTTATACGAATGTTCTTGTAGCAGCTCGACGCATGGAGCGCATCCACAGGAGGAAGTCCAGCCAGAAGAGACCGTAAGCATTAGTACCAGCTCGAGCACCATACGGGAAGCCTGCAAAGCGACCCCATATGAGTCTACCCCAGAGAGCGGCATCACGAGCCCCATCCCTTCCTACTTGTCACTACTGTGGCAAGGTAGACCATATTGAGAGAGAGTGCAGATGCAAATTGGGATTATATTTAGCTTGCGGATCCAGTCAGCATTCAGCCAGGGATTGCCCTGAGCGCCGGGGAGGAACACCAATGGTTCACCGACTAGCTTTGCCAGCACCGGAGCTAGTCGAGCAGCCACATCGACCAGCTTATCCAGCAACAGGAGCATCACAGGCAAAAGATGGAGGATTCAAACCACCAGCACCAGAAGGATATCAGCCGAGGCCACCCTTGGCACCATATGCCGCACTCTTCCAACAGGCCCAACAATAGCAGAGGGTACCACTACAGGGACATGGACAGAATTATGCGATGACAATAGAGGAGGCATGAACTCGAGGAGTAGCGAATATGGGTAAGGTTTAGTCTTATCATAGCCAGTTATAGTAATAAAAATTCCTAGTAATACTTTAGCATGTGCCTGTTAGTTCAATTCCCTGGCCTATACCTAGTATTATGTTAGCATGAACTTGTTATTCTAGAGTAGTAATATGTAAGTGGTACCCAAGTTTTCATAAGCTATAGTTGATCTTCGTTTAAATCAGACTCCTTTACTCTTGAGTTACTCATCTTTCATTGCGTAGAAAAAAAGTTTTTATTGCTTCCCTACGTGTTCTACTTGAACAAAACCCTCACCCTTTCTCTCAATTTTTCCTTGTTCATGGTCCTTTATCCTTTGTGTCATGCTTCAACAAATGTCATGCGACCGCATCATCTCTTCTGGAGCAAACCTTTCCTGAACGGTTACATTTTATTTTTCTTAATTGCGAGGACGCAATTCTTTTAAGGTGGGTAGATTGTGAGCACCCTGATTTTTATATAGGGTTAGTTCGGTAATTAATAATTTTTTTTATTTTAATATTTATTCGATAATCTAATTGAACTTTGGAAACCAACCACCATGGTTTTAAGATCTTCAATGCAACACTAGCATTTTCCTTCCAACCAACCTGGCATGCTCGACTTAGACGAGTCAAATTAGACTCCTGTCATGACTGTCCCTCACAAATTCGTAGTTCCATGCCTTATTTTGGTCGCACAACTTTCGCGACACAATTATGAGGAAACGATGATTTAATTAACTCTTTTGTCGTGGCGTACGATTTTAACACGCCACCCCAACCCATTACTTCCAACTAACTGGTCCTATTACGCACATGATCCTCGAGTTGCGTTATTCGAACCCCCTCGCATGCTTCCAATTTAATATTAAATAGAAAATATAAGTTATGGATTTATTTAATTATTTTAATATTCATTAATATTTTGTAAATACTTTTTTAATTAATATAAATTTGGTTGAAATTATTTATTGGAGGAAATATAAATTTTCTAGAATATTTTCAAGGACCTAACTATTTTTGAGAATTTTTTGTGTTTAATTATTGAATAAATAAAAGAAATAAAAGAAAAGAAAAAAAAATAAACCAAAAACCTAAACCAATTAACTCATTAACCCATTAACTCTAAACTCCCCTCACCCGTGCACAGGAACCCCCCCTCTCATATATATATATATATATATATATATATATATATATATATATATATATATATATGTATACACATGAAACCCTAACCCTAAACCCTAACCAGCACCCACCTACACCACCCGCCGGAGCCTCCCGCACCGCCACAGTGCCGCCGACCCCCGCCGACCCCGGTCGCACCGCCGCCCGACGCCGTACCTCAGCGCCGGAACCGCCCAGACCACCCCCCCCCCTCCGCGCGCACACGCACAGCCTTGCGGCCCCCCCTTCGCACAGAGATTTAGCCTTCCTCACTCATCTGTTTCATGCCCCGTCTTCAATGGTATGTTCACAACCTAACCCTCTAGGACTCCCTTCAAGTGGAACGAATTTAGGCACCCGGATTTGATCGAAAAATCGATCGAAAGTTGGCCGAAAAACTGTTCAACAACGGTTCAAAATTTTAGTCCAAGTACCCATGTTCATGTCTATTTGATGATAAACAAAAGAATAAAACAGGTTTATACAAAACCCTTTCTTTATTTACAAACAAGAAAAAAGAGTACAATTAATCCTATACGAGGATGTTAAGTACAATAAAAATGATTCTGGAAAAAATTGCTATAGGAGTCTGAACTGCGGTCGATCACTTTGTCCCTTGGACCACACGATGATGAAGAAGTACTGTAGAAGAAGAAGAAGCTTCTAAGGTTGCAAGTGGGATTGAATTCTCATTGTCGAAGTTGTTAATCGATACTCTTTGTCTGTGCTCTCTGCTCCTCTCTTTTTTTCGATCCCCCTTTTCCACCCTCTCGACCCTGTGACTAGAGGTCTCTATTTATAGAGATCAGTCACGATAACTGTCCAGTTGGCGTAGAAGCACAAATGTGGAGAAAGTTGCACCTTTTACGCGGTGGTTATAATAACTGCTACCCAAGTTTGAATGATCTCCTGAATCCGCGTATAACGCGTGTCCCATTATGAGGTAACGCGTATAACTGGTTCTCGAAGATCACGGCATGCAAGCCACGTAGGTAACTGTCCCTCGCGTAAAGATGGTTGGCATAAAAACCAAATAACTGTCTCGTTGGCGTAAAAGCCAAATAGCTGTCTTGTTGGCGTAAAAACCAACTAGCTATCTTGTTGGCGTAAAAATCAAATAGCTGTCTTGTTGGCGTAAAAATCAAATACCGCATAAAACTTGATGCTGCGCCAATTATCCTTCTTGATTGAGGTCTTGAGCGTATTCTGGGCCAAATAGCCTTATCATGTACCTTTGCAAATATAGCCGGAGTTGACGTATTTCGAGGAGATAGCATACGGCGTGCTCCTATAGTTAAAAATAGCCTGGTTGGCGTAAAATATCAGGATGGTGATATGAGCGTATAGTCACAGTTTTTTAGCTCTTCCAATCATTTTAAAAATAAAACCAGATCTCGTGCATTTAATGCAGAGATATGCCTCAATCTCGTGCATTAAATGTCGAGATATGCCTCAAGCTCTGTATGAGAAACAGCTTTTGACGTGGCGTCTGATTTTGTCTCATCTTGAGCGTAAAATCTTATCTCTGCCTGTATAGAATAGGCAAAGTATTCCTTGAATGCGTAAAAATGACTTATATCAAGGATATGTCACTAAACGACAGTTTGGGTCTCTGTACAAAATCATCATCACAGCCGCCCTCTCGATCGTCGTGCAGTACTTTTGTCAGGAGTCAGGTTCACTGTTTTGTCTGACAGATTCATTCAAGAAATACGAAGGGTTCCTCGTATGACTTTACGTTGCATTAAAAACAAATGTATTTTACGCCGGAGGGAGGCATAGCAACCTTTTACGCCAAAACAGCCTTGAAGCGTTGCTTTACGCGGGCATCTCTGAAGCTCTATGATACGCCAAACACCTCTAAAGCTCTGTTTTACGCGAGCAGTTCTGAAGCCATATTTTATGCCACACAGCCTTGAAGCGCTGCTTTACGCGGGCTTCATGCATGTTGCGGGGTTTTGACTGTATAATAAGCGTACAATTCCCCAGCGTATTTCATGCTTCTACAAGACCCCCTTCAAAGTTTTTAAATTCCTGGTAATTTAAAATACTTTGAATGAAGCATAAAATGGTCAAATTTGACTCGTTCTTTGCGGCTGATTTTTTCGGCAATATTTAAGAAGTTGTTGGGATTTGGTATGTTCTCTTCTGCCTATATAAAGGTAAGCGACTGAACCTGTTTTTTCCATACTCCCTTCACCACAAAGATGGTTGCCGAGATTCCTTGAGCTGATCTGAGAAAGAAGATTATGCTCTTCCAGCATGTAAGGAGCCGCTAAAGGAGGCATCTTCGAGCAAACGTCCTCTGCAACGATGGATTATGGAAGGATATCATAGCTTCCTATGCTTGGAATAATCAGTAATTTTATATGGTGATTCATCCAGGAGAGAGGAGGGGTCTCATCGGACCACACAGTTTGCTAGCTGTATTTTCCCCTATCATGAAGCTGGACCCTGGTGGGCAGCTTGGCTGTGTCTTCCAGTATTGTGTTGGGTCTGAACACCTAACATAAATCTGAGCATGGCCGCCAATGACGTATAGAGGGGGGCTTGAATAATTTAAACAGGCCCAGTTTTGTATCCTCCCGCCATTCACCATTTTCTTGTTTATCGGCCGAAGAAGCCAAAGAAGTGCCGTAGAAGAAGAACTGAAGATCTCCATCAGACGGGGACCTGGCGTAATAGATTTCCATTGTAATCTTAAATATTAATGAAAAATCCTTTATAAAATAGATTTCCATCATATGTAATCATGATTTTGAATATTAATAAAAAATCCTTAGTAAAAATGGATTTCCATCATATGTAATCATGATTAATAAACTTGTCTTCTTTTACGCATCATTGATTTGCCATATTGCTGTGAGCAAGTCTGATAATATGCAGCTTTAGCATGCTTGAGTAATTTTTTATGCTGATTCTGACAAATACGCTTCTCGTCACGCTCTGACTTTTACGCATAGAGGAAGATGCGTAAAAACTTTTCAGCATTAAATTGTCTTAAAAATTTAATTATCATGCTGTTTTTGGACGAGGAGTCACATAGAATTATGAACTGTCACTTATCTAATACAAAGAATTTTTGTTCAGAACATCATCTTCAAGAATGGCTTCCCGAAAGTTTCTCGAAACAGGGCAAAAAATGTCCGCCCAACAGGCTATACTTGAACTTAGTTGTAAAGGATTCTGGCTAGACTTCGAATGAACTTCCAATGGCCCAAGAAGAAGGGTCATCTTCAATACAGACATTTTTAGGGAACTCCTTGGCCCTTCGTCTGATGAAGTCCTCCTGCCTGAAGAAAATGAGAAGTTTAGTGAAGACTCATCGTCTGTTTGCAAATGCTGACATCTGTGTGTTTCAGGCACTTGCAATATTTTATAACCAAAAAGGAGCATTTTCTGCATAAGCCCTTGTAATTGGCTTTCTCGAGTATAAAATCCAAATTATCAAGATATACGCGTATCCTGTCCTGCGTAATTTTAAGATATGCGAAAAAGTCATAGATCCGTAGCATCTGTAGCTTCTGAGCGTAAAATCGTAGATCTGTAGCTTCTGAGCGTAAAAGCTTCTGAGCGTAAAATCATAGATCTGTAGCTTCTGAGCGTAAACCGTAGATTTGTAGCTTCTGAGCGTAAAATCATAGATCTGTAGCTTCTGAGCATAAAATTGTAGATCTGTTACGCAGCATAACTGTCCGCCTTCTTTTTCAAATGATCGGCTGACGTGGTCCAAAATCATAACTGATCAGATAAGATCGGATTCGGTTAAGGATTCGAAGAGTTATCTGAACTCTATAAATAGCCCTAGGTCGTGAGAGAGAAAAACTCTTCATCTGTCTCTGCAAAACCCTTCGTCTCTTTCTGAGAACTCTTCGTCTTCGTCTCTTTTCTGAGAACTCAGAGTTTCGCCATGGCACCAAAACAGGCCTCCGCTGCTAAGGGAAAGAAAGTTGCTTCTTCATCTCGCTCCACTGCTCAAGCACGAGCGACCCCTGTTAGGCCGAGCAAGCCTCGTTCTGAGCAAAGTTCTCCGTCGTCTAGCTGTGCACCGGGCATCACTGGTAAAGACTTCGAGAGAAGAAGCCCTTCGCACACGTTGTACGTGTATGTGCAAATACGCCTACATTCCTAATGTGTCAGCGTAAAACTCCATATTTTTGCAGTCTGGCGTAAAAACTCAGACTGTCAAATTTTGGTGTATACTGCAAACCTTGTGTTTTACGCTTTCGATGTAAACTCCAGCGTAAAACTTAAATTTTTTGCAATCTGGCATAAAAGCTCAGACTGTCAAGTTTTGGCGTATACTGTAAGCCTTGTGTTTTACGCACTGGATGTACACTCCAGCGTAAAACTAAAATTTTTGCAATCTGGCGTAAAATCTCAGACTGTCAATTTTTGGCGTATACTGCAAGAGTATAGCGTTTAGCATAAAACTGACTTATTTTCTTGCTTCTTGCAGTGGACCTACAGATCCCCCCTCTGGCTGAAGTGATGGGCTCTGCTGCTGGAATGCTGAATTCCAACTATCTGGAGGACTTGTCCCATGTGACATTCCCTATCTCTAGAAACGAGTATCCTCAAGAAAGGGGAACTCTGATCTCGGCCCAAGGAGAAAGGATGTTGCTGAGTATGATCAGTGGGGAACCCCTGACATACATAGATGGGACTGAGTACAAGAAACCAGCTTTCTTGTTTGGGGACGTTATTGATAAGCAGTCTCAGACCAAGCCCAAGAAGGAAGATTGGGTATTTTCTGCTGAGGGAACGATCATGTATCTGCCAAAGATGCCCAGAGATTATCCTATCTCTGCATTCTTCGATGCCACACATCCCAGAAAGATGTCATGGACTCTGACTCCCGATCTTCATGGCCAGCCAGGAAAGATCTTTTATAAGAAAGGATTGGACCGAGGTTCCTTTGTAAGCAGTCCCTCAGGCCCTGTCATGCCTTTCAGAGGATTACTGTCGGGCAGCGTCCCGAGTGAAGACACTTCACTGATCCAGCCGTTTCAAATAGCGAATTTCTGCAATGACTTTATGGGGCAGGGGGGAGTATACCCCAAGGTTAACCCTCACACTAGTGGATGGCTTAGCCCCCAGAATCTTCGATGGGCTAGTTTAACTGCATGGGCCTTGAAGCACTTTCAGACGGAGCTGGAAATATTAGCTTATTTGCGGCTGTGAGTGCCACTAGTATTGGGCTGCCTCTCAACCCCAATTTGTTCTTAGCTTTGATGGAGCGGTATAACTCGCTCACTGGGACTTTTGCCACTCCGATAGGTGAGTTGGGCCTGGCACTTCATGAGATGGCAGACATCTCAAAGCTGCCAATGGGAGACACTCCTTATGAAGAGTACGTTTTGACAAATAGGGAGCTGAAGGATACCCACCCTCGGGCAGTGGCAGTGTACCAACAGTTGATGAGCCACTACCTTGCATGCACTGCCTTCTACAAGGAGCCCTCTGATTTAGCCCATATCAACAAATGGGTATCCTACCTCTTCTTCCATCCGGCTAGAAATGCCAAACAGGACAAGGTTGTAGATAGCAGAGATAAACCCTTTAATCCCTTGAGCATTCTCAATACCAACACAATCGACGATCTCATTGAAGATGCGGGGGCCCAAGATTGTGTTCTCAATAAAGAGATAGGGGGTTATCCTGCAGGAACCAAAGCCTACAGCTATATGAGGCATTGTCGAAAGCCTCTGTTAAGAGAAGCTCAACTGGCTGGCTTCCTTTCTATCTGGCTACACCGATGGGTGGTTCCAGGCATCGCGTCTGCGGATCGCATTCATCGCAACACCTTATGTCCTGCAGTACGTTTGGTATTTGGAGCGAGATTGGGCCTGCTCCCTGCCATGGTGTGCAGGATTCAAGCTGGCCTGAGGGCCATTTATGATGGACTGCTGGCTGATGAAACACGGCATGAAGGATATCCCAGAGTAGAATTACCATTCTTATATCTGATGGGATGGTTAATTCTTTACAACACCAGAGTGATGCCTCCCGGGTCGGCCAGTGGTTCGGGCAATAACTTCCTATTGAATTATAGGAATTCTTCTTGGAATATGACTAGCGTCATAGACTGTCGGCTAGTAATAAATTTTGCCCATAGTTGGAAGTTCTTCTGCATCGCCCCCCCCTACATATCAATCAACAGGGGACGAAACTTCAGGATGCAGGTCAGGGAAAGACTATTCTTTCTCTTGAAGCCTTTTACTGGTTGGTCTGCATTAAACCTTCTCATCTGCTGTACAGAAGTAAGGACCATTGCTACTTGGAGCCTTATCTGCCTAGTTATTTCGCTAGGCAATTTGGGTATGATCAGTTGCACGTGGGGAATCCCATCACCAGCTTCAAGTTCAAAGGTGGACTTATTGATGGAGCTAGAGGATGGAGGTACTTCATAATGGGTTATACTGGAGCAACCTTTGTTGTGCCCGTGACTTCTCTCTCCACGGAACTGCGCATTCTTCACTCGTACGCGCAGTTGTATGTGTCCATCAATACCTTCCATCATGATTTTGATGTTCATGGAAGTTTCAGGATGCCCTCACATAGATCCACTGGGAGAGAAAAGATACCATCTGTCTCCTCTGATGAAGGTGATGAAACCACCGGTGCAGATGATTATTTGTTGATTTTACCGAGAGGCGTAATAGCTCCGCCAGCAGAGCCTCTCATAATCTCCAATAAACGAAAAGCTTCCACTCTGAAAGAGCCTTCCCCCCGCAAGAAGAAGCTGACTACCGGGGGTCCTAAAAGGACTTCCATCAAGGGGGCCTCTAGGAGTGAGCCTATTGTTTCCCCTGTTGGGGATGATTCTTTGATCAGGGGTCCTTCGCCTTTTAGAGAGGGAACCTCCACAGTTCCAGCTGACAGTGCTGGAGATTCTTTGCTCGCGACTGCTGCTGCTACCACCGTTACTGGTAGTTGTAAACCTCCTCAATTAATTCTATAAATAGTCAGGTATGGGATGGAAAATTGTGGTTTAGCAGCAGATGTTTGAGATTTACAGTAGGGTTGCATATGTCTGCTATTTATTAATTAAACCCTTGGCACGTCCTACCATTGTTAAATTATTCGGAGCCCAATATCAGCCCATAGATTCCATCGGACTATTGTACTTCTGACTTGACTCGCCAATTTAGGCACTGGACTTTTTCGTCACTCAAAAATCAAATCCGTTGTGCCCTAAATTAATTGCACAACTTTTCGTATCCAAAATCCCATAATTAAATTTCGTATCGGACACCTGTGTCGTTACCTTCAATTTTGAGATACCAACTTAACCCATTGAGCCGGACCAACTAAAGGGTCCAAGACTGACTCCAAGCCTACACCATTTTTGACCTTTGTGTCATTTCCAAATTTAGACCCCAAGTGCCCCCATTTAATTTAAAAGTGAGGGACACTTTAATTCTATTTAAATCGGGGATACCAATTTTGACTAATCCTATTTAAATCTCCAATTAATCCCAATGCCCATTTAATTAAGCCCATGCCAAACACACAACACCTCCTCACCCTACAAAATACCAAACACCAATTCTTCCATAATTTTTCTATCATTTTATGTGTTTGTGCAATTATCCAAAATGTTGTAACACGTGTCAAATCCTCTTTGGTCTAGGCCAAATGGAGAAGCCCTCTCCTTTGACCAAGTCAACATTCCTCCTCCCTTTCATTTGGATAAAGAAATAAATTCCTCCATATGTAGCTCCACCCGCTATTGACACCACCACCTCTGATACCTCGGCTACCTTCAACTCCGACGGCCAGGACCGCTTCTTTCCGCCACCACCTGTCCCTCTTGCTCCCCCTTCACTCTCCATCTCACAACCACCATTAACTTAGGGTTCCCTACTCCCTCTCCATATCATCCGAAAAAATTAATAACAGCCATTATCAATCCCCAAACCCTAGCTCTGTCTTCTCCTCGCTGCTTCAATCCCTCGTCTCCGCCTAAATTCCCTCCCAGATCGATCTCGCTAATGCTTCTGAACCGAGGGCGAATTCGGATGGATTCGGCTTCTTCTGTAGCCAGATCTTCTCCTTCCAATGCTTTTCCTGCTGTATTTGGTGGAGCGCAGTGGATGCTCTTGGGGATGCTAGCATCTTGTCAATCTCGACCGAAGAACCCATCTTCTTTAGAGATCTATGGGATCAGAACAAGGAAATGGTTGTTGTTGCACTTCTGAGGCATTTCGGCTGTATTTGTTACTGGGAATTTGCTTCTGACCTGAAAGATATGAAAGCCAAGATTGGATACAGCTGGTATCAAATTGATTGCAGTTGGTGAGCACTCCCCCTCTCTTTGTTTATATTCAGGTTGTGTTATTTTTTAACTAGGGTTTTATTTATATAGCATGTTGATGAAGGGCATGGAAAATGACTTGAGGTTGGGTTTATTGAGGTTTAATGTGTTTTTAGGGTTTATGTAGTGTAGTGGAGTGTTTTCCTTGAGCTTATGTGTATGAATGTTTGATTGAGGATTAGTGTAGTAGTTAGGGTTTATTTATATAAGTATAAAAGATGAATGTTTGGATACACAAGGAATTAGGGTTTGAGGATAAATGAATTTAAATGATAGGCATATCATATTGATTTATGTGCATGTTAATTATTATTGATGAGCAGTAATTTTTGATGAAATGATAATGATGGTTGTATGAAGGATGACCTAATATTTAATAATTAATTACTGTCGAGGAATGAGCATACCTGAACTACTGAACCAGGTGATGAATATGGTAAGAATGAGGATTGGTCGATGATAGTGTACTGATGACTAGATGATTTGACGTATCGTATCCCTGTGAGTCGTAGCTGAGACTGAGCTTATGTATAGATTTGTGTCACATCCCTGTTTGTGGTATGATAGTTCATTGATTTGGGTTTGTATCTCATCTCTAGGTACTACGGGACCTGAGGACTTGGACGTGGTACCGGATCCCCGTCATCAGCAGCCGGACGCAAGCAAGTGTACCTTGCCACCCTGTATTTCAGATTACAGATATTTATTATTTTTTTATGTACATTGTGCGAGTATTTTTGTTTACGATCGATACTTCGCGTCCGAATCACAACCGGGTGCAGACGTTCGTCATAACATCTTAGAAAGAATATTAGATGTTCGTAACACCTCGATGTACGTACCTGAGTATATCGACATCCCAGGACACACTCATACACTGTGATCATGCCAGATTCCTGTATCCTGATACTGACATCATGACCAGAGACTGGGACGACCTTAGGGTCACGTCTGTTGAGTTATTTTTATGTGTCGATACTGTTAGATAGAGGTTCAGGTTCAGCGCACCATCGTTGACCGCTTGGGAAGGGGAAGAAAGTTACTAGACGTTTGGGCTCCTCTGCACGCGCTTATATATATTTGTATTGCTTCTGTAGTGATCCTGTATCTAGTGTAGTTGTATCACCCGTGTGACTCTTTGCTCGGAGTTGCGGTACATCCTTTGTGTTTTCGTGTCCGGAGCTACGGTTTTATTTTGGATAGCCCACGCGTCGAACGTTGTCTTTAAACTGTGTCTCACTTGTTTGGTTATGATAGATTACCCTGTCGATGTACTTGTACTTTCTATTATACTGGGCATGCTGTATTTTTGTACCTTGTTACGTCCCTCTGAGGACCTGGTTTCCTGCCAGTTTTGCAGCATAGACGATTACGGAGCATTTGGAGTTGCTGATGGAGTTGCACGTCTTGCGGGCATTGTACCAGGTACTTATATCATTTCCACCGGCATTATGGTTACTTTATTCTTGTAGTTTATTTCTCTGCTGTTTTAGCCTAGTTTTTATAGACTCGTCTCTTCTCGAGTCTATTCGAGTTTGTTGTTATTGGGCGGCCGACTTTAGCATATATAGCTCTTTCTTGTATACTTCTGTACATTGGGGATTGAGACATAGAGGTTTACTTTTATGGGATATCTAGATAGTGCCTTTTATATTATACAGCTTATACGAATTCGAGTCAGACCAGAGTCTGGTCGAATGCGTAGCTGGCGTGTCACGTATTTCTGGTCCTACGTATTTTGGAACTGGGGCGTGACAGTAGTGCTTCTAGATCGCCTTCGAGGCCGAGCGTAATAAGAATCCATATACCTTTACCCAGACATATAATGGGGCTAGCTCCTCCTTCGTCTGTAAGTATCTCGAGCGAGATTCTACCCGATGAATCTTGAGTGGATCTGGGTGATGACTGGGATGACTACCTTTAAGCGTCAGTTGGTGTACCCTCATCTCCAGGTATGACAGCTTGTTTAGCATCATTAAGAAATGATTTAGCTATACAGGCTGCAGATGCCATATGCATACCATCGGCCATGGGTAAATGTTGTCTTCACGCTTTCTTCAGGAAAATTAACATCAAATTGATATTAACTTTCTTTTATCTTATTTTCAGGCGAAGACATCTCTAGGGAGGGCAGAGTTGACACAACTTCTGATTTTGTTGTGGATCCAGCTAATGAAACGGCGGCGCCTGACGTCAACGAAGCATACTTTGAGACTGCCGGTCTTTCATCCGTAACATTCATGGGTGTCATCCCGCCAGTAGCAGTTCAAATAACATCAGAGGAGGATAAACCCACCATCTCGACAGTGCCTCCTTCGTTAAGCATGCCAGCAACTCCAACCGTTGTTGGTGCCTCTTCTTTTGTCGCACCCTCTGTTGAAGCAACGACTGTGCAAACATCCTCCGCAGTCATTCCCGATAGGAGATTTATCGATATTGCGGCCACTCCCAGCGTACATTCGATCTTTGTTACGCTAGTTGAACAATATACTAGCATATTCTACCGCACTTTGAAAGAATTAATATCCATGGTGCTGAAGAAGAATCTAGGCTTTGATGCTCTGAAGACGTCCTCCAAGCTTACTATAGAGCCGATTAGAAATTTCAATGACGCTGAAAGAGCTGATGCGCTAGAGCAAATAGTTAATGGTTTGGAATAACCCATTAACGAATATTTGCAACTATCCCGAGGTAGCATCGATGACCTGGTTCAAGCTGAGTATGACTCTCTAACCGCGGAACTTGCTCAACGGATTGAATCTTTAAACAAATCCATCCAGGAACAACAACAAGAGATGGAGAAAGAGCAAGCAGTATTGGTGGAGAATATTCCTCAGCTGGCCAAGTGCTGCGTAGAATGTGAGGGATACAAAGTGAGGGTTCAAGCATTGGAAGCTGAACTTGCCCAGAAAAGGGAGAGGCTTCTCAAGGCATCGGCAGTTCGTGATGTATTTGAGGGCCAAGTAAAGACAGCTCAGCAGAACTTGACACATGCGGGTGTCATCCACGCAAGTTTTGTTGATTCTCTGTCCGAACTATCTCTCTTGAGAAATGACGAAGCAAGGCTGGAGCGGGCTCGTACTAACATCTTGAACTCCAGGAATGAGAGGATGGCGGCTTTAGCGCAACAAATCCGTAATTTAATGGCTCCTTCCTAATGATGTAACTTTTGCTCCTTTTGTAATCTGCTATTTCCAGAGATAATAAATATACATTTTCTGACTTTGTGGACCTATCACTTTTGAATATAAATGATTGACTAAGATGAAAGTGATATCAGAGGTATTATGGACGTGATATACTTTCGGTAAGGTTTAGCTGAACATATCTATTCAGAGGTAATATGGACATGATAGAATATGATTCAACTAAATTTGTGTACAAAACACTATCAGATGTAATATGGACGTGATAGGTTTTGACGTTTCAAATTAGTTAAACATATCTATTCAGAGGTTATAAGAACATGATAGAATATGCTCCAACTAAGTTTTTTTGTACGTAGTATCGTCAGAATGAGATCTTTATCATACCCTGTTAAGTGAGGAAGATCAAGCATAGTACTTCTTCAGGAATTTGCCGTTGATAGGAGCTATTATCAAATCTCCATTAGGCTTGGCTAATCTGTAAGCGCCATTTGAAAATGTGGTTTCAATCACATAAGGGCCCTCCCATTTGGGCTGGAACTTGCCCTTACTTTTGTGTGTAATGATCATTGACCTCTTCACAGCTAGAACTAGCTCGCCAACTTTGAACACTCTTTCCTTCTCTTTTTGATTAAAAGCTCTGAAGATGCGTGCCTGGTAGAACTCGATGCGCTGTTGAGCTTGAAGGCGTTTCTCGTCTAATCCTTCTAGCTCTTGAAATCTTAAACGGTCATTATTTTTCTGAGTCAGCTCATTAGCCACTACTATCCTGAGTGATGGAATTTGAACTTCAATAGGGAGAACTGCTTCACACCCATAAACTAACGAAAATAGGGTACAACCCATTGGCGTTCGTACCATTGTGCGGTATGCCAACAGACATTCTCCTAACTTCTCGTTCCAATCTTTTTTGTTTGAAGAGACAAACTTCTTCAAGAGTTTGATGATGGTTTTGTTGAAGGCTTCCATCAAACCATTAGCAGCAGGATTGTATATCGTTGAGGCCATATTCTGTATCCGATTCTTATCGCAAAATCGGTGAAACGTTTGACTGATGAATTGAGACCCATTGTCATAAATTATCCTTTGGGGTATCTCGAAAGCGATAAATTACATGGTGCTTGATAAAGCTGATCACGTTGGATGTCTTTACCTCAGCAAGAGGGATCGCCTCCGCCCATTTGGAGAAATAGTCAGTGATAGCCAATATGAAACGATGTCCTCTAGAAGACGAAGGATGAATAGGATCAATGATATCCATACCCCATGCTTCAAAGGGCCATGATACAATAGTAGGATATAAATACTCAGAAGGCTGATGTAAGAAATCTGTATGAACCTGACAGGCTTTGCATTATCTTGCATATTTCACGGCATCTGCAATTATAGTGGGCCAGTAGTAGCCCATCCTCCGGATACGATCCTGTAATTTAGGACCGGGTTGATGTGCTCCACATACCCCGTCCTGAGCTTCTCGGATAACCCGCCTTGCATCATCATCAGAGAGACATCGTAACAATAGTCCATCGTATGTTCGACGATATAGACTTTGTGAAGAAGCATCAAAATAGAAACGTAATGATCGTCTCTTGATAGATACTGCTTCTTTAGGATCTTCTGGTAAGATTTCGTATGACGCGAAGTCTATAAAGGGACTTCTCCAATCTCTCTTAGGAGGAACCGTGTTTATAGCATAGCTGCGTTCTATGTGAAAGTTATTTTTCACACAAAACAAATCTTTGTTAAGAAGGATCACTGAATTCTGCCTTCTTATAGGAATAGCTAGATCTGCAGCTAGGCTGGCCAGAGCGTCAGCTTCCAAATTTTGAGATCGAGGAACATGCTCTAAGAAGAATCCTTTAAAATACATTACTATCTCGATCGTTATTCGGTGATAAGGAATGAGGTCTGGATTGCGGACTTCATATATTCCTCTGACCTGATTGACGATCAGCTGAGAATCACCAAAAGCTTCCAGGTATTCAACATCTAATTCTAGCGACTTGAAGCCCGATTAGTAGAGCATTATACTCTGCCATATTATTAGAGCAGGGTTCGCTAAGAGAATATGCTCGATAGATGACGAGTTTATCAAGAGTCACCAGGACAATTCTTACTCCTGAAACCACGTTTCCTTTGGGACCAGTTCTGGAAGCGCCATCAAAGAATAGCTGCCATGTATCATCTTCCATTGTCGAATTATATTCTGCAACTTCATCGGGAATGTCCTCATATAATTTGGAGGTTTTCAGAATTGGACGGGCAGCTAAGAAATCATCCAAGGCTTGACCTTTCATGGACTTCTGAGGGACGTATACCATATCATACGGTGTCAATAGCATTGCCCAAGTCGCGAGTCGGGAATTAAGAACACTTGGTTTATTTATTAAAACCCGCAGCGGATTGATTCTGGAGATGATATGAATAGTTTAGCCCGTCACGTAATGTCGCGTCTTCTGAATGGCAAACATTAGGGCCAAGAATTCTTTTTCCACTGGACTATACCTGTGTTCAGCTCCGACCATCATCCTGCTTAGATAGTAAATAGCCTGTTCGTGACCCTCATTGTTCTTTTGTGCAAGAAGAGCCCCTAAAGAATGATCTATTGCTCGAACATACAGCAAAAATGGTCGTCCTATGACGGGTGGCACCAGAACTGGAGGATTAGTAAGATAGCGTTTGATGTCATTAAACGCTTGTTGACAGGCTTCGTCCCATACGAATGACACACCTTTCTTCATTAGACGAGAAAAAAGGTTGACATCTTCCGGAGAGGTTGGATATGAATCTCTTGATATAAGCTAGACGACCTTAAAATCTCCTAAGTTCTCTCAGATTATGAGGCGGTCGCATTTCCAGGATAGCTTTTACTTTATCAGGGTCAACTTGAATGCCTTTAGCGGTAATGACAAATCCCAGAAATTTGCCATTGGATACACCAAGAAAGGACTTTGTAGGTTCATTTTGAGTTGATGTTGGCGCATCAACTCGAACACTGTCTTCAAGTCTTGGATGTGATTATCCTTGAGGCGGCTTTTAACAACAATATCATCCACGTAATATTCCACCGTTTTGCGCAGATGCTCATGGAATATGTTACTCATAGCTCGTTGATATGTAGCCCCGGCATTCTTCAATCCAAAAGGCATAACCGTACAGCAATATACCCCCAGTGGTGTACGAAAGGCAGTATGCTTTTCATCTTCAGGATTCATCTTAATTTGATTATATTCTAAAAATCCGTCCATGAAAGACATGCGCTCAAAACTGCACGTATTATCGATTATGACGTCTATAATGGGAAGAGGGAACTCATCTTTAGGGCATGCCGGATTTAGATCTCGAAAGTCGATGCAAACATGCACTTTCCCTTTTTTCTTCATAACCGGAAAAACATTAGCGATCCAATCAGGATATTGTTCTTTCCGGATGAACCCACAGGCTATTAGCTTCTTGATTTCAGCTTCAATGGCATCCATCATATCTGGGCGGAACCGGCGTTGGTGTTGCTTTATAGGCTTTGAATTAGAAAATATGTTGAGTTTATGGGTAGCCACTTCTGGATCAAGACCTGGTATATCCTCATAATTCTAAGCAAAGATATCGATATATTCTTTTATCAGCTGGATCATTTCCTCTCTTTCTTCTTCGGAAAGATTGTTACTGATAAATATCGGCTTTGGTGAAAATTCATCCCCAACATTGATTTGGATAACATTATCTTCAGTGGGTGATTCTTTTTGTTTGAACCGGAGTTCCCATTGTGTATCCATTTGCTGAGCCCAGGATTCATCTTCAAATGGTTCAGACTCTTGCTCCTCTATTTTGAGGGAATCTGTCAACACCATATTTACTGATAATGCCCGTTCGAGTTCATCATCTGAATCGGAGGACGATAAATCATCTAGAGAAGAGGAAATGGTCTCCTCAGTTGACTCAGAGTTGTTTTAAGTTGCAAGATATGTGGTATACCCTAACCCAAAATGAGTTCGTTGACAGTAGGGATCACCATGAACGATATTCGTCTTGTCACGCCCTGATCTCCCGCAGGCAATCAGCCGTTCCCGCTAGGCGGGAATCACCCTCGCCAGCGCTCCCGCGGAACGATCGCATTGACCCATCCGGGCGTGATGCCGCACAAGCGTGATCCACGCCCGTGCAAGGCCATGGTTCATTGGCTGGCGGCAAGAGTTCTAAGCCACAGAGTCGTACAGATTGTCCGAGTGCAGCGGAGTCATGAACGCATAGCAATTTGGTAACAGGTTCACTGAGTCGACAATAGTAGCGGAAGCATTGAAACACAAGTTGAAGTAAAGCAAGCTCTTTATTGATATAAACATGTGTTACAGGCGGCGTATAGCCGAGATTACAAGTCGCTCAAGCCTCTCTCTCTGAAACAGTAAAAGCGTGCCAAGTGGCTACAATTGTGGAATGATTGTACAAGCGATATTCAGGCGACGCTCCAACATTATGTCTTGTATATGTGCTTCAGTCCCGGACGCACCGTTGCAAGGCTTCAGAGGGAAATCCTGGCCTTAGCACGCACGAAGGAGGCGTCCGCACCGAACGAGGTTCTCCCGCACCCTGCATATCAAACTGGTGGATTATCAGTACATTGAATGCACTGGTGGGAAAGCTACTCGCCCGCTCGACAAATCCAAACACGTAATACAGGTTCCGTGCACAACTATTAAGTTGTCTTTCTAGTTGCCTTAGGATCAGTTTCATGCAGATATTGAATAGCCTAACGTGTCGGGCAGTGCGCCGTGCGATGTTAGAGGAACCACGGCGAGACTTACCAACTTACCATTTATCCTTCCCTGTCCAAGGCAAATATTGTAAAAGCGTGCCAAGTGGCTACAATTGTGGAATGATTGTACAAGCGATATTCAGGCGACGCTCCAACATTATGTCTTGTATATGTGCTTCAGTCCCGGACGCACCGTTGCAAGGCTTCAGAGGGAAATCCTGGCCTTAGCACGCACGAAGGAGGCGTCCGCACCGAACGAGGTTCTCCCGCACCCTGCATATCAAACTGGTAGATTATCAGTACATTGAATGCACTGGTGGGAAAGCTACTCGCCCGCTCGACAAATCCAAACACGTAATACAGGTTCCGTGCACAACTATTAAGTTGTCTTTCTAGTTGCCTTAGGATCAGTTTCATGCAGATATTGAATAGCCTAACGTGTCGGGCAGTGCGCCGTGCGATGTTAGAGGAACCACGGCGAGACTTACCAACTTACCATTTATCCTTCCCTGTCCAAGGCAAACATTGTTAATTTAAGCAGGAGCATGTATAAACATTCAGGAGGCATAGCATATGCAAACAAGAGTATTTATTTCAAGATCGTTCAGGTGTTTAGTTGTTCTTGATGCTATACAATGCCTCGCACGCGGATAGCCGCTAAGCGAGGATAATTTGTTTATCTTTCATTTAGAAGCAAACATGCAACAAGTTTATTACAAGGCGATCACTGGCGTATGCCATAATGGACGGTATAGTCTTTGACGAGATGGTTTGCAACAAAGAACAAGAGGCGCTGTAAGCCATTCCGCCAAACAAGAGACTATTTAGTCTAGACGAGAATGGTATGCAACAAAGTACAAGAGGCACTGTATGACATTCCGTCGAACACGAGACTAAGAACAATTGTCTCGCCCGGACCGGGTCGATGCCAGTGCCCCAGCATCGCCCGCGAGACCGTTACCCAGTGCACTGATTGTCCATGATCGAACGGGGCCTTGGTTGGGGCAACAAGAGTACAAGACAAGAGGCAAGCTGTTGAGGCAACAATAGTACAAGATAAGATGCATTACCTGTTTTGTTGTTCAGTGAGTGTCTTTTGCCTTGATGCAATTCTCCTGGGGCGAAGATTGCCTTGGTGACCTAACGGTCCCGAATACTTGTAGGTTCGTTCAGGCACGGAACGACTACTTAGTAGTCTTTCGGGGTTTGGATGAAAATACGGTAAAATTCAAGCAGACAAGCCTGCGTTTCTAAGGAACATAAACAGGCATGTTTGCTCGGACCCGAAGGTAAGCCGAGATATGAAACCGTTAAGGGACTTACCATGCGAGGGTCTGAGTATAAGCAGTATTTCATTTCCATGTTCTAGCAAGCAATACAAGTTGGGATTATTCCCTTAGCTAGGTGCGTTGGATTTATTAGCATGCAGGGGGTGAATCACCTAGCGACTAGCATAAAACATTCCAGGTTTTATGTGTGCTGGCTAAGCAAAGACAAGTTTACCGTAGCCACCCACCTTAGCGATGATTCACCTCGGTAGAGCGATACGCCTGAGCGAGCCTCTGAAAGCCTAAGCTGAATTCCTGTAGGGACAAGTCTGGATATCCTTTGCTTCTCGTTCGAGGCAAAGCGGGTCAGAATAGCTGCATTATTGCCGTTTGAGACGGCAGTCCGCTTGAGCGGAACGGGGTGTTACACGTCTGCCTTTTCCATAGTTGAGGCCTGGCTTTAACTTCAAATCATAACCCATGCTTTGCATAATCTTCAAAGCCTGTGGACTATATCTGTGGACTTGCATTTTTCCAGTATCAGATTCGTGAGAACCTTCTTGTACAATCGGTCTATTCCGCATGCGATCGAAGACTATTGGATGTTGATTATTGCGAATAGGTGGAACAACAAAGATAGAATCTTCATACGGCCCATATGTCGTGACGATATTAGATGTTGACGCTACTTCCCACACATATGGATGATAGAAGTCTATAGCTTCCAAGAATTTTTGTGCTATAGGTTCTATATCGTTATGAGGGGAAGATTCTTGATTAGGAAATTGAGCGTCATTATACTGGGAAAGAGAATCTTTATTATCGCCAGGAACCATGTTCCTTGTTATATTCACATCAGTTGACTGCTTGTCGTGCCTAAGGTCAATGACCAAAGGTGGAGGCTTCTTGTTCAAACTGATCACTAGGGGATCATTTTCTCCTTCCGATTTGGTTTTACCCAAGTGGATAGTCACAGGTTCCATGACTTTCGGACGGGTAGTCCGCCCTTTCACTTGGATTGACAAAGGTTGCTCAACAGATGATTCTCCTGGCTCCTGGTAGGATTCCTCTTCCGTCCTGCCTGACACCTCCTTCATGTAGTCTTGGGCGTACAACATGGCATCAGAATAGTAGGACTCAACTCCTTTGAACGGGTTGAGATCAGCAAACTCAGTTTTTACTGTCCCTTAGATGTCCACATATTTGAAGCATTGATGTAGCGTTGAAGGAACAATATTATGATCGTGGATCCATGGTCTGTCCAACAGAATATTGTAAGACACCTCCAAATCAATGACGTAGCATGTAGCCACTAATCTAAGGTCACCAATTTGGATCCTCAAACGAATCTTCCCCAACAGTCTGCTCTTCCTGGCATTAAAGCCCACGATTATGGTGGTAGTGTAAGCCAATTCGCTTGTAGGAATTCTCAACGGTCTTAATAGACTATGAGGGATAATGCTGATCGACGATCCCGGATCTATGTGAATTCGATCTACCTCAACGGAGCCGACGTGTCCTGTATAATAAAGAGGCATGTTGTGTCTGTTATGTTTCAACAACATGTCCTCTTGAGTGAAAGTGATGTTAGGGACCACTTCCATCACACTATGGCGTTGAGGACATGCCACAGGCTCTTTATCATGAGATTTGAGCTGAGTCAAGCATACATCTGCTTGCATCAATGCTTCGCTCAAGGCTTGACGGGTGTCTTTGGATAGCCTAAGTAGCTCAAAAATGGACAATCTGGCCAGAGTATTAGCCAACTGAGCCAAGATGTCAAAGTTATAAGGTTTCTCTAAACCTTTGTTTTGAATATTCTTCAAAGGCTTATCGAAACGATCTTCTTTCTGCTTGTCTTTGTCCAACGAAGTTGGTTTAGAAGGACCTGCCTCTGGCATAACAGGTTCAGGTTCTGGATGTTTGGCAGGCGAGGTGTCTGCCGTTGCTTCCTCCTGGTTTCCTCCATAGTCTTCAAGGTAGGCTTTTCCTGACCGGGTTCCGGTTGTTAAAGCCTCTTCTTCCGGTGTCGGGGATACTGCAACCATATGGCATAGTTTGCATCTTGAGTTCTTTTTAGACTTAGCTTTAGCAGCTTTAGTCTCTTTCTCAATTTCTGATACCAGATCAGGGTGGACCCATATGATCTCCCCACGCTTGGTAGTTAGGGGCACCAAGTAATGATTTTGACCCCTGGTAGGAGGAAGATTAACAATGTTCACCATTGCTCGTGGAATAGGTACCACATCATCCGGGACTTCTTGAGGGGGCAGATTGCCAAATTAGAGTGAGATCATATTGGTAGTGATCGTCTTTTCGCTATTACGCAGAGTAATGGCCTTGGCGTCGATCAGCTCCTAGATTTTCCTTTTCAGTACATAGCATGCCTTTGTGGGGTGATGTATGTATCTGTGGAAAATGCAGTACTTAGGATTATTTGTACTGACGACTTCATTTGGACGCTTTACCTCGGGGAGAGTAAGCTTGCCACTTTTGACTAGACAATCGAATATGCTCGGAATATCGTCATCGTCAAAAGAATATTCCTTTATAGGTCTGGAAGTCCCAGGTTTCGTCTGCGTAGTCACTGGAGTATTTTGCCTGGACGTGTTGATGGCCAGAGCCTTCTTTCCTTTGGAACTACGAGTATGGTCATTATTGGAGGATGACCGCTTCCCTCGATCAAAGGTAGAGATCATGATTCCGTTGTCACGAGCCTTTCGACTGTTGTCTTCAACGGCTACCGCTGACATGATAAATGAGGACCAATCATAGAACTGATATGGTCCTGTGAATACTGAGATCAGTGGGAGAAGGTTCTTCCTACAAATGTCCACCAAGGCAGAATCTGGAACTCCGGGAGGCATCTGCAAAGTAGCCTGACGAAAACGTTCAATAAAAGTATGAACGTTTTCTTTCTCCTTCTGCTTTACTTCGATGAGTGAAGACATAGACATGTCCATTCCTCCTTCGTAGATTCGAGCGAAGAACAGAGTCTTGAAATCTTCAAAAGAAGTAATGCAGTTGTCTGCCAGACTACGGTACCATTGGTAGGCTACTCCAGACTGACAGCCTTTAAACACTCGAGTGAGAAGGGCGTCATTACCTTGCAACAACACCGTCATCATGCTGAAGTAATTCATGTACTGGCTTGGCGACGTCTTTCTCTCAAACAAAACCATAGCCTGTGGTTTGTATTTTGGTGGGAAAGGGATCTTGTCCCAGATAGCTGGGTATGGTTGGTTGATTCCCAACTTCTTGAGCTAATCCTTATGCTTCAAGGCATCAAATTGGGATTTTAATTCCCGAAATGCCTGTATCGGATCTTCAGTTGGGAAAGGGACAGCAGAGAGTTGAGAGATCGGTTGTATTGAAACTCCAACAAGAGGTAATACATTCTCCGGGTTAAGGGGTTGAGGAGCAGCTGACTCTTGATTTGGAACAGGCTCCTGGCTTGCATGGGATGGTGGTATGTCTACCCCCATACGTAATTGAGTCGAAGGAACCGGTGTTTGAGCTATTGCAGATGCATACTGAGTCACCATCATTTGGCGCATACTCTCCATCATGGTATGCATCTCTTTAATCGATGCCTCCAATACAGCGATGCGTTGCTCAGTACTTCCTGATGGGGAAGCCTTTTCATGTTCATCTCCAACAGCATAAACTCCCGTTTCTCTGGATGCCACTGAGGGATTAGTATAGATCTCTGTAGAGATCGAGTCTATACTTTCAGTATCGAATTCAGAAAGCGTGCGACCCCCAGCGTCGGAATCAGAAGAATCTGAAGCCGATTGTCGTGACCTCGAGCGGGTGTTTCGAAAAACACCTGCCTCAATATTCTCCAGGAGTCTTTCAAATCTCCTTTGGCTCAGAGTTCTAGAGGGATGACGTCTTGAACTTGACCTTCCTCTAGGAATGTACGAAGCCATGTTTACCGATGTGAATGTCAGTTCTTCTTCCTGTAAGGACAAAGAGTAGTTCAACCGGTCAAAAACTGTCCGTTTTGCCTTAGAACAGCAGTAGTTAATTACAACCTTATGACTATTACCACAATGTCCTCTAGGGGGTGTAATAGACATTTTAGAAGATCCCCTGACTTTGTATTTTTGGATCAAGAAATCACGCAAATCAGGGGGATCAACAGAAGAGGAAGAAGAAGGCTTATTCCGTCTTTTTACATCAGTAGGATCATGAAGATTAGGGACCAGAACCCTTTTCCTGCCATAGGAATATAGCAGTTTACCCATGTGAGTAGCATACGATCCATTGTCTGTCTGAGGAGCGTATTTTTCCGTTAAATGGGTTTTCTTTATGCGAACAGACTTATCCTGGTGTAATTTGGAGTTTGGCACGGTTCGCGTAAAAAAGGAAAAGTCCTCAAGCGGCCTCCAGCGTCACGCATAATCTGAAGAGTGGGCAACTTCTTCTCTTGGTGGCGTACAAGCCTAGCGGTTGGGAGATCCGCCACTCGTTTTCCCTTGATGTGATCCCAGGGTCCATCTACCTCATCATAGATGGGAGATATATTTTTACGAGCAGGGCGCGTTTGAAATTTCTGAATTGGCGCTGAGGCATTGTCAGAAATTTTGTCTGCTACGTCACAGACGGGAGACGATGTTTTACGCGCAGGGCACGTTTTAGACTTCTGGATCGGCACTTGGGCATCGCCAGAAGTTTTGTCTGCCACGTCACAGACGGGAGACGAGATTTTATGCACAGGGCGCGTTCTAGACTTCTGGATTGGCACTGAGGCATTACCAAAAGTTTTGTCTGCCACGTCTGTCACGCCCCAGTCCCAAAATGTCGAGGGACTGGACACGTGGCAATGGCCAGCAGCACGCACCGATGGATAACCCAATTTAATGGTACCATCAGGGCGTACTTAAGCTGTAAGTAAGGTCTACTACACAAGTCACACTAATCTCATCCATAAAGATAAAGAAATATACTGCATACTGAATGGAAATAAGTAGCAACAACAAATTACAGCAAGTCAGTCGGAGCAACAATCCGACTTAAGTCTGAAATAACTGGCTCTATAGGCCAGGAACAAAAGATATAAACATGAAATAAATAAATGAGTACTGGGACAGACACTCAGGAGAAGTCCTCGGCAGTCACCTCGTCTTCAGTGTTCGGTTCAGCTCCAGTAATAGCTTCAGCTCCGGTCCCGTATATCTCGGGATACTGCTCCTCAGCTAAACCTGGGGACATAATCCATTCCAGGTCCTCAGTGGACATAGCAAGGCACAAGATAAAACAAGCCAATTGAATAAGCAGTGCAATAAATAAATGAATAGCAGGGTAAACTAAGTAACCATTTATGTGATATGCAAATGAGAGCAACACTAGTACTCAGGCTGAGACCGCTACAAGCTCTGTGTCGGGGAGCCGGTAGCAGTAATAACACGTAAAGGGTCTAGCTCTGCTAGAGAGTCTACAACCTCACAATAATAGTAGATATATATATAGAACAGCCTGTAGCCTGTGTGTCTCTTCCCACCCAATGTAATCACGCAAGCCATGACCATAACGTCTCATGTCCATGTCAGCGGGATTATAACTAATGCAACAAGTCATACTGTCTATAATAAATGTCTCTATCAAGTCCTGTATCCTATACAGAATTACCACGAATATCTCAGGAGAATTCTGTCCATGATAGTGTCAAGTGTCCTGGGTTGTAGGGTACTTGATAGGTCAAGTACAAAGTAAGGGAATCGTAAATCTATCTCTAAATGACGAACCCAACACCGCGTACGGTGTCGGTACCCGACTATGATCGGACACTAGGTACGTCATACGTACCCTAGGTTAAGCAGTTTAAATCAGTTTATATGAATTTGCACAAGAAATCCAGCAGAGTATTTTTACAGAAAATATGAAAATAATGACTGCAAGTTTGGCAAGGTGCACTTGCCTGAGGTTTGAATTCCACTTAGGTCCTGGTTTCGGAAATTTTTAGAGATGTCTTCGAAAGCTGAAATAAACAGTACCATCACACTCAGAAGGTGTCAAACAGTTAGGATCGCCTGTCCTTGGGTCCAATTTGGAGACAAGGGCAAAAACGGCAATTTCGACCCAAAACGGGGTCCACCGGTGGGCATGCTTTGCACCGAAAAACGTGTCAGGATTAACGGTCTCCAAATTCACCAAACTTAGTGTCAACAGGTCAGGAACGCTGATATGAACCCAACGGAACTTTTATATTTGAATTTCGATGAGCCGATCACAAAATTACCCGTCGAGCGGGGCCGTGGGGCCCACGACACGCGATTTCGTCAACGTTCTCAGAATCGGACCAAACTTGACCCACAGGACCAGCGTATCGCTACGAGTCCGATGGCGCAAGTTTCGTCTCGATCCGACGTGTGTGCACGAAGTTAGGGTAAAATACAGAAAAGGCGGATACGGGGCGATGTCTCCGGATACGCGTTGATTTCGGTGTGCACGCACACCCGAATCAGTTTCTGCGAAATCCCACACGTCCGTATTAACGGGGCGCACGTATCTGTGAAGACCGCACATGACCAAGTCGTCCCGTTTGGCGGGGCGCACTCAGTTCCGGGGTGAAACAGGGTCTAATTTTTCCTGTTTTTGGATCGCGGTGTGCGATCGCCACAGGACGCGATGCCCCGAGCGGTTTATCCGGGCACCGAGAGGGTCATACAGGCTTCGCGTAGCAATTTACAGAATCGAAATCAGAGGTCCGAGGTGTGAGATACGAGTACCTGAATGAGGCTTCACGAAACGGGGTTTTCGTGTCCGAGTGTCCTGTGTCGACGAGTCCAGATTAGGGCACCGAGCCTCTGCGTCGTGTCCGCGCTCGCCGGAGTCTACGCTGGATGGGGTGGCGTTGCCGGAGGTGGCCGGGTACTCGGGGAGGCAGGGCGCCGCCAAGGAGGAGGCACGGAGGCCGGGCGGCAAATTCCGGGGGCTGCAGGTGGAAATGGGGCCGTGCTCGGCTGTTGGTGGGAGGAGGAGGGGTCGCTGGGGTCTATGAGCGCGGCGGCCTGGGGTCGTCCGCTGCGGCGGGTACGGGCGGAGTTAGGGTCGACGAGGGGAATCGGGGCGGAGTTAGGTCGCCGGAGCTAGGGCTTAGGTTAGGGGAGATGGGGAGGAGATGAAGGGAAGGAGAGGGAGAGATTATATAGGGGAGGCTCGTCGGAGGTGAGGCCGGGGAAGGCGGGGCTGAGGTCGACGTGGGCGCTGAAGCGGAGGGGGAGGCGATCGTGGAGGAAGACGTGGCCGGCCGAAAAACTCGGCGCCGGCGGAGGGATCGGGGAGAGGAGACGTGGGGGAGAGGGTGACCGCGGATCCGGGTCGGGTCGAGTTCGGGTCTGACCGGCCCGCCCGACCCGCCAGGCCAAGGGGCTGGCCTGCGTTTAACGGGCTCGGCCCACTGGGCCGGGCCGGGCCCAAAAGCTAAATAAAAATAAATAATAAACAGAAATTTTAATAATAAAAACATTTAATTAATTAATAATTAGAAAAATAGTTTTTAGGCTTTTAAAAATAGGTCCGAGGTCCAATAAAATTCCAGAAAATTACCCTAAGTCCGGTTTTCTATTTTACACCATAAAATCATATTTTTATTTCATTTTAATGTTATTTATTGGCAATTAAAAATTACAAACTCACTACATGGCCTATGTAAATTCCTGAAATAATTGCATATTAATTCCAAAAATTGATTTTAAAATCTCTGAAAATTTAGGGTGTTTACAACGTCACAGACGGAAGACATAGTTTTACGCGCAGAGCGTGTAGGCTGTGTTGTCACAACCTTGTTGATCAGAGGAGGAGAGCTTGCAGGAAAGGTAGAGGATGTCTTGGGCATCCATACTTTACGCAGCTTCCTGTTGTCCTGGACAGAGAGGGAATGAGAGCTATCCCCTACGCGAAGCATGTCTTCATAAACAGATTGGTCGAATTGGATGACCAAAGTCTTCTTCGTCGATCCAACGGATACAATATCGTGTTGAGCAATTGCTTTCTCGTCAGATGAGAAAGTCGTCCCCAGCAGAGTCGCCATCTTGTGTTTGATGATAAATAAAAGAATGAACTAGGTTTATATGAAACCCTTTCTTTGTTTACAAACAAGAAAAAAGAGTACAATTAATCCTATACGAGGATGTTAAGTACAATAAAAATAATTCTAGGGAAAAATTGCTATAGGAGTCTGATCTGCGGTCGATCACTTTGTCCCTTAGACCACACGATGATGAAGAAGTATTGTAGAAGAAGAAGAATCTTCTAAGGTTGCAAGTGGGATTGAATTCACGTTGTCGAAGTTGTCAATCGACACTATCTGTCTGTGCTCTCTGCTCCTCTCTTTTTTCGATCCCCCTTTTCCACCCTCTCGACCCTGTGACTAGAGGTCTCTATTTATAGAGATCAGTCACGATAACTCTCCAGTCGGCGTAGAAGCACAACTGTGGAAAAAGTTGCACCTTTTACGCGACGGTTATAATAACTGCTACCCACGTTTGAATGATCTCCTGAATCCGCGTATAACGCGTGTCCCATTATGAGGTAACGCGTATAGCTGCTTCTCGAAGATCACGGCACGCAAGCCACGTAGGTAACTGCCCCTCGCGTAAAGATGGTTGGCATAAAAGCCAAATAACTATCTCGTTGGCGTAAAAGTCAAATAGCTGTCTTGTTGGCGTATAAACCAACTAGCTGTCTTATTGGCGTAAAAGCCAAATACCGCATAAAACTTGATGCTGCGCCAATTATCCTTCTTGACTGAGGTCTTGAGCGTATTCTGGACCAAATAACCTTATCACGTACCTTTGCAAATATAGCCAGAGTTAGCGTATTTCGAGGAGATAGCATACGACGTGCTTCTATAGTTGAAAATAGTCTGGTTGGCGTATTTCGAGGAGATAGCATACGACGTGCTCCTCTGGTTAAAATAGCCTGGTTGGCGTAAAATGCTAGGATGGTGATGTGAGCGTATTAGTCACAGTTTTTTAGCTCTTCCAATCATTTTAAAAATAGAACCAGATCTCGTGCATTTAATACAGAGATATGCCTCAATCTCGTGCATTAAATGCCGAGATATGCCTCGAGCTCTGTATGATACTTTTGATGTGGCGTCTGATTTTGTCTCATCTTGAGCGTAAAAGTTCGTCTCTGCCTGTATAGAAAAGGCAGCATATTCCTTGAATGCGTAAAAATGACTTGTATCAAGGATGTGTCACTAAACGATAGTCTGAGTCTCTGTGCAAAATTATCATCACAGCCGTCCTTTCGATCGTCGTATAATACTTTTGTCAGGAGTCAGGTTCACTGTTTTGTCTGACAGATTTATTCGAGGAATACGAAGGGTTCCTCGTATGACTTTAAGTTGCATTAAAAACAAACATATTTTACGTCGGAGGGAGGCGTAGCAACCTTTTACGCCAAAACAGCCTTGAAGTGCTGTTTTACTCGGGCATCTCTGAAGCTCTATGATACGCCAAACAGCTCTGAAGCTCTGTTTTATGCGAGCAGTTCTGAAGCCATATTTTATGCCACACAGCCTTGAAGCGCTGCTTTACGCGGGTTTCATGCATGTTAGGGGTTTTGACTGTATAATAAGCGTACAATTCCCCAGCGTATTTCATGCTTCTACAATGTCCAATTTTCTACCAACTCAATAATTATTTTCAAAATATAATTGAAAGAACTTCACAATATAACCAAGATTTTTACTGTTCTTTTAGTTTTTATTAGTTTGCTATAATGGTTAAATTATTCTGGTTCCAAAACTGTAACGTCCCACAACCGCACAGTGCATTACGCTGAGTCAGAATGAATGAGGCAATAGCTGGTTACATTTTGATTTATTGGATTTGGGAACAAGTATGGATTTTGTTTCATGTGCAGATCGCTAGCGGAGTTCGATGGAAAATAGGTTTTCGTTCATAGCAGTACTGGGATAGCTGGATTGGAGCGATAATGCCGTCTTCCTTAGTCCGATCGGTCGGATGATTTAGAGAGCACGGCCTGCTCGCACAGTCATATCAGTTGAGTAGATCATTCTTTACATCGGATCACGGGTCCAAGGGATCGGGCGTATCGACATGACAGGATGCTTAACGAAATCAAACTTGGTGAGTGGGCTCTGTCCCTTCTCCTCTACTCCTTCATGCCTAATAATATGAAAAACATGTAAAGGCTTGAACACTTAGACTGGAACTTGGAAATCACTACACTGAGGCGTGCATAGAATGTACGTTGTTTGCTTGGATAGGTTTGTGGCTTGATTTGGTTTTCGCGTTTGGTGGTTGGAGCTAGAGTTGGATTACATTTGGGGCAGTTAGAGAAGCAGTTGGAATATCTTGGTTAGAACATCGAGAATTCGGGCGAGCGAGCGTGCATCCGTGCACGAGTATCACTTGGGCGCTTTGTCAAGCAAAGCATGCAGTTGTGGTTCGAAATCGAATAACTGCACCGGCGAGGGCATTGTGCCATGGGATTGTTCTGAGCGAGGGGTGTTGCACCAATTGGAAATACTGTGTCGAGAAGCGGCATTGTGCCTATGGAAATAACTTGAGATTTGTGCCTTGGGCTATATGTTGGAAGAATGGTTATGGATATTTGGTTAGATTTTGGTTGGATGGGTCTAGGATCATTTGGTGGAGCGAGAATGTTTGATCCTCTCGTCATACCTACTTGGTGTTTGCATGTCACGGACAACCTGTGTTGCACGAAGTTTGGTCTCCTCGAACGGGAAGGCTCCGGGGCACCGGAACCGTTCGGCCATGGGGGAGACAAATTGGTAACGTACCTCGGACGCGGTGCCAGCGGTTTAATGCGATTCAGGCAGATTCGCTACTTAGCGCTGTTTCAAGTAGAACTGTACTTGATCAGTCCGATCAAAGTCCTTATGGCTTGGCCAGTGACTTCATATAGATAAGAGTTGGTTTGCTTTACTTTGGTTTGGTTTGTGCTTTTCGCGTAGGCGACGGCCACCTTGCCTTGGCAAGAGTGTGTATATCAAGATTGGATTATGGTTTGGATTGAGGATGGATATTGAGGCTTGGAAATGGTTCGATAGGTTCTCGTGTTGCTTGGGTTTGAGTAGGACGGTTTGCATGCTAGTTTCCTTCGAGTTGGTTATATATTGCTTGTCGATTGGCTTGAGTTGAATGCTTGCATACTTAACTTCCTTTACAGCTTTCCTTAATATGTCATACCTATGCCATAAAACGAATCTATGATTCAACTAGAAAGATCACCAAATAACTGTTTGCATTCACTATTTACTTAGTGTTGGCTTAGAGAAGTGGGTTATCCCGTTCACCAGTACGGCTGTGTACTGACCCACGTTTGTGGGCATTATTTTAGATACGTAGGTGTAGTGGCGCTGCTTGGATATACGGAATATAATGTATGAACGGTAAGTACCTTTGTGGGCTAGAGAAAAGAGCAATAGTATTATATCGCCTTTGTGGCAATCGTCTTTGTGGCAATTTTATTTGGACCATGTCGAGAGCTTCGCTGCGTATACTCTGATGTGTGGCTGGTACACAATACTTGACTTTTGCTGCAACTTGGTCTTTTCGATGATAACTTTGGTGTTTGACAACATCGCCTTGTGCGAGCGCAACTCCAGGCTCGTACGACATCATGTCCCGATGAGAAAGATTGTCCTGCGGGAGTACTGCAACGTGGTGATTCACGTTCAGCGGGGATTATTGAGCTTACGGGATATTGGGGCGTGACAAAAACGACCAAAAACTTATTTTTAAAATACCCAAAATCTTTGATACGGGGTGCGTCCCGTCATACGAGACAACTTTTTCGTGTGCATATTGCATCGAAAGGTGCGTAACATAAATGCGAACGTGGAGGCTTTCGTGGAACTTTATTTGGATGTACGTGCACACCGGAATCAACGCGTATCAGTCAAAAAGTACCTTATCGGCCTGTTCTGACACACGCCATAATTTTGTGTGTGCTTGTCGTTTCACAACAAAACCTGAGTTACACTAGTCCTGTGACCCAAGTTTGGTTCGATTCTGAGAACATTGACGAAACATCATTTTGTGGGCCCCACGGTTCCACATGACGGGCGATTTCATGATCGGCTCATCAAAATTCAGTTCTGGATATTTTATTGCGTTTGTATTATTTTTTTGGACTTATAGACACTAAGTTTGATGAATTTGGTAAACTTTGTTTCTGGCACATTTTTCGGTACGAAGTGGGCCACATGTAGACCCCGCTTTGACTCAAAAGTGTCAATTTTGTCCCTGTGTCTAAATTGTACTTATGGGTAGTCAATCCTAGCTATTTCAACTATTTTGAGAATATTGGTGATGTTTATTTCTGCATCCGAAAGTGTACGTGCAGATTCTACTTTCCCAGGAGTAGTTGATAGAGTTCAGAACCTAGGAAAGTGTACATTGCCAAACCTGCAGAGATCATGTTATATTAATTGCGAGACGTTGCTTAGAGTTCGAACAAGATTCGGGTGTCGATGCCGTACGCGGAGTCGTGCAACGTCACTTAGAGTGTTGATCTCACGATCCTATATTTTACGCGCTTACTTTACCAAGTACGCCATACCGTAGGACACTTGACACTATTTTATGTGACGGAATCTTTCTTGAGTTATTCATAGTGATTCTGTATAGGCTTACAGGATTTGTGACATGAGACTTGCATATTACATGGATATTATTATGACTCGTTGTACTAGCTAGAGATCATGATCTTGCGTGTTATGGACATGAGACGTCGTGGACATGAGACTTGAGGTTACATTGGGTGGGGAGAGACACACATGCTATAGGCTGATTATATATATATATATATATATATATATATATATATATATATATATATATATATATATTACTGGAGGTGCCTTAGACTATGTCTCAGATCTTTGGCACATATACTGGAGTCTTGATACTACTTGCTGCTATGGGCTCCCCGACACAGAGCCTGTATTGGTCTCAGCCTGAGTACTAATGATGCTCTCATTTGCATTTTACTTAGCTGGTTACATAGCTTGCCCTGAGGATCTGTTTATATTTACTTGCTATATTTTATTTGGCTTGAGTGTTTACTGTACCTTGCTATGTCCCCTGAGGACCTGGATCCGGATTATGTCCCCAGGTGTAGATGAGGAGAGCTATCCCGAGGTTTACGGGGCAAGTGCTACTATTGGAGACGTAAAGGTTGCAGAGGACGAGGTTGTTCCGGAGGATTTCTCTTGGGCACACAGTATTCTTATCATTCATTATTTATGCTTAGTGTTCTTAGATATTTGATCTTGTAGTGACTTCTGGATATTTGTACTTGGATTTATTTTCCTTTCCATTTTGATGACGGGTTGTTCCCCATGACATTATTTATATTGCTTTGATTGGACAGATCATTTTATATTATTATGACTGGACTTGTCTCTTGTGATTTCGTTACTTATTGTGGATGAGATTAGATATATAAACTGTGACATATATTCGTAGACTATTTTTATGTATTACAGCTTAAGTGCACTCTAACGGGTCCATTAAATTGGGTTTGTCCATTGGAGTTGTGTTCCTGGCCATTGCCACGTGGCTAGTCCCTCGGTATTTTGGGACTGGGACGTGACACAAGTTGATAACTGAATTGGCCTATATAGCTAAACTAGTCAATACTAGGCTTGTCAAGTCATTCTAGGTCAATACCTTGCTATACTAGGTTTCTAAGTTTATAGACTATACTAGCTAATATATTATATTATGTATCATATACTTAATATAGATTATATATAATAAATACCTTACAATATCTTAGCCTAATACCCATTAACTAGCTATATACTAACACATCACAATAATACTTTAACCAAATATCCATATCGACCTAAAACCTTAACACTTGACTATATATATACTAAGATATCACTATCTAATTATTTTTCACATATGCTACTATCTATCAAGATACCTCAACAACAAGTACCCAAGTTTCCTATGTTAACAACCTACCCTATCACATTACCTACAACCCTCAACCGCACCCATGATATCTATAATAAGATACATCTTTCACCCATTGCTAACATCTATACTTAGGAACCAACACATGATACTCAACACTAGTACACAACTCTCTCAACACATAACTTTGCGTACTAAGAAGAACACTTACACCAATGCACATATATGCACCCACAAGTCACACCCACAAACACTATACTTAATCCTAACCCCCAATCCAATTTCACACACAACACACTCACTGATATATAGGGTTAGTATGTGTGTGTTTGTCCGTGTCCGAGTTCCACCCACAAAACTATCTCAGTGTGTGTATGTGTGTGTGTGTCTGAGTTCAACACACAACCCCCAATCCAATTCTACACATAACACCATCTCAGTGTGTATGTGTTTGTGTCCATGTCCGTATTAGGGTTAGTGTCCGCGCGCGTGTGTGTGTGTGTGTCCGCATGTGTTAGTGTGTCCGCGCGCGTGTGTGTGTGTCCGATTTGGAGTTAGGGTTAGTGTCTGCATGTGTGTGTGTGTGTGTTTGAGTTAGGGTTGGGATTTACCTAAGGAGGGGTGGCCGGAGAGGAGGGGGTTGATTGAGGAGGGGGTGTTCGGAGAGGAGGAGGAGCTCGGTGGAGGAGGAGCCCAGAGAGGAGGAGGAGGAGCCCGGAGAGGAGGATGAGCTCGGTGGAAGAGGATGAGGGGGTGCCCAAGGTCAGTGCCAGAGTTCCGGAGTTATGGAGCCGAAGGAGGTTGCAGGGGGTGCACGGTAGAGCGGGGGTTTGGATGAGAGGAAATAAAATCTATTTACTTTTATTGAAAAACGTTAGTGACGTCATAATAAAATATCGCTAAACGTCACTGATTTTATAATATTTAACAACGTATGCAAAATAACGTTGATACACGTGGCTACAATAATAAAATAGTGACGTCTTGCGACATCTGGCGATATCTTATTCCGTAATATTATTCTTAGTCACTGACCGCCGCGAACAGTCGCTAAAAGCGACGTCCTGTGAAGTTATAATATGACATCGCTGAATTAGTAAAATATAGTGACTTCATAACTAAACGTCACTAAAAACGTCGCTAATTGGACATATTTTGGTAGTGGTACTCCTCTCTGATTACACATATTGTGAAATCATTGAATAATGTCTTTATTTTTGACAGTCTCTTACATGTCTTTCTCAATGTAAGCGACCAAATAGTCATTCATAAACTCATCTCCAAGTCGATTGCGTAGTTGTGTCTTGATAATTTTCATGGCTGAAAATACCCTTTAGACCATTGCTGTCACAACGAGTAAGATTAAAGCCAACTTCATATGCATAACTACAAATGAATATTTTTTATGCCTCTTGGTTTGAACCTTTTTACTAGCAAGTCCACTAATCCCTGTAACATCAAAAAATTGCTCGTTTGTGCGGACGCCTTCAATATAGTTTGAAAGTTGATATCCAAGACATGAAAGTGCATCTTCATCAAAATTAGAGGGGTAAATCTTATCAAATCGTATTAACTTATCCATATCAAATGCAGAGAAAGAATCACTTGGATCAAGACATGACATACACAACAACAACTCCGTATTCACCTCAGTAAATCAATTATTCAATTCTTGAAGTTGCAAATCTATAACTGAGCAGAATAATTCAACACGGTTATAGTGAATATTTGTGCATTCTTCAACATTACGAAGTGATCTTCCATGAACTTCAAAATTGGCTTCCATGTTTGGGACTCCAATTCCATATTTTACGCAAAATAAAGACACTTTATTTAACAAAGATTCCCATACATCGTCTCTTTTTTTTTTGGAGTATTTGCTTGGTTATTTTTATAATATTCATAGCATTAAAAATATCTTGATCTTTCCTTCGTAATACTTGTGATAATTCATTGATAATTTTCAAGATCATTTTCATTAAGTGTAAGCAAAAGACAAACATAAAAGTATCAATTCTCTCACATTGATCATCTGCTTGAACTCTGTGTGTCACATCATGTGCTTCTTCTCCTATAACCAAGAGCACATCAAATACGGAGAAAAATAAGTTGATCAAACTTACTAGTGTGCCAAAATGAGAACCCTAACGTGTATCGCCCGGTCGTTTCAGTGTTGTTTCTTGATTCAAACCTCTCTCAGTCAATATTTCTCCATCACAAGTTCTTTGAATAAGCTTTTCAAATTGTTTCTCTCTCGAAGATCTCTCCGTTTGCAGGAGGCTCCAACAAAGTTTGACAAAAGTGCTACAATATCAAAGAATGCACCAATCTTTGTATGATTTTTAGTTACAACTACAAGTGTTAGTTGCAATTGATGAGCAAAATAATGAATATAATGGCAGTGGATTCTCCATCATAAACAAAGCTTTAAGACCATGGAACTCACCTTGCATATTTCTTGCTACATCATAACCTTGCCTACGTATACTTGATAAACTCAATCCATGACTAGAAAATGGGGCCTCGATAGCTTCCTTAAGTGATATGGCAGTAGTATCACTTACATGTACAATACCAAGAAAGCGCTCAACTATGTATCCTCTATCATCCACAAAGCGTAAAGCAACAACCATTTGTTCTTTCACAGATATATCTCGTGCCTCGTAAACTAAAATAGCAAACAAACCATTGCCAATCTCTCTAATGATTGCATTCTTAGTCTCACTTGCAATGGCACTAACAATCTCTTTTTGAATTTTAGGCGATGTCAATTTATGACTTTCAGGAGCATTCTTCAATACGACATTATTGATTTGTTCATTATGGTCAGCAATAAATCGTAGGAGTTCAAGAAAGTTACCTTGATTTGCTGAATCCTCAGATTCGTCATGACCACGAAAAGCCAAACCTTGATTTAAAAGAAACCTAATGCAATCAACTGATGCAGTCAATCGAATACGATAATCTACTTGAACTTGTTCGAATTGACTAAACATAAAAACTTCTATGTGTTGTCTTTGAAGTAGTAGATCACTGCAAGCCCTTGAACATTGATTATGAGTACTATTATGAGCTCCAACATGAATACCGAATCTGCTCTTCTTCTTCTTCCAATTTCTAAACCCTTCTCCAATAAATGCATTACTACCGCCTTGTTGCCCGTAGTTAGGTTTGAATAGATAACAATCCAAATAATAGGCCACATCTTTCGATATGCTGTACTCTAACCAATCGTACTCCACAAACCAAGAAGTAATAAAACTACGATTGACTCCAGAAAATAGTGTCCCCGAAAAATAATGATTTTTAGTTGACATGGTCCTTTTTGTAAATACCACCGTCGAACCTTCTATCTTTAACATCATACTCATGAATATTCTTTCTTAATCCAGGATCGGCAGGAAGCTCGTTCAAGTTGATCTCTATACGAGGAACTTGATGGAGCACATGAGGAGCGGAGTGATTAACTTCTTGTTGATTTCTAGGAGAAGTATTCACATTTGTAGACTTTGGTGTCGACACCTTAGAAAAAAATCTTTGCATAATGAAATAGTGAATGAAACCTAATTTATCTCCCATTTTAATAACTCGAGCTATCGTATTTCCCAAATTGAGTAGGAAGGATAAATTGATAATATGCAACTGGATTTCAAAGTTGAGATTTTCTGACGGCTACGTGTTAAATCTGACAATATGTGTTATTCTCAACAAACGCAAGCTGACATGGATGAAGAGTCATGATTGCCATGTGTTTATTGAGAGGTTACTACCTATTGATCTGAGAGGGATGTTACCTCATCAAGTTTGGAATCCGTTGGCCAAATTATCTTTCACGCCCCAGTCCCAAAAATACGTAGGACTAGGACACATAAACATGTCAGCCGCATGGATATGGTAACTCCAATATATGGAAATCAAAATCCACACGTACGCTGTAATATGAATATCAATCCACAAGTGGTAAAAATGTATCACAAGTCACCGGGTATAATCTAAATCTCATCCACAGAAAATTAATATATAAATAACCAGCATCTATATAACTAGATCTCAACGTAAGTATCTAAGGATGATAGTTGGGTGGAAACAAATCCACTACAAACTAGAATGGAAAAGTACAACACAATAAACACAATATAGGAATACCAGCTAACAATCATGGGGCTCGGAGAGAAGACATCCACGAAACATATATAACCATCCAAATCTGCGCTCCTGCAAATACTCAAGAACAGATACACCTGGCAGGAGACCAGGTCCTCAGAGGGACGTAACAAGATACAGAAAAGCAAGCCAATTTGAATACAGTAAACATGCATATAATTTAAAAATAAATAACTACACTGTACAAGACAATCTATATGAATGCAAATGAGGATAACCTTTCGACGTATGGGCAAGGGTAGGCTACTCGATCTAATCCTCACAACTCATACACTCGTCAGTGGACATCATCAGCCGACATACCTCGGGGGTAGCGACCCTCGGACTCCATCAATTGACATAACTCGGGGGTAGCGACCATCGGACACGACCACCATAGTGCGTGCTAGTGACTACGGTTTACCAGAGTGGTTAAAAGCCCATACGCCTAATGATTGTCCTCTCATGATACTAAGTGTCAAGTGTGTGTCAACATATCTAATATATAGTAATGACTGAAAGGAACTACACATGCAATAAATAAATAAAAATACAATAAATATACAAAAATATACTAAGCATGCAAAATACTATAAGCAATTTGGCAAGGTATCTTGCCTGGCAAGAAAGCTGCAAAATATAGTGTCCCGATGTCAACACCAAGAGTTAGAAGCTACGGCCTTAGAATGAACGTCTCCGGATTTTGAAATAAACATCACCAACGTTCCCAAAATAAGAAAAATAGCTAAAAAGTACTTCCCTTTCGTCCAATTTGGACACAGGGGCAAAACGGTAATTTTGGGTAAAAGTGGGGTCCACATGTGGCCCACTTTGTACCGAAAATTGTGCCAGGGGTAACAGTCTCTAAATGGGACAAATTATAGGTCAAACAAACTCTAAATGTCAATACGAACCCAATGGTATGTCCAAATATGGATTCCAATGGGCCGAACACAATTTTACACAAAAAGTCAACCATGGGGTCCGCCAATTGGCGACTTGGTCAACTGTCCCAGAATTGCATAAAAATTGGGTCACAGGACCGGCGCGTTACCACGAGACCAGTGGCGCAAGTTTTGTCGTAATCTGACGAGCGTGCATAAAAGTTGCGACACGGGCTGATTTTGGCACGCACACGCGTCCGAATCAGTTTCTGCAAATTTTTACGTGTTCGGTTACGCTGCGCGCACCATTCGGTACACTTGGTACACGGCGGGACGGTCCCGTTTGGCGGGACGTGCTCCGTTTCACAATTTTTGGAAATCTAGGAAAAGTGGGTTCGCGGGATTTTCCAATGAATTTAATTATGTCTTAAGCAGTTAATAATCTAGGGTTATTTAACAGAAATTAAACTAGGTCAAGTGGTCTACACATACCAAAAATAATCATCGAATTCGGATCTCTGTGGTGGGAGATACGAACTCTGAAACATGGGTGGTTACCGAAGTTTTCTGCGATCCCAGAATTCGGTCTGTTTCTGTCAACTTTGGCGCTATTTTCGCCTAGGGTTACGTGTTGTTCGAGGTTTACTATCATACAGATATGGAAGAGGGTTAAGGGGTGAGCATACCGGTGAAGACGGGACGGCGTTTGGTTAAGCGAGTTGACGAAAAACAACTCCGGAACACAGGTACCTCGCTATGGGAATCTACAGTGCGCGGGGTCGGGGTCGTCGGGATTTGTTTGGACAGCCTGGTGGGGTTCTCCGGCTGCGGTGGCGGCGCTCTTTTGGTCTAGATGGAAAGAGAGAGAGTTTGGATGATTTTAGGGTTAGGGTTTTATTGAAACAAGTTTATATATATATATATATATATATATATATATAGGGAGAGAGAGCAGGGTTGGGTTTGCTCGCGACCAAGGGGGTCCGTTGGGTTTTTGCTAGCAAGGGCCAAGGCTTGCTGCTGGTTTGTAGCAAAAAGGCAGCGGGTTTGTGCATCCAGCGGCTGGGTGGTGTTTGGTTGTTAGGAAGGAGTGGTTTGGAGTAGTAGTAAAGTAGTAAGGGTAATGGTTTATTAGTAATATTAATATTTTTTATCTTTTCCTTTCTTTTATATTTTCCTTTAAATATATATATATATATATATATATATTATATATATATATATATATATATATATATATATACTCATAAAAAAATCTAGGATTATATTAATGCACACCATTAAGCTAGCAACTGCTCAGGGGTCTCCTATATGAAATAAATTCTGAAAAATTTCTGATGGTCCCAAAAATCCTCTAAGTTCACCAACACCTAAAATAAAAATTAATAAAAATCTATTTCTCCTAATTAGTACATAATTACTATAATTAAATTATTAATTAATAAAAAAATAATAAATACGATTTTTAGAAATAGGGGTTTTACATTCTACCCAACTTACAAAAATTTCTTCCTCGAAATTAAAATTAAGCCACGATAGAATGTCAAGGATGGTATAAGATTTGCATTATTTAAAATACAAGGCCAGGTTTAAAGGGGTGGGCGATGTTGCGCGTTGCACATCCCGAAAAATCATAAGAAAATCCACATAAGCGAAAAATAGGTTTCTTCATGTGTCATGTCCAATGGTGTGGACACCTAAATGCTCTTTTGGATGAAAGCGCCCAACAATTGGAAAATTGCACAAAGATGAGAATTGGATGATGGACACGTCTAGGATAAGGGTGTTGAATTTGTAGGAAGGCAGTGGCTAGTGTAGTATTCTAATTATCGGAGCACGATAAGGTGCGCTAAGTGACATAATTATTGCAAAATTAAATAAAATATCGTGTTCTATCTCTAACTGGACTCAATCTAGCCTTAGTCTTACTATCTCCGCCAAGTATGTCTAATTTTGGGTGAGGGGTTAACAATCTACCGAACTTAAAATTTGTTCATCTATCACCTAAGGCTATACATTTGGGAAAACTATTCCTCAAATTATTTAATCATGTTATTTAATCCTCAAAGTTTTAACACCAACATATCATCTATGATATGCCCTTAATCAATTATAAAATAGAGTCACTAATTCATGTGATTAGCCCTATGGGGTATATCTAATACTATCAGTGTGTCAACTTATACCAAGCACGAGGTTTCGTCTTTCCGAAATAAGGGAACACGGAGAACAATAATAAAGAATTCAAGGTGAAGGTAATAGAATACAAGTATGAGGTTCAAAGAGATTAAAGAATTCGAAAAGAGAGTTGTCAGGACAGTTGTGGATTAAAATCCTATTTTTGATAATTTCCTATTTACATGCTCGTATCAGTACAGTCATGTAACCGATACAATATATCAGACATGTCTAGGGGCAAGTATATTCGTCTACTACCATATATCTCAATCCACGTAAAGTAGTCATGCGAAGAGCGAACCAAGCGCACTAAGGTTAGCTAGACCTTAATACACCGATTCTGATTAGGCAATTGTATTATTGTGTGCACCCAATAATACATATGCCATGAGCAAGCTCGATTAAAGAATAAGCTTGCAAAACTAGGCTATAATAGCAGCATAAGTCAAGGTAGTACAGCAATCATAAATACGCTGGATTATGATGAAAGAAGGTACATAATAATTCAAGTTCACAAAAGATAAGACTCTTACAATCTCTAAAGTGGTCATACTACATCCTTGTCTAAGTCGATAGTCGACCAATTAGGGGTATGTGCTTCTAAGCTCTACGGTCTGATGAAACATTATCTTCTTATGCTAGCATATAGGTAATGTCATTCGGTTACACTTCAATAATAGGTCAAAAGACTATGTGATACTAGGTTGTGAGGTATACTACCCAACTTATAATAATAAACTAATATTGTAATTGCCTTAAGGATACCGTAGAAACTCATGTTAAGGTCTACGAGAAGGGGGTCTTGGTACTTATTAGGGTATCCTCTTTCATTACATAGGTCATGGTCGTCCTAAGTCTTAGCCTTAGTGCAAGTGTCAATAGTAAGAATGGAACAGTTACTGGCCTCAAGGGAAAGAGAATATAACTCGTATCGAGGTGGGGGTACAGGTTACGCAATTTAAAACTAAGGGATAAGTACCAGGTCTCAATCTACAAGAATAGCTTAAACCATCAAGTCCTAACTACTAAGCACACAATTTCAAAATTTAACATTAACCACTATAATCCCAGCAACTATATGTCCTTAACACAGAATAAATCACCTGGCCTACAATCAGAAGTGTCAGATGGCAAGAGTTGAAAGATGAAGAATAGAGGAACAAAATTTAGTTGTCGCGCAATTAGCGAACGCTAAGGTCGCAGAGGAACAATATATAAAATTAAAATAGAGGGCTCTAGATAGCATCATGGTTTTCTAAGGAGGAGTGGTATGCTAGTTGTTATGTTCTTGGTATGATCGAGAGAAATATTATATTCATTGTTCTTGGCTTCCTAAGGTACTGTCTGCTACTAATAAGACAATGATCTAAGTTTATAGTTCTCCAATACTATCTAACTATGAAGGTTAGGTTCAGTCCTAATATTCAGTTTTGGTTTTCTATTGGTTCCTCATTACTAGGGTCAAACATTATGGTAAAACTTCTAACTAACTCTAGTAGCGTCTATACTACTCACAAGTCCTCATAATACATCAAGGGGTAATGGTAAACCAATCTATAAATAAGGAATTCTAGGGTTCACTAGATATTCTAAACTTAATGATGTGTCTATATTCTCGTTGTATTCTTAATAGGTGTGCTACCATAATTATCATCCTAATAACAGGGGTTCCTATATTCTAGCAGAAGGCTATACTCAAAGAACTATTATGGAAGTATAGGAATCAAGTAGGATGCAATTATTCAAATAGAATGGATTGGAAGAAGAGCGAATCATAGTCAATTGTGGATGAGATCCTATACTCTATTCCTAGGTGCAGGCTTGTTCGATACAATAACGTAACCGAGACAATATGCTCTGGACCTGCATGGGCCACCACAAAAATATGTCACGCCCCAGTCCCAAAAATATGTAGGACTAGGACACGTAAGCATGCCAGCCGCATGGATATGGCAACTCTAATACATGGAAACCAAAATCCACATGTACGCTGTAATATGAATATCAATCCACAAGTGGTAAAAATGTATCACAAGTCACAGGGTATAATCTAAATCTCATCCACAGAAAATCAATATATAAATAACCAGCATCTATATAACTAGATCTTAACGTAAGTATCTAAGGATGATAGTTGGGTGGAAACAAATCCACTACCAACTAGAATGGAAAAGTACAACACAATAAACACAATATAGGAATACCAGCAAACAATCATGGGGCTCGGAGAGAAGACATCCACGAAACATATATAACCATCCAAATCTGCGCTCCTGCAAATACTCAAGAACAGATACACCTGGCAGGGGACCAGGTCTTCAGAGGGACGTAACAAGATACAGAAAATCAAGCCAATTTGAATTCAGTAAACATGCATATAATTTGAAAAAAAATAAGTACGCTGTACAAGACAATCTATATGAATGCAAATGAGGATAACCTTTCGACGTATGGGCAAGGGTAGGCTACTCGATCTAATCCTCACAACTCATACACTCGTCAGTGGTCATCATCAACCGACATACCTCGGGGATAGCGACCCTCGGACTCCATCAATCGACATACCTCAGGGGTAGCAACCATCGGACACGACCACCATAGTGCATGCTAGTGACTACGGTTTACCAGAGTGGTTAAAAGCCCATACGCCTAATGATTGTCCTCTCATGATACTAAGTGTCAAGTGTGTGTCAACATATCTAATATATAGTAATGACTGAAAGGAACTACACATGCAATAAATAAATAGAAATACAATAAATATACAGAAATATACTAAGCATGCAAAATACTGTAAGCAATTTGGCAAGGTATCTTGCCTGGCAAGAAAGCTGCAAAATGTAGTGTCCCGATGTCAACACCAAGAGTTAGAAGCTACAGTCTCAGAATGAACGTCTTCGGATGCTGAAATAAATATCACCAACGTTCCCAGAATAAGAAAAATAGCTAAAAAGCACTTCCCTTTCGTCCAATTTGGACACAGGAGCAAAACGATAATTTCGGGTAAAAGTGGGGTCCACATGTAGCCCACTTTGCACCAAAAATTATGCCAGGGTAACAGTCTCTAAATAGGATAAATTATAGGTCAAACAAACTCTAGATGTCAATACGAACTCAACGGTATGTCCAAATATGGATTCCGATGGGCCAAACATAATTTTGCCCAAAAAGTCAACCGTGGGGCCCGCCAATTGGCGACTTGGTCAACTATCTCAGAATTGCATGAAAATTGGGTCACAGGACCGGCGCCTTACCATGAGTCCAGTGGCGCAAGTTTTGTCGCAATCTGACGAACGTGCACAAAATACGCGCGACTTCCACAAAAGTTACGATACGGGTTGTGTCCGCGGATACGGGCTGATTCCGGTGAGCACACGCGTTCGAATCAGTTTCCGTAAATTTTTACTTGTCCGGTTATGCTGCGCGCACCATTCGATACACTTGGTACATGGCGGGACGGTCCCGTTTAGCGGGGCGCGCTCCGTTTTACAACTTTTGAAAATCTGGGAAAAGTGGGTTCGCGGGGTTTTCCAACGAATTTAATTCTATCTTCAGCAGTTAATAGTCTAGGGTTATTTAACAGAAATTAAACTAGGTCAAGTAGTCTACGCATACCAAAAAGAATCATCGAATTCGGATCTCTGTGGTGGGACATACGAACTCTGAAACATGGATGGTCACCGCAGTTTTCTACGATCCCAGAATTCGGTCTGTTTCTGCCAACTTTGACCCTATTTTCGCCTAGGATTACATGTTGTTCGAAGTTTACTATCATACAGATATGGAAGAGTGTTAAGGGGTGAGCATACCGGTGAAGACGGGGCGGCGTTTGGTTGAGCGAGTCGACGGAAAACAACTCCGGAACACAGGTACCTAGCTGTGAGAATCTGCAGTGTGCGGGGTCGGGGTCGTCGAAATTTGTTTGGACGGCCTGGCGGGGTTCTCCGGCTGCGGTGGCGGCGCTCTCTTGGTCTAGATGGAAAGAGAAAGAGTTTGGATGATTTTAGGGTTAGAATTTTATTTAAACAAGTTAATATATATATATATATATATATATATATATATATATATATATATAATATTAATATATATATATATATATATATATATATATATATATAAGGAGAGAGAGAGGAGGGTTGGGTTTGCTCGCGGCCAAGGGGGTCCGTTGGGTTTTTGCTAGCAAGGGCCAAGGCTTGCTGCTGGTTTGTAGCAGAAAGGCAGCGGGTTTGTGCATCCAGCGGCTGGGTGGTGTTTGGTTGTTAGGAAGGAGTGGTTTGGAGTAGTTGTAAAGTAGTAATGGTAATGGTTTATTAGTAATATTAATAGTTTCTTTTCTTTTCTTTTCTTTTCTTTTCTTTTCTTTTCCTTTCTTTTATATTTTCCTTTAAATATATATGTATATATATTTATATTTATATATATACACGTATATACTCATAGAAAAATCTAGGATTATATTAATGCACACCATTAAGCTAACAACTGCTCAGGGGTCTCCTACATGAAATAAATTCTGAAAAATTCCTGATGGTCCCAAAAATTCTCTAAGTTCACCAACACCTAAAATAAAAATTAATAAAAATCTATTTCTCCTAATTAGCACATAATTACTATAATTAAATTATTAATTAATAAAAAACGATTTTTAGAAATAGGGGTTTTACATTATCTATATTCTTTAGAGATTTGTGTTCAAGCAAGTTGACGGTGCAACATATAATAGAACTTGGGGGAAAGATTGTATTAACATTTTGTAAGTTAGAAAGGGTGCTTTCCTCCGATTTTTTTTGGTAGTATAGAGCATTTGCCGATTCATCTTGCATATGAAGCACGCGTCGGTGCTCCCGTCCATTATCGATAGATGTATCCATTTGAGAGGTATAAATTCTTTACTAATAATTTCTTTATTCAAATAATTCTAAGATTTAATATATTATCTATAGGTATCTACATCACCTGAAGAAGAAGGTTAACAATAAGGCTCATGTAGAAGCTTCGATATGCGAAGCATATATTATTGAGGAGGTTTCAAACTTCTGCTCTATCTACTTTGATACTCATGTCAGAACAAATTGTAATAGAGCCCCAAGGAATGATGACGGTGGGGTTAATACCCCGAATAGTATAATCCACTCTATCTTCAATATGGGAGGGAAGCATACAATTGCTACTAAAGTACGTTGGTTGGAAGACGATGAGTTTGAAGTCGCGCATCGGTATATATTGTTAAATAAAGGTATAAAAGAGATAGAAGATATTGAGAACTAAGCGACACATCTTTCTTAGATATTTTAATTTTGTATATACTTGGAAAAGAATTGCTCTAACTGTTCTCCTTATTATCACAGTACTTTTAGAGCTGAGGTAAAATCAGAGAGGCCTAATATTAATGAAGATGATCTTGCTATAGAGGTTGATAGAAAATTTCCATCGTGGTTCCATAATTATGAACGGGTCCTAAACATTAAGCATTCTAAATTTAGCATTCAGACTAATCTTTGTCTAATGTCTATATGATACATGATGTTTCAGGTTTTTCATCCTTGTACAGACTTACAAAATAAACGACTTAGAGCATTAGCTATCGAACCAAGCAAGAGGGCAAAGTGTTGGGGATGGATACACCATCAATGACTTCAAATTTAGAACCACTGATAAGTCTATTAATCAATAATTTGTTAATGAGGAGGCTAATTATACAAAAAATTCTGGATTATGTGTGATGGGTTCAGTCTACGATGCCGATCCAGAATTTGACTATTACGATATACTAAGAGATGTCGTGGAGCTGGATTACTCTTATGAGACAAAAATTGTGCTATTTAAATGTGATTAATTCGACACAATACCCAAACAAGGATGGAAAATTGACAAATATTTTGGGTTTGTTGATATAAAATATGGAAAAAGATATATGGGTTCTGAACCAATTGTGTTGGCTAGTCAAACGGTTCAAGTGTATTATACGAGCTATCCTAGTCGACGACGCAATAATAAAGATTAATGGGCTGTATGCAAAACTAAAGCTAGAAATAAATATAATGTTGGGGATCTAGCATACCAAGAGGATGATGTGGTCATGCCTCAACTTGCATATATGAGTATGGCCAGTGTTGATGGTATGGAGGTTGACGTTACCGTAGAGGATGATAGAGTTGACAAAAAGATTGACATAGAAGATTTACCTCATATAGAAATAAACTCTGATATGGAGGTATCGAGCGAGGAACAAGAATTAAAATATGAAGGTGATAGTGATAGTGGAAGTAAAAAATGAAAATGAACAAGTAGAAGATGAAGATAATTCGAAAAATGATTCGAAAGACGACGACGATTCGAAAGATGAAGAAGATTAGTACGTACATACATATGCATTAGCTTAGATATTTATTTAATTATTTTATTATCACACTAGTATTTACTTATTTTACCATACCATGCATTACTTTATGATTATCTGTTTGATGACACCATTTTTTTATTTACTGCAGATTTACCTATAATATGGCATGATAAGGACGATGACGAGGATGACGACAGGTTCAGAGAGGGTCATCTTCTCACACTACTAGAATAAGCGGGATTAGCGACGTTTTTTAGCGACTCCAGGTAAAAACGTCGCTAATTTAGCGACTCCATGTAAAACGTCGGTAGACGTCGCTAATCGGCGACATTTAACGACGTTTAGCGACTTATGTTCAGTTTTTATAAGATTAGTCGCTATAAGTTCAATTTTGGTCGCTAAACGTCGCTAATATATCTAAGTTAGCAACGTTTAGCGACGCAAATAGCGACGTTTATATTAGAAATATTTAGCAACGTGTTTAGCGACGACCGTAACGTCGCTATAATTTAATTTAGCGACGTCCTTATTTGACGTCGCTAAACGTCGCTAAAATTTGGTTAATTAGGGCTCGGTTTCGTTTTTCCCCATCTGTTGAAATTTCAAAACGAAAAAAATTTCCCCCGCCCCCCCCCCCCCCCCCCCCCCCGCTCCGTCGACCTCCCCCGCGGCTACTCCGGCATCCCCCTCCTCTTCCTCGAGCTCTAGGTAAAGCCTAACTCTCTCTCTCTCTTTCTCTCTCTCTCTCTCTCTCTCTCTCAGAACACATGTGATACTGACACAGACACGACACACACACACAGATGGTGACACAGACACGACACGACACACACACACACTGACACAGACACTGATAAGGACCTAGGGTTAGGATTAAGTTTTTTGACATGGACACAGACACTAATATCACATGGACACAGACAGACACTAATATCACATGGATACAGACACTAATATCATATGGACACAGACACTAATATCACATGGACACAGACTTGGGGCTCTGGCATGGGGCACTGCAGCAGTGCACCCAAATGGTGCCTGTCAGTTAGGCTTGGGGGCAGTCCCTAGGCACTACAGAGGCATGCCTTAGTGCATCTCAGTTTCAGTTTGGTATCAGTCATCAGTACTTATACACTGATACGTATCAGGGACTGTGTGAGGTATCAGTACAAGCAATTGTAGGAGTTGATGCAGGCAAGGTATAAAGTCAAGTGTTAATAGGGTATATATAGATATGTAGGTTAGTGATGTTTAGAGATGTTAGATAGGAGTGTACTAAGATGGTATCTAGAATAAGCGGGATGGCATGCTCGAGCCTTGTAGTGGGCAGTGAGAAGGAGGTCTGCAACAGTGAGCAGGCAACCGAAGAGGAAAACCATCAGCACTGTGTTATTTCAGCAACCATGTATCAGTAAGTATCAACAAGTCCCACTGTATTAGTATCCGTTTTCAGTTGCATTTAGTGAGCTATGTATACTAGTTTTAGTTAGCTTAGTGTCCAGGTATTGGTTAGTTGGTTTAAGATGGGTTAGCATGAATATTGCTTATTTTAGACTTTGATAAATGAAAGTATGTATTATATCAGATATGATTTTTATAGTACGGTTAAGTTATGAAGCTAGGTGATAAACCACTGTATGTAATGATTTATATGATACATACTATCATTTTTGCAGAAGTATCTAGAAATGGATATGAATTACTATCTGCGTCATCGTTCGTGGATGTACAACCGTCATCCTGATGACATGTGCGGTGTGCGGGATAAATTCATTGAGGGTGTACAGCAGTTCCTGCAGTTCGCCAAGGCGTTCCCTCAGTACATGGACGGTACCAAAATTAAGTGTCCGTGTGTGAGATGTCGCAACAGGAAATATCATCCAGAAGTGGAAGTTACGTATCATTTATACTCGAAGGGCTTTACGCCGAATTACTATCAGTGGACCGCGCACGGAGAACTTGTATCTCTAGCATCGGAGTTGGAGCCCTATGTGGATTCGTATATGGATGTCCAAGACCACAATGCTTACGACGACGGGTTGGTGAACATGGTTTATGATGCGGCGGGGCCTAGTTTCAATCCTGACAATTATGATGCGGCGGGACCGAGTTTCAATCCGGACAATTATGATACAGCTGAGGAGGCACCGAATGCCGATGCTGCAAAGTTTATGGAGTTGCTTGAGAATGCAAGGACTCCACTATATCCTGGTTGTGAGGATCATTCACCGTTGGAGGTGGTTACAAGATTATTGAGCATCAAGTCCGATTTTAACATGTCGCAAGAATGCTATAATCGACTGCTCGATTTGTTTATAGAGATCTTGCCCGAGGGTGCAAAGTTGCCTAAAGACTTCTATCGATCTAAGAGGATGGTGAGATCGCTTTGGATGGGATACGAGAAAATCGATGCATGTCGCAACGGGTGCATGTTGTACTACAAAGACGACAAGGATGAAGATGCGTGCAGATTCTGTGGTGCTGATCGCTACAAGGCCACTGTTAGAGGAAAATCTGTCGGTACAAGGAAGCCTACCGATTCGATGCACTACTTGCCTTTGACGTCGTGGTTGCAGCGGTTGTTTATGGTTAAGGAGACTGCAGAAAACATGAGTTGGCACAGGCAAAAACAGATCGAAGGAGTATTGGATCATCCATCCGATGGAGAAGCATGGAAGCACTTTGATCGAGAGTATCCACATTTTGCCGAGGAAGCACGTAATGTCAGATTGGGGCTCTGCTCTGACGGTTTTACCCCATTCGGACTTTCGGGCTCCCAGTATTCGTGTTGGCCTGTGATCGTCACTCCGTACAATCTACCGCCTTGGATGTGCATAAAGACTCCGTATATGTTCCTAACCGTTATTATCCCGGGTCCGAACAATCCGAAGAGGAACATCGATGTGTATTTACAGCCTTTGATAGATGAGTTGAATCAGCTGTGGAAAGTAGGTGCCAACACGTACGATGTTTCTAGGAAGCAGAATTTTCAGATGAGGGCAGCACTTATGTGGACCATCAACGACTTTCCGGCCTATGGAATGTTATCGGGATGGAGCACCCATGGTCGTCTCTCATGTCCGTATTGCATGGACCGTTCTCAGGCTTTCCGTTTGAAACACGGAGGCAAACCGTGCTTCTTCGATTGTCATCGACAATTTTTGCCGAAGGATCATCCGTACCGGAGGAATCGGAATGCTTTTCGTACGGGAGTTGTGGAGAAGGCCAATCCACCACCAAGGTGGCCCGGATGCACGATATGGGAAGAGGTAAAAGATTTACCAAGTACTATCGAAGAGCCTGCTAAGGGGTACAAGTGTGACGGATTTGGTCGCACCCATAACTGGACGAAGAGGAGTATATTCTGGGATCTGCCATATTGGAGCACCAATCTGATCAGACATAACCTTGATGTCATGCATATCGAGAAGAATGTGTTTGATAACATAATTAATACTGTAATGGATGTAAAGGGAAAGACGAAAGATAATCCGAAGGCCAGGTTGGACTTAGAAGACATATATAGACGTCCTGCATTGCATTTGATAGAGGAGGGGAATGGAAAGTTAAAGCAACCTAAGTCAGTTTTCTCACTGGATAAAGAGGATAAAGGTAGACTTTGTAGGTGAATTCAGGGTCTAAAGTTTCCAGACGGGTACGTGTCGAACTTGAAAAGATGCGTCAACCTCAAGGAGAACAAACTAGTAGGTATGAAGAGCCACGATTGTCACGTATTCATGGAGAGGTTAATTCCGATTGTATTTCGGGAATTCTTACCGCAGGTCGTTTGGGACCCATTGACAGAGCTGAGCATATTCTTCAGAGATCTTTGTTGTACTAAGTTGCTCGTCGATCGTCTAGAAAAGCAAGAGAGGGACATTGCGGTAACACTATGTAAGCTCGAGAAGGTGTTTCCTCCTGGATTCTTCGACTCTATGGAGCATTTGCCAATTCATCTTTCCTATGAGGCACGTGTTGGTGGTCCTGTCGGTTATCGGTGGATGTACCCCTTCGAGCGCCATCTGAATCACCTAAAGAGAAAGGTGAAAAATAAGGCACGGGTTGAAGGCTCTATTTGTGAAGCTTATGTTCTCGAGGAGATTACAAACTTTTGCTCGACGTATTTCAAACCGCATGTTGCTACTAATAGGACAAAAGCTCCCAGAAACGACGACGCATATCAGGAATCTAATGATGCAATACTCAAAGTATTCAATACATCCGGAAAGCCCTCGGGAAAAATGAAGAAGAGATATTTGAATGACGATGAGCTAAGGGCTGCTCAATTGTATATATTACTCAATTGCGACGAGGATGAAGTAGAGAAGCTAGAGGGGTAAGTAATTAATACGTCCACGTTTACATCATCTCAATGTAATAGTATAAGATACTATTATGCTACTAATCAGCAGTTGCTTCATTGTTTTTTAGCACATATAATGATGAGTTGAGGTCGGTTAGACCCTACATAACAGACGAAGAAGTAGAACAAGATATGAGATACCATTTTTCTTCTTGGTTGAGCGCATATGTAAGATGCTTGGTAATTACTTTTTATTTCTGCACTTGCAAAACAAATAACTTACTATCGCTACTTTGGTATTTAGTTCGATCGTCTAATATCATCCGAGACTGAATCTATTAGGACTCTAGCCAAGGGACCAATTACTGCCGTAAAAATATGGCCAAGTTTCGGTATGAATGGGTTCAGGTTCAAGTCAACAAATGCTCCTATCAGAGACAGCTTTCTGGATCTTGATTCCACGAAAAACAGTAGTTTGTGTATCAAATCTACAAACTACAAAGACGTCAATCCGGGCAATGATTTTTTTGGCATCTTACGAGAGATTGTGGAGTTGACATATAATTATGGCCCAGAACCTGCTAATATCGTGCTATTCAGGTGTGAATGGTTTGATCCGATTCAAGATCAAGGTTAGAAAATTGACAAGCATGGCCTTGTGGATATAAACTACAAGCGTAGATATCAAGGCTACGAACCATTTGTCCTATCAAGTCAGGCTCAGCTCGTGTACTTCACAACTTATCATAGACGGGGGATAGCGAGGTCGGATTGGTGGGCAATATGCAAGACTAAAGCTAGAAATACCTTTGACATTGACGAAATAGCTTATCAGGAGGACGATCTACCTCTTGTAACAAATATTGTAGATGTGGACTCAACAGAAGTTACTCATTACACGAGTAATAATGTAGAAGATGTAGAATTATCCGAAGAGGACGACGAAGTAGATGAAAGTGAAGACGATGAAGAGGAAGAGCAGGACGAGAAAGGCGAACAAGATGAATTTTCTGAAGATGATTGAAAATATAAAATATTCCATGTAGAATGTAACTGTATTTGGACTGTAAATATTGCATGTAGAAGTAGATGTTGACATTAACGAATATATGTATTATATTTTGACTGTATAATGCTTTGAGATATGTATCACATTTCGACTGTAGAATATAGTATATATTTGTGTTTCTCTATATTCATCATATGTTGTTATCAGATATGACAGGACGACGCGGAGGATTCGGCAGGTCCCGAGGTAGACAGAGTGCCACTCCGGTACTGCCTACTGTTGGTTCCGGATCATCGTCGCCCAGTACTCCAGTATATCGATCAGTCACATCTCCGACTGCGACGACGTTGCGTGGCATCACTCCTGGGACGAGTAGTTCCAGGCGTGATAGTACTCCCTCGTCCAGCGTTCCTCCTGCTGACGGAACCATGGAGACAGATGAGCATGTAGAGGAGGTCGTACCGACGTTGTCCCAGCATCAGCAAGATCCTCCATGCGCACCACCGGAGGAGACGAGGACAGAGATTTGGGCCGACGGTACAAAGTAAGTCAATTAGATGGTTTAGTATATATTTGTGTTTCTCTTTATTTATCGTAAATTGACTTTTTCAGTAATCTAAATTATTATTTCTGTATAGATATCGTCCATCGTCGGTTCAGAGACGCCTGGGCCAATTTCTGAGGAACAACTACGGTGGCCCTTGGATCAACTACTCTAAGGCTCCGGAGGAGAGGAAGGCGTTCTGGTTTGCGCACTTCTAGGTAAAAGTATATTAAATAAATCCTCTAATTTATGCATATTCGTGATGCTAACTTAATAAATTATTTATTGTAGCAAACGTATTTTTATCCTCCGCACCGGGCCGAGTTGATCGAGCGGCTCTTTCCTACCGTTGCCGCCAAGCTTATCCGAGATGCTCTGGATGACCAGAAGGCTCGTGATCGTGCTGGAAAACCGATCCAAGGTTGGATCACGCCTGAGCAGTGGACTGCGATGAGGGCTAGATTCGACGATCCGAGCTACAAGGAAAGGTCTAAGAAGGCCAAGGCGGCTAGGCAGAATGCTGCCAAGTGGTGTGGTGGCTCGATTCCGATGAAGGAACATTTCTGTCGTTTGGTATATTTTTTCTTTTAAAATATATTATTTTAATATAAGTACCATAAAATGGTACTTGGAAAAAATATTTAAGTTTAGTAATAAAAAATATATTTTTAACAGGTACAGAGGGGTGAGGATGCAAACATGGTGACCGTCTTCTTGGCCACCCATCGCAAGGACAGAAATCTCATTGATGAGAGGGCCTCACAGACCTATGTAAGTATTACTTTACTTTGTGTTTATTTTAATATAACTTAGGCAATTATTGAGTTTCCAAACCTTTTCTAGGCCGAGTATCTTAGGCTTCGTTAGCGGGCGACTGCTAGTGCACCTACACCTGGAGAGGCTGGTGCTTCGTCGCAGCCCGGTCCATCTCCGTCGGCGGACGACCTGTGGGTGACCGCAGCTGGTGGTCTCCAGAAGGGTACGTACTACGGTACGGGCTCCTATGGCGCCCTGGTTGCGACGCAGTCATCTAGGGCCTCCCCGACAGCTGTGCATTCCACACACCCCTCGCAGTCGCAGCCCTCGCAGTCGTCGGCCAGAGTCCAGGAGGCCGTCCAGGAGGCCGTTGACCGTCAGATTGTGTCTCTCCGTGACGACTTGCTGCGAAGTATGGAGGACCAGTCCCGGTCCCAGCCGCAGGCGGACGATCCGATGCTCATCGCACGATTGGATATGCTCGACCGCAGCATGACGGAGCTACGAGAATTGACAAATGATATTAGAGCCTCCAATGATCGCAACATCATGGAGCTGCAGGCGTCACAGCTATCGATGGGCGAGAAGCTGACGAGGATGCATGCGTCACAGCTATCGATGGGCGAGAACCTGACGAGGATGCAGGATTCAATGGGTGATAGCAGTACGAGGCTGTTATCTACCCTGGATTCTTACAACCAGCGACTCGCATATTTGGAGCGGGCACGGCCTCCATCGACATCGGTGTCGATTCCACGGGACGAGTATGAGGAGTTGTTATCCTTCAAGCGCGCCGCTGGTCAGCCTCCTGCAGATCCGTAGTAGTATAGTTATTTTTATTATTGTTTATGAATTATTGATACTTCAACAATAGACATGATGTATGATGCTTCTTGTGGTCTTTAATTTTTTAGTTAATTTAATTGGATTATATAGTTATCCACATTTAATTGGATTGATACTTCTTGTGGTCTTTAATTTAATTGGATTATATAGTTAACTAGATTGAATCATGTTGGTGTGTATGATGAAGATGATGTAAAACTGCAGGGAATCACCAATGTTTGCTTCTGCACATTATTTTTTTTTATTTTTTTTTAAAATTAGCGACGTTATTAGCGACGTTTAGCGACGTTTAGCGACGTTTAGCGACGTTAATTTACGTCGCTAATTATGTCGCTACTTAGCGACGCTGTAAAACGTCGCTACGGACGTCGCTAATGACGTCGCTAATTACGTCGCTAAACGTCGCCAATTGCTGACATGGCAGTATAGCCAGGTCATTAAAGACGTCGGTGTAACGTCGCGATAGATGTCGCTAATCAGCGACGTTTAGCGACTTTTCTAAACGTCGCTTTTTAGTGACTTGGCGTCGCAAAACGTCGCTAAATTTAGCGACACATTAAAGTCGCTAAAAAACGTCGGCATAGCGACGTTTAGCGACGTTTTTTGTTTTAGCGACTTGGTGTTTTCCGACTGCTTTGAAACGTCGCTAATTACGTCGCTAAACCTAATTAGCGACGATTTTTGGTTATTTAGCGACGTTTTTAGACGTCGCTAATTTGACTTTTTCTGGTAGTGTCATCATCATCCGTCCACTACGTCGGCTACCCCAGATTCTCTCACATGACCTGAGGACGAGTTCGTAGATGCGGCGGATGGTTTATCCCTGCCATATACTCATTCTTCAGTAGGAGGAGCTATTCCATCTACCGGATTACAATCAGCTGCTACCCTTTCTTCTACTCTAGCCACTACCGGCACTACTACACCGGCTACTCCACAAGTTGCTCCTACATGAGCAAATCTATTTTTAGGCCTTTTTGTGGAAAATGGAGTATATGTCCGTCATCCTGGATTTGCAGACCACCCTACTCTACCAGAGCGGCCATCCAATATCTCTCATCCCGAGCTATGGGCCGATGGAGCGACATAAGCATTTATTTGTTAATTCATACATTTATTTTGTATTTTTTATTCTAATTGTATATTGTCTACTTCTTTAAGATTCTTCCCGATCAAGGCTGAAAATGATATGGAAGAGATCATGCGGGACTACTTTGATGGCCCTTATATCAACTTTAGTGACATTCCGCTCGATCGACGATTTGCTTGGTTGGAGAAGCTCGGGATATGTATATAAATTTTATTTATAATAATATATAATTTTTTGATTAAAATGATACAAAATATTTTTCTAATTTGCAGAGGTTGTACTGGTGGTCGGATCATAGAGATAGTAATATCCAAAAGTGCTACAAGACCGTCACCATCAAGAGGTTGAGAGATATAATCAATGATCAGAAGGCGCTGGCGTTATATGGACCGGATCATCGCAAGGAGTGGCTGAAGGCGGATTACTGGAAGCAGATGAAGAAGAAGATGGACACCCCGGCCTACAAGGCCAAGTGAGAGAAGGCGAGGGTTGCCCGTGCTAAGGGTGGTCTCCATACTAATGGATTTATTCCAACCGTCAAGCATTTTCGACGGATGGTTAGTATTAAAAATTTTTGCTAGATTAATTTTTTGTAATTCTAATTTTTTTGCTTATTTATTAATTGCTTAATTTTTACAGTACGACGAGGCCGTCAGAGCCGGGGAAGAACCTAAGTCTGTCGACTTTCCAGTAATTTTCCAGCGGACCCATAAAAGAAAAAAGGATGAAAAGCTCGTAGATGAGCGGACCGCCAAAGCATATATAAGTTATCTTAATAAAAATTTCTCAATTTAATTAGATTATTTTTATAATTTAATTAGATTCTAGGTTTCTAGGTCAAAACAGTCAAACTAGGTCAACTCTAGGTCAAACAGTCAAACTATGATATATTCTAGTTTCTAGGTTGATTTTTTATCTATTCTAATGGTTTATGAAGTTATATTAGATTATATTAAAATTTTAAAAGTATATAAAAGAGGAAAACTTATCTATTTCATGTAAATTAATCGACAAGGGTGATTCCTATTTTATTCAATTTTAAAAATACTAAGATTCAAATAGGTTTAGAGTTAAGGAATGGTCCGATACCGATTCTGGTTCTAATACTTTGAACCTTGGTTAAATTATATAATATTATATCTAGTATCTAATATGATACTCTAACCAAAATCAAATATATCACGTATAACTCTAAAATCCTTAACTCTAAACCTATTTTTATAAATAAATATAGGAGACGTATGAGACGTTGGAGGGGGGCGCTGAGAGTAGTACGCCTACTGAGAGAAATGATTGGTGGGTACAAGCTGTCGGGAGAGAAAAAGGTGACAGCGTGTACGGTACCGGATCGTTGGTATTCTAGCCGTCGGTTCTTTCCAGAGCTCCTCCGACTGCTACTCCAGCTCCATTAGTGCCCGGCTCCGGCGTTCCTTCTGGTGCGATGTCTTTGGAGTATATCATGACAACTGTGCATGAGCTACATGGGCTATTCCGACAGTTGATAGACACGCGTGATGCTCCAGCACCTACTCCTCCAACGGCTACAACGACGGCTTCTCCAGCTACTCCGACAGCTCCAGCTCCTCTGACGGTATCGATGGGTCCTCCAGCTCCTTTGACGGTTTCTGCCACTACTCCATCTGTCGTTTCTCCCGATGATCTACAGAATATCATCGCTATGGATGTAGCACAGTACATGGCTAGCGAACAGCCGTCGCCACCTCCGCCTCCACCGTCGACTTGATAGATTTTTGAATTTGTGGTATTTTTTTGAGTTGGTTGTATTTTTTTGACTTGATTGTATTTATTTGACTTGATTGTATTTATTTAAATTTTTGGAATTGTATAACACCATCATATTTTTGGACTTGAATTGTATAACACCGCATCCGCCTCCACCGTTGTATTTTTTGAGTTTGTGGTATGTTTGGATTACTCTACTTTATTAGTTCATTGTATATATAATATTTGGACATGCATCTTTGTGTGGGTTTTCATAGTTTGTGTGAAATTTACTTGTGTGGAATTTATTTGTGTGGAAATTGGTGAATGCAAAACAGGTATATGTTCAAAAAAATTAATTTTTGGGAAAAATATTACCTTTAGCGACGGACTAGCGACTTACTAGCAACGAAAAATCTTAAAAAACTTAGGTTAGTGACAGATTTTCGATAGACAATCTCAGGTCAGCGACTACCTATCCGTCGCTAAAACGTCTGAGACACACAAATGTACCAATCATATATCAGGGTCCGTCGATAAAATCCGTCGCTAATTCGTCACTGGGAGTAACGGACTTAGCGACAGATTAGCGATGAACTATGTGAGCCCAGAATGTGCAAAACTTTCTTGAAAAATTGACAATTTTTGGGCTCACATAATCCGTCGCTATTATGTCAGTACGTAGTCAGAAAGTTTAGTGACAAAAATTATACATCACTAATACGTCGCTGAAATTATGTCGCTTATTCCGTCGCTAAGCCGTTGCTTGAGCGACGGATTAGCGACAAAAAATCCGTAACGAAGTTAATATTTTTTGACGGAAGAATTTTGTCGCTCATCCGTCGCTATTTGAAAATAGCGACGAAAAATTGTATTTTAGCGATGGATAATTCCATCGCTAAAACAGCGTATTTTTGTAGTGTATATATACTGGGCATTGCAAATTAAGATTAAACATATACTAGTCGTAGCTAATAATTAAGATGCATCATCCTCTCCTGATCCCACTTGTCCTCGTCCTCTTCTCGACGTCCACCATTGCAGTGACGTCTCGCCCACTTCTCAAAGATGTTCCCGTTGAGTACTTCGACAGCAGGGCTTCCCGCCAAGCTGATCATGTCGCAGCTGCCATGACTCCTAACTTTTATTTTCATTGTATAAACCTCAGTAACGTTTGTCCCGAGGGTGATTGTTATTTTATCATTCATTTTTGTTGTATACATTTTTGAGAGAAACACTCTCACTTATGTGGTTAATTTATGTGTGTTGAGCTAGCTAGCTGCATGCATGCAGGCGCAGGTAGTTGTGAGAATTTCAAGTTTGTGAGAATAATATTGATGAACGAAGTCAGCAATTAGCTAGCTGAATGACGTCCCAGTCTGTTGCTCTTTTCTTATCATGGTGTAATAAAATTCATCTTTTGTTTACTCAATGTTCCACACTTTGTATTTCGTTCTTTTAACAATTATGCTATACTTGTCACACAAATATTTATTTATTTATTTTATAAAATCATCTTCCATTATGTGATATCTGATATGATGCTCATATAACAAATTTTAAGCCAAAAAACTAATCAACAATTTTTTAAATTTTAATTTTAGTTACACGGATCTTATGTTTTATGTTTTTTTTCTTCAAAATAAGGATAGTTAGTATAATAACTATTTACATAAAACATAGGAAATGTCATCAAAATTTTGATAACTTCAATAATGTTTACTTTGCGAGACATGAGACTACATATATTACAGATATGGGAAAGGACGGCATAAAGATTTTAGATTATTTCTGTCACGACCCGCATCCGAAAAATCGGGCATGAGTCGTGGGTACGTCCAGCCTACGCCCCAGCATCGGCGGTAGAACGCTGTCTAGGTCTACTATCTAACTAATAATCTTACACAATCAATATAGGTAGCTGTCAAGATCTCCACTCCAAACGGAGGAGCAATATCATATGATAATCACAAGTACTCAATCACGAATCTAAGCACGATAAGATAACAAAGAAGTCTAACAACTACAAAGTCTAAACAACTGCTACTAAAACAACAACAACATCAATAATAATAATACAACAACCTGAATCATATACAATATAAGGTCTCAATCCAAAACCGGGAACAAATCCGGTACCAAAAGCTAATAAATACAACAACTGAGGTCCTAGTGATCCCGGCTACCAACCCGGAAATCACTCCTAAACTAGGGGGCCCCTGTCTGCACCATCGACAGGCTGAGGTCCATAAAACGTCGGACACCAATCCTCCGGATCCTCTGGAAAAAATATATCCAGTCAGGATTGGAGCAAGTACACCTCTAACAGCAGTTCCAGTTAAATAATAAAAACTATAAAGCAGTTGTAGCAAGTAGCAAGGTGAAGGAAATAAAGTATGAACAAGAAAATATATACATATCACTGGTGCATAAAGGTAAAGATGCATGAATATCAGAAGCAAGATAGTAATGACTACAGGATACAAGAAATCTAAACTAAGAGTAAGTATGTGCACAAGAACATGTAGTGGGTCCAGCAATAGTACATGTAATGAGTCCAGTCCAGAAACTATAAGTGAGACCAGCAAGAAATGCAAGGGAGTCCAGACTAGAAAAAATGAACTCGTGTCTTTGAAATACCTGTTTTGATATGTAAATGACTAGGGGTAAGTACGGCTCACCGCGCACTGGGTGCGCGGCTGCTATCATTCCAGATTAGACCAGAGAGGGTGATTCCAGTGATTCCAGTTGGGAATATTTATATGCCTACTCGAGTATTTCCCCGTTCCGACTAGTACAAGTGAATCCAAGACCCGACACATAAATCAAGTATGAGTCCAGCCAGAAACATGAGTGATGTCTGTAGTGATGCCTCTAGGTGATGCCATTAGGTAATTCCAGAATAGAGGCCAGAAACATGAAATATACGTGTCGCAAGTAAATGAATCCAGAAATACTAGTCTGTGTCGTGCCAGAAAAATCAGAGAATACTATACTAGAAGCTGAATCATAATAATCATCAGATAATAAAAACTATCAGAGAATGTACTCGCCTGACGTCCTGAGCAACTAGCGATCCGAACTGGTATCGCAATGACCTATTACGAAAAACAAGGTTAAACAGGGTTCTAAAGAGTTAAACAGATATAAAATAGCTAAAAATAAGCTTCTAGGGTAGTTCTAGGTCAAACGGATCAAACCGGTAAAATCTGGGTCAAAAGTCAACTCTGGATCCAAAAAGTCAATCATGGGTCAAATCTAGGTCAAAAGTTGACTTTGGCGGTCAACCGGGTCAACTACGGTCAACTCTAGGTCAAACTAGGGTGCCCCTAAAATTTTAGGTCAAAACTAGGTCATTAAGCTAATAAACCCTCAAACTCGCCTCCTTGAGATACCGAGATACCCTTGGTATCCGATATCTCAACCTACGCGATACGCCCCGTCTATACCCTCTATAATATATACTAGCACGTATATATATATAAAAGCACTCTAACCTTAATCCTAGGCTAAAATTCAATACCTTGCCCCGACGCTCAATACCTTGAGTATCTCAAGGTATTGAGATACTCAAGCCTTATCCCTCACTAACACTAGCTAACTAACTATCTATCTATATATACACTACCATATACTAATATATATATATAACATATATCTAACTATATATATATATATATATATATATATATATATATATATATATATATATATATATATATAACCTAGTGTATAGTTAAATACCTCAATACCTTACCTCCGATACCCAACTTATCTCAATACCTTGGTATCTCAAGGTATTGAGATACCTTACCCTCTAATTCTAGATAACTTGCTAGCTATCTATAATATATACTTATCTATATACATAACATCAATATATATATATATATATATATATATATATATATATAACCTAGTATTAGGCTATACCTCAATGCCTTGATACCCCTACACCTCAATACCCATAATACCTTGGTATCTCAAGGTATTGAGATACCTACCTTACTCCCCCTCTAAATTACTAACTAGCCAGCTATCTATGCATAAACATATATACCTAGCTATATCTCTAGGCTAATATATATATATAAACACATATGCATATATATACCTATATATATATATATATATATATATATATATATATATATATATATATATATATATATATATATATATATATATATATACATATTCATATCAATACATATATATATATATATCTAACTATATATATATATATATGTGTACTAATACCTACATATCTATCTATACTTATCTATGTATCTATCTATCTATATAAGTATATATATACATCTATATATACATACATATATATATAAAAAGAAGGGGGAGGGGAACGCGCGCTGCGAACTGTTGCCGCGCTCGCGCTGCGCTGCTGCGCGGCTGAGCGCAGCTGCTGCTGCTACTGCGGCACGCCGCTGCTGCTGCAGCTGCTGCTCGCTGCTGCCGCCGTGCGCTACTGTGCCTGCAGCTGCTGCTGCTGTAGCGGATGCTCGCTGCTGCTGCTGCGCTGCGCGTGCCTGCAGCTGCTGCTGCTGCACACCGCTGCTGCTGCAGCGAATGCTCGCTGCTGCCGCGCCATCTCACTCACTCTCCTCAATATCTCTCGACACACACTAACACACACACACCTCGACACACAAGCACACACACAAAGAAACATCTACACGCACACACACTTAATATATATAAACACACAAACATATATACATATATATATACACACACAACCATATATATATACACACAAACACATATATATGTATATATATATACACACACACACACACACACACACACACACACACATATATATATATATATATATATATATATATATATATATAGGTACACACACACATATCTATATAAACACACATATGTATATATATACACACACACACTCTACATATATACAAACACACATACACACACACACACACACACACACACACACACATATATATATATATATATATATATATATATATATATATATATATATACACACACACACACACACATACATATATACAAACACATATATATATATATATACACACACACACTCATACATATATATACAAACACACTCACGCCTACACACACAAACACCAACACACACTCAACCACACTCACCCCCACACACAAAAATACACACACACACACACACACACACACACACACACATATATATATATATATACTCAAAAACTCTAGCACACACTCTCCGAAGCTAAACCAACACGCGCACAAGCCCGAAACCTAGAAACCAAGTCGAAATAGCCATTCGGTCATTTCGATGAACACGTGGAGTGCGGTTCGCGAAACCTCGTGAAACGCACACCAAACCTACTCGGAATCGGCCCAAAATTTATCCACGAGTTCTAATCGATGTGTAGAACCTAAAAAAAGTACTAACCCACAGATTCTAGATCCGTGGCAAAAATGTGCACGCACATAGAACCTACGACGACGAAAAATTCCCAAATCGTCCGAAACGCTCAAATCTCCGCGACACGGTCTCACGTGTCCGAACGGGGACACGTACTTATCCTCAAGACACCCAAGCACGTCTACCTAGGTCCGTCTAACCTAGGGCAACACCAAAAATTGGGCCAATCTATGATTTCACCCAAAATTGACACAAAACCTAATGTCAAAGTCTCCAAACACATCCAAACAAACTCCAACTTTCTCCCACGGGTAGCCCTAAGGTCTAGGAAGGTTCTAAACTACTAATTACACTATATTAGAGTAATCACAAGAGAAAAATCAGGATTTACCTCTTGGGAGTTGGAATCCCAAGCCAAAGTCTCCAAAAAGCTCCAAATTCACCACACCAAGCCTCCAAGCCTCCAAGCTTCCAACCCAAGCTCCAACACCAAATCTAAGCTCTACACACCTAGGTTAGGAAAAATCAAATTGTTAGGGTTCAAATAAATGGAAGAAATAGAAGAAGGAAGAGAAGAAAATGAGAAATTCTTACTTGGAACTTGTTGGAAGAAGGAAGAAGAAGAAGAAAATAGAGAATGAAGAAGAAGAAGAAGAAGAAGGAATGGAGAAGAGGGGGGGCTCGGTCCAGATCTGGGATTAAGGTTAGGGGGACGGTTATGCATGTAGGAATAGGTTTACATGAATGAAAATATGACTAAAAAGCCTCCAATTCAAGTCATCCTAATAAAGGGTTTAGGTTTGGGGTTCCAAATGCACTCAAATAAATCCCTAATCACTCCAACTAGCTAATTAAAATATAAATAACTATTCTAAGCCAATAAATAAGTCTAACAAGGGTGTTGGTTGGGTCTGGCATGGGTCCACTAGGGTCTGACATGGGTCCAGGCTAGCCAAAACACTAAAATAACTAATAAAAAAATAATACAATAAACAATTAAATATTAATACAAATATTTATGATAAATACACAATTAACCAAATTAAAATAAAAAAATAAAAAAAATACCCTGCTCTGGAAATGGGGTAGTGACAATTTCGATCTGAAGTTAAAATGTTCTGAATTTATTTTTTTAACAAAAAAATATTATTTACTTAAGAATAAGTTAAACTAGACATGCAACACTTAATTTCTTAGAATGTCACCATAATTCAAATGTGTGAACTAAACATTTTTATTTCAAAAATTGAGATTTTTGGAACTAAGTGCTTAATTTTTTGGATTTTTAGGCTTGTAATAAAAATTGGGTTTAGTGATAGTGGGCTAAAGGCTTAGTAGTCTAGTGGGCTAAGTATTTAGTATTAATTTTTTTTCTTCACATGGGTTACAGCCCACCTTAGCCCATTAATAGATCCTTCCTGGGCTCTGGTGTTGTCTCTTCTTGCCTATTATCCGCAATGACAAATCGTGAAGAGGTGAAAGAAGTTTGTGGTCGTCGTACACTATATTTCGAGATGCTAAAAAAAATGAAGAGTCAAAGTCTTTTGAGATTCTTGGTGAGCATGCCCTATTGTGTTGTATTCGTGCAAAATGTCCCCTACATCTTTCCAGACTGAGAAGGAAGAGCTGATAATAATTATAATTTGCTAAAGGTTTTTCCGGAGGTATTTACATTAGGTAAAGTAGTAGGGTACATCTTGAATTATGGTAAATAAAGTAGGGTATAAATCAAATTATTTTATTTTATTTTATGACATATGTAATAAGGATATTTTAGTAACTATTGTATTTTTATTAATCTTTTTCACACTCAAAATTTTCATTCAAGCAAAAGTTATTAAACACTCCACTTAACTCTTCCTCCAATCCAAGCAAAGTTATATGTATTGACTCTACTTTCCCTCACTTTACTTTTTTTTTTCCACTTAACTTTACTTAACTCTTCCTCCTATCCAAACAAGGTTATATGTATTTTGACAAGTTCTATTTAAAATTTCAATCAAATTTAATTTTATGACATATATAATAATAATATTTTGGTAACTATTGTATTTTTATTATCCTCTCATTTAAAATCTCCAATATAAACAAGAGTTATTAAACACCTTAATTCTTCCTTCAATCCAAACAAAATTATATGTATTGACTCTACTCTCCCTCACTTAACTTTTTTTTTACTTAACTCCATTTAACTCTACTTAGCTCCTTAACTTTTTTTCACTTAACTCCATTTAACTCTACTTAGCCCCCAAACACACACACCACCCAAAAAAAAAAAAAAAAATAGGGGAAAAGAAAAGAAGAAGAAGTTACATAGTCAAAAAAATATTGATCTGATATACATAAATATCAAAGAAAATAGATTGACCAATTTAATTTATCAGCACACATTTGCATAGTCAGCTTGAAAAATAGAGGACTTTTGCAGTGCCAGTGTTGGAAAATTCTCATGCCGTACGCTAACACTTGGGTTTCAGCGTCAAGTAACGCAAGTTGATAGCCTTTCCATCCACGTCTGTGGAAAGATTTTATACTCTAAGACCCTATTTTGTTTCTGCTCACTATAAAATCAGGTCAGCTTACATCAAAATAGGGCCAGGCCATGTCCAGAAATGGCCGGTCCAAGCATAAGTTTGACAGGACTTCGAATTTGGACAACTCTACTCCATAGGATAATTTTTCAAGTTATTTGGTTGTCTTATGACTGGCCTAGTCCGAATCCAACTTAAACCTATATCTTTTCAGTAGAGCTGGATGAAGAACAACCAAAATTAGCTCCGACTAAGACAATCCAATCCGCTATGTCGACCCTATGTCCATAGCCTCCAAAATTCGTACTAACATTAATAGAACGGAAAATTTCATACAGAGCATCATAGTTTACGTTAATTCCATCTAGAGTATCGAATTTTTGAAAATTTCATTCAAAGCATCAAAACGTCTATCGGATGGACGTTTATAGTTTTTTATTTAAAAAATTAATATAATATTCTTTCGGTTAACCAACATTAGACTTAATATATATATATATATATAAAACGGCGTTAAATCGTAAAAAATAATAAAATATTCTTTCCAAGGTGCAATTTTTTTTATTTTTTTTCGTTAGCGACGTTAAACCGTAGAGAAAGTAAAGCGTAAAAATAATATTAAAAAATAAAAACGTCAATCTGATAGGCATTTGAATGCTTTGGAAGCAATTTTTAAAAATTTGATGCTCTGGATGGAATTAACGTAAACTATGATGCTACGTATGAAATTTTTCGTTAATATAATGTATAACCTTAATAACTAAACAAAATCTATTATTGTTTCTGAATTTTTTTTCCTTCTAAAAATGAGGGTTTTGAAAACTATTTTCAAACGGTAAACCATTCTTTCAAGAAAATTTTGCCGAGTTGCAACAAAAAGAACAGAGTATAAAGATCTTCATTACTCTAAAAATAAATTGCAAGAACATTTTGTTACTTCCGAGACTAAATCACCGATGGAAAACCGTGTGATCGAGATCAAAGGTTCACACAAAAGTGCCTACTCTGACTATCCTCGATCTCCACGAAGAACAATATATAAGGATCCTGTTACAACATGCTATAACAACAATAACCAGAAAATGAACCTCTCGTTCTTCCTTGCAATTACAGTTGCAGACGGACAGAACATAGTTACAACCCACTGAAGAGAGGAGGAAGAAGAAGAGACTTTGTTTGCTGAGGTAATAAAGATCACCGTTGCTCAAAGCAAGATCCGTCCCCACACGATTTGCTTTCAGGAACTAGCAAGTTCACGAAGAACTTCTGGAACGCTTGTTGTCACCTCTGTCTGAACTCGCACGAACTCCTTGGACTCCAATGGTGGCAGCAGCAACAACTCTATTCGTCTCTTAATTTTTGAAGTAAGTTCTCAAAGAGGCACCAAAAGAGTATTTATAGAGAGAGGATAAAAACCTTAGCCGCCCAACAGTTACGGAAAGATATGAACAAATTAATTACGAATCCCTAAAATATAGACACGAATTAATTTTAAATTCCACAAAAAATGGATCTGAATAACAAACCATATCTTCCCATAACCGTTCAAACATATCCGCAGCAGCAGCAGCAGCGCAAGCTGCCGCGCATGCAACAGCACAAGCCACAGCACATGCGGCAGCCCATGCGACCGACCATGCGACCACGTATGCGACTACGTATGCGACCCGCTCATGTGCCTGCGCATGAAGCCCGTGCATAAGAGCACATCAAATGCGCACAAGCACCTGCTCCGATGCTGACGTGCTAAGTGCAACGTGCGCCAACAAAACGCCACTTTGCGCCCTTGAGTCCGAGTCCGAGTCGCTAAGCCCCTTTAGGGCTTATATCTTATTGAAATAATTCCAAGAGAATGACGAAAAGCATAAATTCTTTCATTGATGAATTAATCCTTTTTCCTCCTAGGAAAATACCCCCATGTGGCACTCATGTGCCCCACCACACCCCATATGCACACCTCAACTCATACAAAGTATTATATTGAGATACCCACTTGGTGGTGTAGCCAATATGAGACTATTTTTACTAGTCCAAAGGAAACAACACCAACAATCCCCCACATATATCTATATATATGGGTTGAGTGTTCCCTACAGTGATTGCCCATCATGCATTAGGATAGATGTCCCTTCGACTTGAATCTTTCCGCATGGGTCAAACAACAGTATGATACAAGAATGGACTAAGCCTTGAATTATGTACCATAGCTATAATTTTTTCACTCACACAATGACATCAGTTGTGCTTCCGGTTGCATATTAAAGGCCCTGTGCAAGCCTGATTTCGGTATATGTATTTTTGGCGTCTATAAGTTTTTTTCTCAAGAGACGGCCTATATCTCTTTCTATACACTCTAGGTGAGTTCTTTTAAAGAGTCCTTGTCATGAATCATCGAGCTTCCTTCCGGTGCTACTCCACTATGACATGGCCCAGAGCCGAGGCTAAACCTCATCGTGGTGTAATACCACTGTAGCATGAGGTCCCAGCCTCTTTGTAGTGCCAAACTACCCAGCATGAAGTCTTGCGCTTCCTTGCGGTGTTACACCGCTGTGACATGGCTCGCGTAGCCGAGAATTTATATCTTTTACCTCTGTAGTGTCACACCACTGTAACATGAGGACGTCAGCCTTTTTGTAGTGCTGCCTACTCTCTTCATTGTACAAAATTAGGCTACCTGCCTATGTGCGGTGCTACGCTGTTGTAACATGGCTCGCGAAGCCGAGGTATTACACTTATCGAGAAACCTTTTGGTGGTGTCACCCACGGTAGCATGGAGACCTTACGCTCCTTTGTAGTGCTGCGCTACCGTGCTTCCTGTTAAGCACACAAGATATTCAAAATGACTGAGAAATTATTAAGGCGTCTAAGTCATCCTCCCACAGGACTTGTTCTACATAAAAGAATTAGTAGACAACAGTGGTTCTAGGTCCGTAACCCCTCAATGTCTCAAAGGACTACCCACTGTTCTTGATATTCTCACAGTCAATGGTCATTCTTTGAACCAAAAGCTAGATGCCTAGTAGATTTATCTTTGAACTAATAGCATAAAACTTTATAGTTGAATTACAGAGACACAATATCAGAACGACTTCAAGCCCATTTTGATTGCTATGTCCTTGACCAGCTGGCGCTTGAGACCCTTGGTGAACGGGTCCGCCAGGTTCTCCTGACTCCGAAAATCAATTACGGCAATGACTCCAGTCTTTATTAGATCATTCATTGCCATGTGCCTCAACCGCACAGTCCTCTTCTTACCATTGAAGTGGTCATTTGATGCCACCGCTGTAGTCGCCTGGTTATCGCAGAATATTGGTACCACCAAAATCTGTGCACCAACCAATGGAAAATCATATATGATCTCCAAAAGCCACTCTGCTTCCTTTGTTGCAGCAGCCAGCGCATAAAACTCATATTCTATCCAAGAATGAGAGAGCATAGTCTGCTTCTTCGACTTTCACGATATAGTAGCTCCACCCATGGAGAAGACGTATCCTCCTGTGGACCTTTCGTTCTCTACTTCTGAACACCAGATTTTATCACTGAAGTCTTCCGCCACTGTCGGATAACCGCTGTAGTGAAGTGGATGTCACGCCCCAGACCCAAAATACGTAGGACTAGGAATACGTAACATGCTAGCTACGCATTCGGCCAGACTTTGGTCCGACTCGAATACGTATAAGCTGTATTATAATAATCACTATCTAAATAATCAAGTAAATATAAATAGCTATACCTCAATCCAAATGAACATAATACACAAGAATAAGCTACATGTGCTAAAGTCGGCTGCCCAGTAACACACAAAATCGAATAGACTAGAGAAAGAAATATGAGCCTATAAAACTAGGTTACATCAGCAGATGAATAAACAATATGAATAAATAACCATAACTCTGGTAGAAATAATATAAGTACCTGGTACCAATGCTTGCAAGACAAGCAACTCCATCAGCAACTCCAAAGGCTCTATAACCGTTTATGCTGTAAAAATTGGCAGGGGATCAGGTCCTCAGAGGGACGTAACAAGGTACAAGAAACATCATGACAAACATAAAACAGTATAATGCCACATACTCAAGGATAAACTACTGTAACCATCTATATGATATGCACGTGAGAGCATCACTTGTACTCAGGCTGAAACTACTACAGACTCTGTATTGGAGAACCCATATCAGCAAGTAGTATCAAGACTCAGTATAGGTGCCAAAGATCTGAGACAGAGTCCAAGACACCTCTAGTAGTATCACGATTCTAGTATATATGCCACAACACCTCTAGAAGTATAGTATATATATCAATAATCAGCCTGTAGTATGGTGTATCTCTCCCCACCCAATGTAATCTCATATCTCATGTCCACAATGTCTCATATCCATAACATGTAAGATCATGGCCTATAGCTAGTACAACGAGTCATAATAATATTCATATAATATGCAAGTCTCATATTACAAATCCTGTAAACCTATACATAATCACCATGAATAACTCAAGAAAGATTATGTCATATAAAATAGTGTCAAGTGTCATAGGGTATGGTGTACTTGGTAAAGCAAGCACGTAAAAATAGGATCGTGGAATCAACACTCTAAGTGACGTTACTCGACTCCGCGTACGGCATCGACACCCGAATCTTGTTCGAACGCTAAGCAATGTCTCACGACCTTAAGGTAAACACATACATCACACATATTAATAACTATAATAATTAAATAAGATAAAGACAAGAAACTGTGATACATCATAGCAATGTACACTTGTTTGGGTTCTAAACTCCGTCAACTACTCCTGAAAAAGTGGAATCTGCACGTACACCTCCGAATGCTAAAAAAAACATCACCAATATTCTCAGAATACTAGAAATAGCTAGGATTGACTACCCATAAGTCCAATTTGGACACAGGGGCAAAATTGACAGTTTTGGGTCAAAGCGGGATCCACATGTGGCTTATTTTGTACCGTAAAATGTATCGGAGATAAAGTTCTCCAAATTCTTCAAACTTAGTGTCTACGAATTCAGAATAATGGCACGAACCCAACGGAACCCCCAGAACTGGATTCCGATGAGCCAATCACGAAATTGCCCGTCATGTAGAACCGTGGGGCCCACAAAATGAAGTTTCGTCAACGTTCTCAGAATCGAATCAAACTTGGGTCACAGGACCAGCATAATGTCACGAATCCAATAGCACAAGTTTCGTTACAAAATAACAAGCACACACACGAAGTTATGACGAGTGTCAGAACAGACCGGTATAGTACTTTTCGACGGATACACGTTGCTTCCGGTGTGCACGCAGATCCAAATCAAGTTCTGCCAAAGCCTACACATCCGTATTTATGTTACACGCTTTTTGGTATAACTTGCACACGACAAAGTTGCCTCGTTTGGCGGGATACACCCCGTATCGCAAGATTTGGGTGTTTTAAAAATAAGTTTTTGGTCGTTTTGGAACAAGAATAATTTTACCATTAAAGTAAACTAATAAAAACTAAAAAAACAGTAAAAATCTTGGTTATATTGTGAAGAAGTCCTTTTAATTATATTATGAAAATAATTAAAGAGTTGGTAGAAAATTGGACATGAACATGGGTACTTGGACTGAATTTCTGAACTGTTTTCGAACAAGTTTTCGGCCAACTTCCGGTCGATTTTTCGATAAAACCGGGGTGCCAAAATTCATTCCACTTGAAGAGAATCCTAGAGGGTTAGGTTTTGAACATACCAGCGAAGATGGGGAGCTAAACGGATCAGCGAGGAGGTCAAAAGCTCCACGCGAAGGAGGGGGCCGCACGGCTGTTGTGCGCTGTGCCCGGTCGGCGCTGCGGGCAGCGCAGCGGCATGGCAGGGTTCGACGGCGATCGGTGGTGCGGGCGGCTCCAGCGGGTAGTGGTTAGGATTTAGGGTTAGGGTTTGATGTGCATGTATATAGAGAGGGATAGTTTGGGTCTGTTGTACGCGCGGGGGGGGGGTGTGGAGAGAATTGTTAGTGGATTTCGGGTTATGGGTTTGGGTTAGTGTTAATGGGTTTAGGTTTGGATTTTTGGATTTAATTTCTATTTTCTGTTATATATATATATGTGTGTGTGTGTGTGTGTGTGTGTGTGTGTGTGTGTGTGTGTGTGGCCATTAAAAATAGTTTTAGACCTTAATAAATTCCAGAAAAATTATACAATACACTAATAATAGTTGTACACCCAAAAATATATTTTTTTGTAAAATATTAATAATTAATTAAATACACATAATTATAAATTCATGAATACTATATATTATAATTAGCTAAAAAATAAATAAATAATTCTCTTAATCACAATAATTTTAGAATACCAATATTAATAAATTTAAAATTTTAATTCTAAAAATCAGGGTTGTTACAATCTACCCAACTTATAAAAATTTGCCCTAGAAATTAAAAATAAACATAATAGAAAAGATTTAGTTAAGAATGTTGAACTAAAGATGGGGATGCAGTTACCAAATGGAGTCCTGGTTTGACGTCGCATTCTAAGAATAAGGGTACGCTTACTCAAGTTTCTACCCAACTTATAAGAATGAAGTTGGCTGCAGGAACTATAGTCATGATCATATTTCTAAGAATTTTCAGAAAGTCTAACTTCAAAGAGGAATTCGAGATGGTAAGGATTTTGTGTCCGTTGTCACAGCCTATCAAAGAAAATCTATGCACTACCATGGCGTTACTGGGTTAATAACTCTATAAAGGAAGTTTTACCAGTTCTCCTTTCTTCTAATTAGGTCATGATTCTATAAGACAATAGGAATTACCATAGCCAAATACAACTAGGGTAAGATAGTACCGAGAAGTTGTTCATTGCATATCATGGATGCCGATGAATGGTTCAGCAATAAGCGTCAAAAGGTGATATAACTCATCAAGATATTTTGTATTGTGTAAAGAGTACAAGGGGTTCAATTTAATGCAACACAAGTATCATGGGCGTAGGTTGGCATGAATGGGATACGGGTATATCAGTAGTTAGAATATTTGGATTGCCTATGTATAATTTAGTTCAATTGCAACGTAGTTGGATATAGGGTTTAGAAGGAGATATGCCACGAATGTTGTGGGGTCTATATGGAGCATGGGCGTGTATATTTGGAAGTAACAGTTGTGTCATCAGTGAGTAGGTTCCAGTTAGACTCATGAATGTCAAGGTGGCTGAAAGAATTGAGTCGGTGTTGAGTATTAAAATCGATCGCAACAGAAAAAGGATATCTATGTGTCATTTGTGTGTACAACTGCGTCGTGAATGTCGTGGGACTAAAACAAAATATGGGAAGACCAGTTTGTGAGTGATAGTCATGTCATAGGTGTAGAGTGACTAGTCTAGGTCATAAGGATAAAAGTTGAAAAGGAAAGGATAGTGTTGTGCTCCAAATATCCAATCCACAATAAAGGGTATCAAGGTTACAGAAATTAAATAGGTAATTTAATCCGTTTGAGATTAACCTAATTAGCACCAAAATAAATTCAAATTTATCCTGAATTTCTAGAAATAACCCTACACTAAAATCAGGGTCTACGATCTACCCAACTTATAAAAATTAAGTTGGTATCCAAAACTAAGGTCATGGTCATTCTAACAAGATTTCTGGAAGGGCCTATTTTCTAAATAAGGTTACAAGAATTCAAGGATTTACTGGCCGTAATCAATAATTTTCTAAAGGAACCTAGAAACTATCATGGTGCTATTGATCAGCAACTTATAAGAGAAATTATTACCCATCCATTACTGCTCTTGTATAGGTCAAGCTTCCACTAGGCAGAAGAAATGACTGAGTCAGATCTAACTAAGGCAAGGTGGTAGAGAGGCTTCGATCATTAATTGACATTGATGATGAAGAGACCAAAATTCAGGCCACGACAAAAAGAATTTTTGATAAGTCTACATGGTTGAATAAGGCACGATTAGGCAGTTATTTGGAGAATCGAGTCATGGTGACTAGATCAAGGGGATTAGAGTAGAAAAGAACTGATACCTATTGTGATATGAATATTAACACAAGGGGTGGTACCAACTAAGGGATTGATTTTATAATTAAGGCACAACTAGGGAAAGAGGAAAGATCTACTCATTGTTATAATTAGAAAGATTGTTGTTCCAAAAAGTACGAGGCCATATATGCAACACAAGATAAGAATTTGATAGGAAGGATAGGAATGCAGTCGAGGGGGTAATACCACTAATCATTAAACTCATTACTATATTCATTTAAGTTATATTTTATATAATCTCCCTCATACTATTGGCAACCTACTTCAGACTATAGGTAAACAATATACGATCCTTACAACTTCGTCTTTCTCGCATATTAGTAGGTAAGGGTCTAAACTAAGCATGTACTTAGGTCTATCACTCATGGCATACTATTCACTAAGGACACTCTTCAATACTCGTCTAATCTTTAATTGGAATGCCTACCCATTTTTGTATAACTTACTCCATTCTATTATTTATCTTTCTGTACTGTTGTTCGTCTAATCTCTACCATCTAAAAGTTATATTCCTTACAAAAATCTCCCGGCTAGGCTACTACCCTATTACACAAGCATGATGCCACGTTTATCTTGAGTGAAAATTCTTCGAACTCAATGAGATGATAAGATTTCTAAAATCCAAAAATATATCGGCTATGATAAATTGGAAATAGGTTCTCATCACCTACTACTAAGGATAGGTCCAGCGAACTCATACCCTATTAGTCAAAACTCTAAATTTCTGGCCCTAATCGGTTTACGTGTAACCCACAATATTCATCTATCATTCCTATAAGACTTATATCTTCCATTTATACTTTCCTACCATGTGTAAATCTATAATCTAAGGATCTTATAATAATCCTCTATAGAATAACCATCAAGTTAGTATGTGATTCTGAACCAGTATTTAATTTCTTGAAGTTCGTATTACTCCGAGACTGATCAACGATTTTTACTCGCACTAAATTTTTAAAACTCCAAAAAGTATTACAATTTATAAATACTAAAATCATTATCCTCAAATCCATATCAAAATCCCTTCTCCTTGGATTATGCGACCATAATATCTTTCCCTTATCATTTGTTTCCTACTAACCTTCATATCCTTTTTGGTATGTTAATCTTATTTTCAACTTTAAGCTTCGTTAATCATGACCCAGTATTTTTTGCTTCGTAGTATAGATCTTCTAGGCAACTGTCGAGTGATAAATCTTCAGTCCTTCCTAGATCCTTCTCTCAATTTAAAATTCTCAAGGTCATGTACTCCTCGTGAATATCTTCTTGTTATCATTCTACCTTCTTCACTTGAACCTAAGATTTCTCCTAGTTTATTCCATGTATACCCTTCATCCAAACTACATGGTTACCATCTTGTTATAGCTTGTCATCTATTATAGGTAATTTATTATATCTAACTCAATACTATAACATCTATCAAAAATCTCATCCTTCAACCTATTTGCTCTATCACAGATACTAGCTTATCCACCCAAGTAATCACGGGTAAAACTCACTTGTTCAATTAACACTGACAACCCAAATAATCAAGTACATCTAATTTGATTTTGAAAGCTATACTTTAGTACTCGAGTTATCTAATTACTCAAATATTAGTTCTAGCAATCTACCTGTCTATTTAGTCCAGACTTATAGTTATCAATAATTTAAGGGGGTCATAAGATCTATTTTTGATACTAAAAGTTACATGACAACTAGATATTTAACTAATATTGCCTGCTACGTAAGGTTCCAATTTCTTAAGGTCATAATACCATTTCTTGTATCACCATCATGGGCCACAACTAATCCCAGCATCTAGCTATGTATTCCATAAAGTATTCCACTGCATTAGAATCAAACCATCTTTCTATTCTAATACTTCCAAATTACTGCTACCTTAAGCAAGGACAAGGTTTTATTAGTTCTAGGCCTCTAATAGTACATTTAATTCTCATGCTAACAATCTACACTGGCTCTGACATATAGGAATAACCTATCTATCTACCCTACTAAGGGTAACCATCTTCTCAAAACTTTATGCCAACATGTCTTCTTCTGCCTTGATAAGGATCTGCTTCTAGAGGAAGCACCACGCACGAACGTCCATCTCTTTGAAATAGGGAGATGATAAAAAATAATAAAGATTTTGAGGGAATGAACGAGTACAATTATGAAGTCCAAAGACGATAATCAAATGCTAAGAAATTGTCAAATTAGTTGTGGATTGAGATACTAATACTGCTAATCCTGATTATAGGCCCACTCGGTACCGGAAAGTAACCAAAATGATTTAATCAGGACTTGTATGGGCTACCACAAAAATATGTCACGCTCCAGTCCCAAAATACGTAGGACTAGGAATACGTAATATGCCAGCTACGCATTAGACCAGACTCTGGTCCGAATAGAATACGTATAAGCTGTATTATAATGGTCACTATCTAAATAATCAAGTAAATATAAATATCTATGTCTTAATCCACAATAAACAGAATACACAAAAATGAGCTACATGTGCTAAAGTCGGTCGCCCAGTAATACACAAACTCGAATAGACTCGAGAAAGAAATATGAGTCTATAAAACTAGGCTACATCAGCAGATGAATAAATAATATGAATAAATAACTATAACTCCGGTAGAAATGATATAAGTACCTGGTACAAATGCCTGCAAGACAAGAAACTTTATCAGCAACTCCAAAGGCTTCATAACCGTCTATGCTGTAAAAACTGGCAGGGGACCAGGTCCTCAGAGAGACGTAACAAGGTACAAGAGACAATATGCCAAAAGTAAAATAGTATAATGCCACATACTCAAGGGTAAACTACTGTAACCATCTAAGTGATATGCAAGTGAGAGCATCACTCGTACTCAGGCTGAAACCACTACAGGCTTTGTGTCAGGGAGCCCATAGCAGCAAGTAGTATGAAGACTCAGTATAGGTGCCAAAGATCTAAGACAGAGTCCATGGCACCTCTAGTAGTATCACGATTCCAGTATATGTGCCACAGCACCTCTAGAAGTATAGTATATATATCAATAATCAGCCTGTAGTATGGTGTGTATCTCCCCACCCAATATAACCTTATGTCTCATGTCCACAACGTCTCATGTCCATAATACGCAAGAACATGACCTCTAGCTAGTGCAACGAGTCATAATAATATCTATATAATATGCAAGTCTCATATCACGAATCTTGTAAGCCTATACAGAATCACCATGAATAACTCAAGAAAGATTCTGTCACATAAAATAGTATCAAGTGTCCTAGAGTATGGCGTACTTGGTAAAGCAAGCACGTAAAAATAGGATCGTGGAATCAACTCTCTAAGTGACGTTACTCGAATCCACGTACAACGTCGATACCTGAATCTTGTTCGGACGCTAAGCAACGTCTCATGGTCCTAGAGTAAACACACACATCACACATATCAATAACTATAATAACTAAATAAGATAAAGGCAAGGAACTGTGATACATCATGGTAATTCACACTTGCCTGGATTCTAAACTCCGTCAACTACTCCTGGAAAAGTGAAATCTGCACATACACCTCTGGATGCTCATGTGGCCCACTTTGTACCATAAAATGTGTCGGAGATAAATTTCTCCAAATTCGTCAAACTTAGTCTCTACAAATCCAAAATAATGGCATAAACCCAACGAAACATCCAGAACTGGATTCAGATAAGTCGTTCACAAAATCGCCCGTCATATGGAACCATGGGGCCCACGAAACGATATTTCGTCAACGTTCTTAGAATCGAATCAAACTTAGGTCACAGGACCAGCATAATGCTGCGAGTCCAATGGCATAAGTTTTGTTGCAAAATAACAATTACATACGAAGTTATGGCGAGTGTCAGAACAGGCTGATACGGTACTTTTCGACGGATACGCGTTGCTTCCGGTGTGCACGCACATCCAAATCAAATTTCGTGAAAGCCCATACGTACACGCCTTTCAGTGTAACTCGCACACGATTAAGTTACCTCGTTTGGCAGAACGCAGTCTGTATCGCGAGATTTGGATATTTTAAAAATAAGTTTTTGGTCGTTTTGGATCAAGAATAATTTTACCATTAAAGTAAACTAATAAAAACTAAAAGAACAGTAAAAATCTTGGTTATATTGTGAATAAGTCCTTTCAATTATATATTGAAAATAATTAATGAGTTGGTAGAAAATTGGACATGAACAGGGGTACTTGGACTGAATTTCTGAACTATTTTCGAACAGTTTTTTGGCCAACTTCCGGTCAATTTTTCGATCAAACCGGGGTGCTTAAATTCGTTCCACTTGAAGAAAATCCTAGAGGGTTAGGTTGTAAACATACCAGCGAAGATGAGAAACAAAACGGATCAGCAAGGAGGTCGAAAGCTCCACGCGAAGGAAGGGGTCGCACGGCTGTTGTGCACGGTCAGTGCTGCAGGAGGCGCTGCACAGTTCGGCGGCGGTCGACGGTGCGGGCGGCTCCGGCGGGTGGTGGTTAGGATTTAGGGTTAGGGTTTGATGTGCATGTATATATAGAGGGATAGTTTGGGTCTGCTGTACGCGCGGGGGGGGGGGATTGTTAGTGGGTTTCGGGTTATGGGTTTGGATTAGTGTTAATGGGTTTAGTTTTGGGTTTTAGGGTTTAATTTCTATTTTCTTATATAAATATATATGTGTGTATGGCCATTAAAAATAGTTTTAAACCTCAATAAATTCCAGAAAAATTATACAATATACTAATAATAGTTGTACACCCAAAAATATATTTTTTGTACAATATTAATAATTAATTAAATACACATAATTATAAATTCATGAATACTATATATTATAATTAGCTAAAAATAAATGAAAATTTTCCTTAATCACAATAATTTCAGAATACCAATATTAATAAATTTAAAATTTTAATTCTAAAAATCAAGGTGGTTACAGTGCATACTTCTGAGTTCTCTTGAGATATCTTATCACTCTCTTCACAGATTTCCAGTGTTCCATTCCTGGATTGCTCGTGAACCGTCTCAGCATTCCTACGGTGAAAGCTATGTCAGGCCTAGTCGTTGTAAGCCTCTGATTTTTTAAAAATATTAAAATTAGAATTTTTAACAATTTTCTAGAATTTTCTGGGAATTTTCTGAAATTAAAATCAGGGTTTTTAATTATTAAATAAATTTTAGTTGTTAATAAATAATATTAAAATATCATGGAAATAACATTTTTTGGTGTAAAATGGAAAACTGGACTTAGGGTAATTTTTCTGGAATTTATTGGGCCCGGACCTATTTTTAATTACCTAAAAAACTATTTATTTAGTTATTTAATTATTATTATTATTATTATTATTATTATTATTACTATTTTTATTATTATTTTCTTTATTCCGGCCCAGCCCACTTCTCCGGCCCAGACCCAAATCCCTACCGGGTCGGGTCGGGTCCACCCGAACCCGACCCGCACCCGTCCGGACCCGCTCCCCAGCCCCTCTCTCCGCCTGACCCGCTCCCCTCCGCGTCCGGCGCCGCCGCCGCGCCACGCAGCCCTCGCCTCCGCGCTGCCCGCGGCCACGCGCCCTCGCCTCCGCGCTGGCCACCGCCTCCTTCGGCCTGCACCACCACCTCCTCTCCCCTTTAAATACCCACGCCGGCCGTCCCCCTCGACTCACTCGCCCAGCTCTCCAACCGTCGCGCCGCCGCCTGAGCCCCCAGCTTCGCCCTGACCAGCCTCCTCCTCCTCCTTCATCTCCTTCCTCCGCCCATCCCGACGGCTCCGGCGCCCAACGAAGCAGCAGCAGCCCGCAGCACCGCACGCGAGCAGCCGCCTCCGCCCGGACTCCGGCGCCGCCTCCGCCGCCAGCACCTCCGCCTCGCCCCGGCGAGGCGTCCCCGGCCTCCTCCGTAGCGGCGCCGCCCCCTCCGGCCACCAGAGCACCTGGAAGCCTAACCCTAACCCTAACCCTAGATTCCCTGTGTCCGACACGAGTCGGACACGTGTCAGACACGGTTCGACCCCGGTTTTTGGGTCCCCTTCAGGTACTTGTAACTTTTTGCTCGTAGCTCCGTTTTTGATTCCGCAAATTGCGTTGCGAAGCCTGTATGACCCTCTCGGTGCCCGGACAAACCGCTCAGGGCATCGCGTCCTGTGGTGATCGCACACCGCGATCCAAAAACAGGAAAAAATATTGACCCGATTCACCCCGGAACTGAGTACGCCCCGCCAAACGGAACGACTTGATAGCGTGCGGTCTTCACAGATACGTGCGCGTCGTCGATACGGACGTTTGAGATTTCGCGAAAGCTGATTCGGGTGTGCGTGCACACCGGAATCAACGCGTATCCGCGGACATCGCCCCGTATCCGACTTTTCTGCAATTCGCCCTAACTTCTTATACACTCGTCGGATCGAGATGAAACTTACGCCATCGGACTCGTAGCAATACGTTGGTCCTGTGGGTCAAGTTTGGATCGATTCTGAGAACGTTGACGAAATCGCGTGTCGTGGGCCCCACAGGCCCCCGCTCGACGGGCGATTTTGTGATCGGCTCATCAGAATCCAATTCTGAAAGTTCCGTTGGATTCGTATCATCGTTCCTGACCTGTTGACACTAAGTTTAGTAAAATTGGAGATATTTGACCCTGACACATTTTTCGGTGCAAAGCAGGCCCACCGACGGACCCCGTTTTGGCCCAAAACTGCTGTTTTTGCCCTTGTCTCCAAATTGGACCCAAGGACAGGCGTTTCTAACTATTTGATATCTTCTGAGCATGATGGTAATGTCTATTTCAGCATCTGGACTCATCTATGGATAATTTCCCTGAAGTATAATTAATTGGATCCAAACAACAGGCAAGTACCTGCACTTCAAGTTTAACCTTTATATTGTGATAATTAATTCTCTGCTTTACTAGTACCATTGATGATTACACGTAGTGTTAGAACACTGGATTTCATGCCTTGAATACTGGAGTTCATGTCTTGTTTTTCGTGTCGGGTGGGAGAATACTAGAAGGCATGTGGTTTACCCTTCCCCCTACCGTGTTTAATAGCTGTTGGTGCGCGACTGTACCCTCAGCCGGATCTCGATTATTCATGTTTAATAGCCGTCTATGACGGCCGGATTAGCCTTATAAACCCCTACATGCCAACTATGTATTCTAAAATAAACACAAGTTCACACAGATAGCTTCTGGTCTTGTTATAGTTCTTGCTGACTGTAGTAGTTTCAGTTCCTGTCTCATTTATTTCTGTTTTCTCATATTCCTGTTTATAGCATTAACTCTGAGATATTGTGTTTCTTTTATACATATTCTCAATATGATAATCAATCTAATTGTCATAAATATTTAGTTTAATCTTGTTGTGCACTGTGTACTTTGCTCCTTTTCTGACTGGATCCGTTGCTTTAGGCGATGATGAGAACCTTGCCCCCACCTATTATGGCCCCTATGAGGCAGCAGGTGATACAGTTGCAGAGCAGGTTCCCACACAGGAGGCTACTCCTGCAGAGTAGTTAGCTTTAGTTATTTGTTTTTCTTTGATCTTGGTAATCTGGTTTGTCCCCGATTTAACTTCTGGTTTTGTAATAACTCTGGATCTGATTGTCACTTTCTGGTTATAAAATCTCAGCATTTTCTTTCATTTCCTTGTCTGTTTAATTACTGTGAATGAGCTAGTGTTAATTTAACTGTGGAGATGCCCTAGACAGCGTACTACCGCCGACATTGCGGCGTAGGCTGGACGTACCCACGCACTCGTGCCCAAATTTTTGGGTGCGGGTCGTGACACATTTTTGTGGTGGCCCATGCAGGTCAAACGACTAAATTGTTCGGTTTCAACTTAGGGACCGAACAGGCCTGCAACAAGATTGAGGATTTTAGGATAAAGCTCATTCACAGAATAGGATCTTTTATTTCCAATCTTGATATCGGTTCTAGTCAATTTTTTCTATCGTCCTTGACTTCCAGGTAATCTATTCTAATCTTCCTACCCCTAAATCTTTCAGAATGGTTCAGACGAGGAACACAGTAGGAGGCACATCAGAACCAGCTGAGCAGACTGTGCCCGAAACTCTTGCCCTCCCTCCACCTCCATCTATTCTGGCAGTTACTCTTGATGGGGCACAGCTACTTGGAGTGTTCTAGGGACTAGTGGAATCCCAGAAGGAACAAACTGCCCTGCTATGGACCAGTCTTTCAGAAGCTCTTCGGACCCGGGAGTCACCACAAAAGAGGCCAGGAAGTGCCAAAGACTTCAATAACCTTAGACCCCTGGAATTCTACGGAACTGAAGGCATTCTCTATGCCGATGAATGGATAGAGAACGTAGAGCGACTCCTGAAGACTGCTCGGGTCCCTGATGATCTCAAAGTGGAGTCCACAAGTCTGTAACTGTTCGACATAGCTCGGACCTGGTTTAGGGACGAACCTCAACTATCTGCTCCTGACCTTACCTGGGAGGACTTCAAGAGGCTATTCAAGGAGAAATTCTACCCCGAAGTGGCTCGGGAAGCTCTCAAAAGCCAATTCGAGAGACTGGAACAAGGTAACCTATCTGTTGATGAGTACACTGCTGAATTTAGCAGGTTGAGCCACTTTACGAAGTACATGGTTCGTACCCCGGAGGACAGAGCCCATAGATTCAAGAAAGGGCTGTCTCCGGATATTCGCCTTGCTGTCACCACTAGCCGAGCTCGCACCTACGAGGAAATCTTGAGCGTGGCACAAGGCGTTGAGAGAGACATGGGGCATAAACTAAAGCGAGAAAGAGATACCGGAAATGTGGGACCCAACAAACGCCCATTTCAACAACAACAACAGCAGAGGGCCCCGCAGCAAACTCAGTGTCCTCTCCCTCGAGCTCCAGCACCCCAACACCAGGCTCAAGGACAGAACCAACAAGCTGCTGCTTGTAACTTTTGCCAAAAACAAGGTCACACCTGGCAAGTTTGTAGGAAGAGACTGGGTGCCTGTCTATATTGTGGATCAACAGAACATCAAGTGAGGGACTGTCCCGCTGCTCCAGGACGCGGACAAGCTTACATGATGATCGTGGAGAACGCGCAGACTCTGGAAGCAGCTAATGCGCGTAAGTGATTCGTAGATACCTTTTCTAGTATTGTTTTCGTGCCTATTGGTTCGTGACCTCAGCCCCAACCTAGTAATTTTGAACTTGCTAAATAACCTAGTATGCTTTTAAATTTGATAACTGTAGAGATTTTAGAGGCTTTTGCTATTGTGCTTATTTTGTATTATTCTGTGAACTTCAATAATTTTGTACCTCCTTTTTCATCATCATCTAGCGCACTTAATTTTGCTGAACTTGACTTATGCTGCTATTTTATAGCCTAGTTTTGCGAGCTTACCTTTTTTTCGGGCTTGTTCATGACACATGTATTATTGAGGCCTGATCAACCCCACTAATACAAGCGTCTATTCAGAATCAGTGTACTACGGTCTGATCAACCTTAGTGCATTTTGATTCGCACTTCGCACGACTACTTTACGTGGATTGAGATATATAGTTGACTAGTATACTTGCCCCTAAATACGTCCGAGCATATCGTATCAGTTACATAACTGTACTAATACGAGCATGCGAATAAATAATTACCAGAATAGAATCTCAATCCATAACCGCCTGACAATTCCTATTAGAATTCCTTAAAACGCCTTGATCCCTATACCTCTGTTCTACCACTTCGCCCTTAAACTCTTTATTATTTGATCCTCGTCTTTCCTTATTTCGGAAAGACAAAATCATGTGTTTGGTATAAGTTTGATTTATAGTGCTAGATGTACCCCTCAGACCGGTCGAATTGATGATAACCTCTATGACTAAGGGAATACCATAGGTGGTGTGTTTGTGTTAAAGACTTAAAGATTCAATACCATGATTTATTAAGTTGAGACCTAGCCTTACTAGTTGTACAGCCTTAGAGGATATATGGATAAAATTCTAAGTTGGGTAGCGACCGCGATGTCCACCTGAGAGAAACCTGTTAGACTATAATCAAGTGAGTTTGGACAGAGAGAAGCCTGCCATAATTTAAATTTCGAGGACGAAATTATATAAGTTGGGTAGATTGTAAGCCCCTGATTTTTCAAAAATATTAAAATTGAGATTTTTCACAATTTTCTGGAATTTTCTGGGAATTTTCTGAAATTAAAATCAGGGTTTTTAATTATTAAATAAATTTTAATTGTTAATAAATAATATTAAAATATCATGGAAATAACATTTTTGGGTGTAAAATGGGAAACTGGACTTAGGGTAATTTTTCTGGAATTTATTGGGCCCGGACCTATTTTCAATTACCTAAAAAACTATTTATTTAGTTATTTAATTATTATTATTATTATTATTATTATTATTATTATTACTATTATTATTATTATTTTCTTTATTCCGGCCCAGCCCACTTCTCCGGCCCAGACCCAAATCCCTACCGGGTCGGGTCGGGTCCACCCGAACCCGACCCGCACCCGTCCGGACCCGCTCCCCAGCCCCTCTCTCCGCCTGATCCGCTCCCCTCCGCGTCCGGCGCCGCCGCCGCGCCACGCAGCCCTCGCCTTCGCGCGGCCACGCACCCTCGCCTCCGCGCTGGCCGCCGCCTCCCTCGGCCCGCACCACCACCTCCTCTCCCCTTTAAATACCCACGCCGGCCGTCCCCCTCGACTCACTCGCCCAGCTCCCCAACCGCCGCGCCGCCGCCTGAGCCCCCAGCTCCGCCCTGACCAGCCTCCTCCTCCTCCTTCATCTCCTTCCTCCGCCCTTTCCGACGGCTCTGGCGCCCAACGAAGCAGCAGCAGTCCGCAGCACCGCACGCGAGCAGCCGCCTCCGCCCAGACTCCGGCGCCGCCTCCGCCGCCAGCACCTCCGCCTCGCCTCGGCGAGCCGTCCCCGGCCACCCACGCAGCGGCGCCGCCCCCTCAGGCCACCGGAGCACCTGGAAGCCTAACCCTAACCCTAACCCTAGATTCCCTGTGTCCGACACGAGTCGGACACGTGTCAGACACGGTTCGACCCCGATTTTCGGGTCCCCTTCAGGTACTTGTAACTTTTTGCTCGTAGCTCCGTTTTTGATTCTGTAAATTGCGTTGCGAAGCCTGTATGACCCTCTCAGTGCCCGGATAAACCGCTCGGGGCATCGCGTCCTGTGGTGATCGCACACCGCGATCCAAAAACAGGAAAAAACATTGACCCGATTCACCCCGGAACTGAGTACGTCCCGCCAAACGGGACAACTTGGTTGTGTGCGATCTTCACAGATACGTGCGCGTCATCGATACGGACGTGTCAGATTTTGCGGAAGCTGATTCGGGTGTGCGTGCACACCGAAATCAACGCGTATCCGCGGACATCGCCCCGTATCCAACTTTTCTGCAATTCGCCCTAACTTCTTGTACACTTGTCGGATCGAGACGAAACTTGCGCCATCGGACTCGTAGCAATACCTTGGTCCTGTGGGTCAAGTTTGGTTTAATTCTGAGAACGTTGACAAAATCGCGTGTCGTGGGCCCCACAGGCCTCCGCTCGACGGGCGATTTTGTGATCGGCTCATCGGAATCCAATTCTGGAAGTTCCGTTGGATTCGTATCATCGTTCCTGACCTGTTGACACTAAGTTTGGTGAAATTGGAGACCTTTGACCCTGACACATTTTTCGGTGCAAAGCGGGCCCACCGGCGGACCCCGTTTTGGCCCGAAACTGCCGTTTTTGTCCTTGTCTCCAAATTAGACCCAAGGATAGGCGTTTCTAACTATTTGATATCTTCTGAGCATGATGGTAATGTCTATTTCAGCATTTGGACTCATCTCTGGATAATTTCCCTGAAGTACAATTAATTGGATCCAAACAACAGGCAAGTACCTGCACTTCAAGTTTAACCTTTATATTGTGATAATTAATTCCCTGCTTTATTAGTACCATTGATGATTACACGTAGTGTTAGAACACTGGATTTCATGCCTTGAATACTGGAGTTCATGTCTTGCTTTTCGTGTCGGGTGGGAGAATACTAGAAGGCATGTGGTTTACCCTTCCCCCTACCGTGTTTAATAGCTGTTGGTGCGCGACTGTACCCTCAGCCGGATCTCGATTATTCATGTTTAATAGCCGTCTATGACGGCCGAATTAACCTTATAAACCCCTACATGCCAACTATGTATTCTAAAATAAATACAAGTTCACACAGATAGCTTCTGGTCTTGTTATAGTTCTTGCTGACTGTAGTAGTTTCAGTTCCTGTCTCATTTATTTCTGTTTTCTCATATTCCTGTTTATAGCATTAACTCTGAGATATTATGTTTCTTTTATACATATTCTCAATATGATACTCAATCTAATTGTCATAAATATTTAGTTTAATCTTGTTGTGCACTGTGTACTTTGCTCCTTTCCTGACTGGATCCGTTGCTTTAGGCGATGATGAGAACCTTGCCTCCACCTATTATGGCCCCTATGAGGCAGCAGGTGATACAGTTGCAGAGCAGGTTCCCACACAGGAGGCTACTCCTGCAGAGTAGTTAGCTTTAGTTATTTGTTTTCCTTTCATCTTGGTAATCGGGTTTGTCCCCGATTTAACTTCTGGTTTTGTAATAACTCTGGATCTGATTGTCACTTTCTGGTTATAAAATCTCAGCATTTCCTTTCATTTTCTTGTCTGTTTAATTACTGTGAATGAGCTAGTGTTAATTTAACTGTGGAGATGCCCTAGACAGCGTACTACCGCCGACACTGCGGCGTAGGCTGGACGTACCCACGCACTCGTGCCCAAATTTTCGGGTGCGGGTCGTGACAGTCGTAGTTGTTGAATACATCAGACTCCCGATGACGCTTGAGTACTCCAGCTGCCCGACACTTTTTTTTGGATTTGGCTTTAGCTTCTTGTCATGTCACGCCCCGGTCCCGCAGGGCCGTTCGTCCTCGCTTTGGTCCCTACGAAACCGATCGTCCTCGCACGGGCGTGATGCCGTGCAAGCCTAAAGTGCGCTTGCACAAGGCCAAAGCTTGATACAAGGGCAAGTAAGCTATTCAATACTGAAGCAGCGGCACACATATATTGCAAAAAAGTGAAGAACACAATGGCATATGAAAACAGGCTCTTTTATTGATATTCACAAGTGTTACAAGCGGCGCATGGCCGAGGTTACAAATCGCTCAAGCACTCTTCTCTCGATTACAATAACACCGTTCCATACATTATGTCCCTCTATACAAAAGCAACTCAAAGCAGGCACAACTCGACGCGGCTCCAGGCATCGACTCCAGATTTCCGGTTCCTTGGGATGAGGCACGACTATCACTTCCTCGGACGGACAAGCACCTGAGAACAAGCAAACTGTTGGTGGGTCAGCACTTTATGCAAGTACTGGTGAGATAAAACAACTGAACAGAAGCTACACCCCCTGAAACCCACACTAAGTAAACTTGTGGCAAAATATTGCATTACTAGTGATCTTGCTAGTTTTATCTAAGTTATTTTCATGCAGCTCAGAACTATAGTCAGATTACATCTTTTTGAAAACATAACTTTAAAACAGTTTGCATATTCAAACTATAAGCATACCATCGGGACAGTGCTATATCGTGTAGTGCGCAACATGTTTGTGCAACACAAATCTAACTCTTAGGGGCAAGGCAGCATATAGGAACTATTATTTAATTCAAGCACACAAGTAAAACTATCATTCAGAGGCCGGTCCCCGAGAAACTCAGGATTGGTAGCGGTAATCCAGCTAACCAATGACTCACATTCTGATACTATTAGCAGCTGTGACTCATGGTTGCGCATTACTACCGAAACAGCCGTAGCCAAGGTTCAGCTCTGCACTAATAGTCATTGTCCGACCGATGCAAATGCATGAAGTACTAACAGGTATCTCTACGATGTAGACAAAATGAACGTGCATGCTTATGCATAAACACATATTTCTTACCCCATAGCCGCACGGTTATCCCTGCAACAGACACACAAGTTAGCCACATATTGCTTATATGCATAAACTTATGAATCCATCTTCTGGTGTCATAAATGATAGGTATGCAAGAAGGTAAACCTAGCATGCGCCATATCTATATGACGGTCCTGAGAAACTCATTGATGGACAACAACACCCCCCTAGATCCTTTCGGAACGAAACATCAGGGTGCTCTCACAATCCCTTCCGGACCGACCGATTCCCAGTGCCCCAGGAATCGACCGAGAGACTATTACCTTGTGCACAAGTTGTCCGAGACCAATGCAACAATCACATTCATATTCACATTCACATTCATAATAATCTAATAGCCACACCCCCTGGAACCTGAAGGAACGGAACATCAGGGCGGACTATTAGACTATACTCTTCTTCTTATTCAAGCATACACATCTTTTCACATATCTAATAGCACACCCCCTGGAACCCGAAGGCACGGAACATCAGGGTGCACTATTAGTCTATGCATATACGAATCAAAGGCAGCAGTTCGATATAGCAAAGCAGACAAGCGAAACATATTTTTGACAAGCACGATTGATTCTTATTTCTAACATGCAAAACTATCTCTTTTCATATTATATTCAAAGAAACATATTCAGACGATTCATTTACTTATCTTCTTAGCATGGCAAGGGTTCGTTTGAGCTGTGTCGGTGTAACTAAGCATGCAACATTTCTATCTTTCTCTTAGCATAGCAGTAGTACGTTCTCATTTCTGACAAGCATTTATATTCTTTTAGTTAGGCAACATATTCGTTTCAATGACAAGCTATGTGAGTTCTCTTATTAGCATGCTGAGTCGGTTCTATCATTCTCTTATGAAAACATTTTTCTTAAACAAACAAGCATTCAAAAACTCAGATTCATTATTAAGTCGTGCAAGAATCAGAGAATGCAGTACTGCCCACTCACTTTGATTAATCGGTCTGGAACTCTCCGAGAAGACTTCCGTTCGAGCAAGCAAGGCGATCTCACTTGTACGTAGCGTCGACGCGGAGCGGGGCGCTACATACTTACCCACCAACAAAAAGTTTCGTCCTCGAAACTTCAAGGATATACTTATCGAAAACACAGAGCAGCGATAGTCCTCATCCCTCACCATCCCAAATCAAAACTCAGGCAATCACATCTCAATAAGACTCTAGCCAACAAAAATCACAAATCACATCTCGAGCAAATGAAAACAAATCCAGAAAACTTTTGCCGGCAACTTTGAGAATATTTACGGACTCATTGTATGGAACGTACATTGCATCTCACATTAGGCACATCTCAGAGTTGGAAGCAACGGAATGGACAAAGAATCGAGTCGCTCTGATACCATTATGTCACGCCCCGGTCCCGCAGGGCCGTTCGTCCTCGCTTTGGTCCCTACGAAACCGATCGTCCTCGCACGGGCGTGATGTCGTGCAAGCCTAAAGTGCGCTTGCATAAGGCCAAAGCTTGATACAAGGGCAAGTAAGCTATTCAATACTGAAGCAGCGGCACACATATATTGCAGAAAAGTGAAGAACACAATGGCATATGAAAATAGGCTCTTTTATTGATATTCACAAGTGTTACAAGCGGCGCATGGCCGAGGTTACAAATTGCTCAAGCACTCTTCTCTCGATTACAATAACACCGTTCCATACATTATGTCCCTCTATACAAAAGCAACTCAAAGCAGTCACAACTCGACGCGGCTCCAGGCATCGACTCCAGATTTTCGGTTCCTTGGGATGAGGCACGACTATCACTTCCTCGCACGAACAAGCACCTGAGAACAAGCAAACTGTTGGTGGGTCAGCACTTTATGCAAGTACTGGTGAGATAAAACAACTGAACAGAAGCTACACCCCCTGAAACCCACACTAAGTAAACTTATGGCAAAATATTGCATTAGTAGTGATCTTGCTAGTTTTATCTAAGTTATTTTCATGCAGCTCAGAACTATAGTCAGATTACATCTTTTTGAAAACATAACTTTGAAACAGTTTGCATATTTAAACTATAAGCATACCATCGGGACAGTGCCCTATCGTATAGTGCGCAACATGTATTGTGCAACACAAATCTAACTCTTAGGGGCAAGGCAGCATATAGGAACTATTATTTAATTCAAGCACACAAGTAAAACTATCATTCAGAGGCCGGTCCCCGAGAAACTCAGGATTGGTAGCAGTAATCCAGCTAACCAATGACTCACATTCTGATACTATTAGCAGCTGTGACTCATGGTTGCGCATTACTGCCGAAGCAGCCGTAGCCAAGGTTCAGCTCTGCACTAATAGTCATTGTCCGACCGATGCAAATGCTTGAAGTACTAACAGGTATCTCTACGATGCAGACAAAATGAACGTGCATGCTTATGCATAAACACATATTTCTTACCCCATAGCCGCACTGTTATCCCTGCAACAGACACACAAGTTAGCCACATATTGCTTATATGCATAAACTTATGAATCCATCTTCTGGTGTCATAAATGATAGGTATGCAAGAAGGTAAACCTAGCATGCGCCCTATCTATATGACGGTCCTGAGAAACTCATTGATGGACAACAACACCCCCCTAGATCCTTTCGGAACGGAACATCAGGGTGCTCTCACAATCCCTTCCGGACCGACCGATTCCCTGTGCCCCAGGAATCGACCGAGAGACTATTACCTTGTGCACAAGTTGTCCGAGACCAATGCAACAATCACATTCACATTCACATTCACATTCACTTAACAATCTAATAGCCACACCCCCTGGAACCTGAAGGAACGGAACATCAGGACGGACTATTAGACTATACTCTTCTTCTTATTCAAGCATACACATCTTTTCAAATATCTAATAGCACACCCCCCTGGAACCCGAAGGCACGGAACATCAGGGTGCACTATTAGTCTATGCATATACGAATCAAAGGCAGCAGTTCGATATAGCAAAGCAGACAAGCGAAACATATTTTTGACAAGCACGATTGATTCTTATTTCTAACATGCAAAACTATCTCTTTTCATATTATATTCAAAGCAACATATTCAGACGATTCATTTACTTATCTTCTTAGCATGGCAAGGGTTCGTTTGAGCTGTGTCGGTATAACTAAGCATGCAATATTTCTATCTTTCTCTTAGCATAGCAGTAGTACGTTCTCATTTCTGACAAGCATTTATATTCTCTTAGTTAGGCAACATATTCGTTTCAATGACAAGCTATGTGAGTTCTCTTATTAGCATGCTGAGTCGGTTCTATCATTCTCTTATGAAAACATTCTTCTTAAGAAAACAAGCATTCAAAAACTCAGATTCATTATTAAGTCGTGCAAGAATCAGAGAATGCAGTTCTGCCCACTCACTTTGATTAATCAGTCTGGAACTCTCCGAGAAGACTTCCGTTCGAGCAAGCAAGGCGATCTCACTTGTACGTAGCGTCGACGCGGAGCGGGGCGCTACATGTCACACCTGTACGGAGTATCGATCCCTGAAAGATCCTGATATCCATAGCGTGTGAGCATCTTCTCGATATAATGAGACTTTGACAGCGCCACTCCAGTATCTGTCCGGATGATCTTTATCTCCAGGATAATATTATCTTCTCCTAAGTCTTTCATACTGAACTTAGATGAGAGAAACTTCTTTGTCTTAGTGACACGTGCTAGATTCGTACCTATGATTAGCATGTCGTCCACGTATAGACAAACGATGACTCCTCTCCCGTCAGCAAACTTAGTGTAAACGTACTTGTCCGTTTTACTGACCCTGTAGCCGTTTGATCTTATAATTTTATCAAACTTCTTGTGCCACATCTTGGGAGCTTGCTTCAGACCGTATAATAATTTTACCAATTTTTAGACTTCGTCTTCCAGCCCTTTGATAACAAATCCTTCTGGCTATTGCATGTAAATCTCTTCGGTCAATTCTCCATTCAGGAATACTGTCTTAACATCCATCTGATGAATGACTAGCTTGTGAATTATACTTAGATCAATCAAAATTCTGATGGTCGTCATCCGTGCTACTGGAGCATATGTGTCGATGTAGTCAATTTCCTGCTTCTAAGAAAATCCCTTAGCAACCAGTCTTGTCTTGAACTTGTCAACAGTTCCATCGGCCTTCATCTTCTTCTTGAAGATCTACTTGCATCCGATAGATTTTGCTCCTTCAGGAAGATCGACCAACACCCGTGTTGTTGGAGGTTATTGAATCATACTCATCATTGATAGTCTCCTTCCAGAAGACAGCATCTATGGTCTTCATCGCCTCATCATAGGTAAGCGAATATGCTTTCACATGATAGGTGACAAAATCATCTCTGAAGTCCTTGTGTCTCCTTACTCGCTTAGACACCAGCTCTGCGAGTTCTGGTTCGAATATTATCTCTGTAATGCCAACTTCTTCTTGGACTACATCTTTATTGGAAGTGTTGCTCTCCTGTGCACTCACACTATTCTCCGAAAAGTCTACGATAATAATGTTCTTGTGCCTTGTAAACTTATCTTCAAGGAATTCTGTGTCACGAGATTCGATTATATGGTTTAACTCAATATCAAGAAACCTTCGAGCATCACTCTTTTCAACATATCCTAAGAAGATGGACTTTCTAGTCCTCGTACCCAGCTTCTAAATCTTTTAGTCCGGAAGCTTCACATACGTCAGGCACCCCCACACTCGAATAAAATTCAAGTTGGGTCTGACTTTGAACTAGAGGTCATGAGGAGTGGCATCGGAAGTTGCGTACGACACTCTGTTCAGAATGAACGTAGCCGTAAGCGCAGCTTCTCTCCAGAAGTAGTTTGGAAGACCCTCAGTTAACAGCATTGAGTTTATCATCTCTGTCAACGTCATGTTCTTCCTTTTAACTACTCTATTGGATTGAGGAGAATATATAACAGTTATCTCATTGACAATTCCATGTTCTTTGCAGAATGATACTAATTCAATAGACCTATACTCTCCGTCTCGATCACTTCTGAGTCTCTTGAGTTGTTGGCGTATTTAACGTTCAGCCTCGGCCTTGAACTCCTTGAACCTATCGAATGCTTCATATTTTGACTTGAGCAGATAGATGAACGCATACTTCGAGTAGTCATCGATGAATGTAATAAAATACTTTATCCTGGCCTTTGTAGAGAACTATTTGAAGTCACAGATATCTAAGTGCACCAACTACAGAAGATCTGTGCTTCGGTTAACCCGTTTGAATAATTTTCTTGTGATCTTTGTCTGCGCACAGACCTCACACTTTCTCACCTCCTTACCCCCATATTTGGAGATAAGACCTAGACTAGACATATTATTTATCCTTTTATAATGAACATGTCCTAATCTATTATGTCATAACTCAAGAGAATAACCAGAAGAAGAGACTGCATTAATGTTGTTTACAGGAGTTACAAGCTGAAGATTGAATATCCCTTCGGCACAAAATGCTTTTCTTAAGTATGTTCCTTTATGCGACATCACCATCTGTCCAGCATTGATGTTCATCCTTAAGCCTGCGATGTAGAGCTGACTACCCGAGACTACATTCTTGGCTATTACCGGAAAGTGCTTTACATTCTGAAGCGTCAGCGACTTCCCCAAAGTCAGATTCAGTACCACATCTCCGGTCCAAAGTACTTCAGCTTGTGCCTTGTTTGCCACCATGACCTTCTTGTAGGTGGTAAACAACTCCTTCTTCGAGCAAATATGGTAGGATACACCAGTGCCCACCCACCAGTCAGTGTCAACATCAGCCATCATAACCTCCGCAATCATAACAACCTTGTTAGGCTCATATTGCTCTATTTGTTTGGGTTTAGATCTGCAGTCTCTCCGGTAGTGGCCCTTCTTGCCACAGTTAAAGAAAGTCACTTCTGACTTGGGCTTTGGCTTCGACTTGAACGAAGCCGACTTCACCTTGAGATGGTTGAAGTCCTTCTTATATTGAGAAGCCTTCTGCTTCCCTTTGGAGTCGCCCGTATGCACCAAGTTGGCTTTTGCCAATTGCTTGGATAACGTGTCCACTTTGTTTTGAGCCATCAACTCATCTTTAACATGGATGTTGTGCAATGGTTGATCAAGGCTTATTTGCATCTTCTTCGCGTGCATGTCCGAGATAAAATTATTCCATCCAGGCGAAAGCTTGTCTATAATATCCCCCACAACAAAGGTGTCGTTTAAGGGCATGCCATTATCCTCAAGTTTTTGACGTAACTTGAGAAACTCCTTGACTTTAGGCAACATAGTCTTGTCATCTTCAAATCGCATGTTCCAGACCTTTTTAGTCACATGTATCTTATTGTAAACCCCATTATTTATTTCTATAGATAGTCTAGTATGGGTTAGAAAATTTTGGTTTAGCAGCAGTTGATTGAGGTTTAGAGTAAGGTTGCAGATGTCTGATTTTAAATTTAAACCCTTGGCGTGCCCTACCGTTGTTAAAATATTCGGAGCCCAACATCAGCCCATAAATCCCAATAGATTGTTGCACTCTTGACTTGACACACCAATTTAGGCGCTGGACTTTTCTGTCACTCAAAATCATATTTTCTTGTGCTCTAAATTAATTACACAATTTATATAACTAAAATCTATTATTTAATCCTGTGTCGCGCACCTGTGTTGTTGTCATCTATTTTTAGACACCAAACTTAGCCCGTTGAGCCGGACCAATAAAAGGGTCCAAGATTGACACCAAGCCTACACCATTTATGACCCTTGTGTCACTCTCAATTGAGATCCCATGTGCCCCAATTTAATTTAAGAGCACATGACAATTTATTCTAATTAAATTGGGGATACCAACTTTGACTAATCCTATTTTTAATCCCAATTTAACTCCAATGCTCATTTAATTAAGCCCATGCAAAACACCCAATACCCCCTCACCCTATAAAATAACAAACACCAATTCTCCCATAATTTTTTTGTTATTTCATGTGTTTGTGCAAATACCCAAACTTAAGGGGCTAAATTATAAATGTTGTAACATGTGGCATAACCTCATTAGTCAAGGCCAAATGAACAAGCCACCCTACTCTTTGATTGGTCAAGTTTCCTCCTCCCTCTCATTTGGATGAAGAATTAATTTCTCCATATGAAATCTCCACCACTCATTTGAATTGGGTAAATCCTCACCATCCAACCCCCACACACTTCCCTATTTAATGTCTCCATCACCACATACAACCATATGCCAGCCCTAATCCCAATACCTAGAGAACCCCCCCCCCTCTTTCTCTCCTCCCTCTTCTTCATTCAAAACTGAGCCTTTCTTCTTCTTCCTTTCTTCTTCTTCTTCCATTTTTCCTTTCTTCTTCCTTCCTCCTTCTTCTTCTTCAAACCTTGAACCTGGCCGGCCCTCACCCACTCCGGCCAACCCCCCGGTCGACACCCCCGCTCTCTTCCTCCATTATCGGCTGAACCACAACACCTTCCCGCGGCTTCTTCTTCTCCGGCGGGCTGCTGCTGCCACGATTCTTCTCCGGCGGGCCAGCAATATCCCCACCACCAACTGCTGACCACCCGCCATGACTTCACCCCAAGCACATCCCACCCACCACCACCTCCAGCCTCTACTTCCCACCACCACGACCACCTTATCATCACCACCACCCTTCACCTGACTATGGCCAAGCCCTCCTCCGGCCAGCATCGCCTCCTCGCCGAGATGAACGACTCCCCCCTCTCTATATTTTTTATATATTTGTTATGTGTATTTTAGTGTAGTGTTAAGAATCTAATATGTTAATGATGTGTGATTGGGGTTTTTGTATATACATGTGATTAGGGTTTAATATAGTATTTAGGGTTTATTTACATAAGTATTATAATGCAATTAATGGATATACAATGAGTTCTAGGGTTGTATAGGTTTAAGTTTTAGGGGTTGATTGTATTTAAATGTTATGAATTTTATGCATTGAGAGTTAACATGCTTAGTTAATATTTGGGTTTATGGATTATGTATTGAGTAGGGTTTGATGATGTGCATGCATTTAAACGCTTGAGAAAGGATGGTGATATTAACACATTGATTAATACCAAGGAGCAGATTTAATTAATAAATGGTAGAGGGATATCGATCCTTGGGTAAATATTGGAAGTTGTTTGAGGACATAAAATATATATACGCATATTGGTCATTGTTGTTTTAGCTGTTGTAAACTATTACTAAATTTAATATGATATTAAAATATTGATGGACCCTGGGAGCAGGTGCTCGATCATGAAATAGGTATAATATCAAATCATGAGACCGTGATTGAGGATGGAGAATATTAATTGTTTATTTTGAGGATGACAGTAAATGTACATGTTAACGTCGGTGCACACCGAGGTAAAATTTGAGAAATAATTATGCATAAAATACCAATGAACACTGTAATGAATATAGTAGGATTGATGATAGTTTGATGATATTGTACAGATGATTAATTTGATTTGATGTAACGTACCAATTAGTCGACCTTGGTCAACCCTCTAGCGTCATGTCCCTATGAGTTCTAGCTGAGTCTGAGCATATATTTAGACGTGTGTCACATCCCTGTTTGTCGTGTGATAGTTTATTGATTGAGTTTCTATCTCGTCTCTAGGTACTACGGTACCTGCAGACTCAGACGTGGTATTGGATCCCCATCATCAACAGCCGGACGCAGGCAAGTGTACCTTGCCACCCTGTATTTCAGTTACCAGATATTTATTATTTTATTATGTACATTGTGCGCGTATTTGATTACGATCGATACTTCGTGTCCGGATTATAACCGGGTACAGACGTTCGTCGTAACGTCTTGTAACGAATGCTAGATGTTCGTAATACCTCGATGTACGTACCTGAGTATATCGTCACCCCAGGACACATTCATACACTGTTATCGTGCCAGATTTCCTGTATCCTGATACTGACATCATGAGTGGAGAATGGGATGACCTTAGGGTCGGGTTTGTTGATAATTACTTCTGTGCGAAGAGACTGCTAGATAGAGGTTCCGGTTCAGTACACAATCATTGAACGCTTGGGAAGGGGAAGACAGTTACTAGACGTTTGGGCTCCTCTGCATGCGCTTATATATGTATATGTATTATTTCTGTAGTGATCCTATATCTAGAGTAGTTGTATCACCCGTATGACTCTTTGTCCGGAGCTGTGGTACGTCCCGTGTGTTTCCGTGTCCGGAGCTACGGTTTTATTTTGGACAGCCCACGTGTCGAATAATGTCTTCAAAACTGTGTCTCACTTAGTTGGTTATGCTAGACTACACCATCTTTACACTTGTACTTTCTGTTGTACTTTGGCATGCTGTATTTTTGTACCTTGTTACGTCCCTCTGAGGACCTGGTCCCCTGCCAGTTTTGTAGCATAGACGATCACGGAGTATTTGGAGTTTCTGATGGAGTTGTATGTCTTGCGGGCATTGTACCAGGTACTCATATCATTTCTACCGGCATTATGGTTACTTTATTTTATATTGATTATTCATATGCTGTTGTAGCCTAGTTTTTGTAGACTCATCTTTTCTCGAGTCTATTCGAGTTTGTGTGTTATTGGGCGGCCAACTTTAGCACATGTAGCTCTTTCTTGCATACTTCTGTTCATTGTGGATTGAGACATAGATGTTTACATTTACAAGATTTTTAGATAGTGCCCTTTATTATACAGCTTATACGTATTCGAGTCAGACCAGAGTCTGGTCGAATGCGTAGCTGGCGTGTCGCGTATTCCTGGTCCTAGGTATTTTGGGACTGGGGCGTGACACTGATTGCGGTTCTCATCCGCCTTGTAATGCTTGTCTAGAGACTCCCATACGACCTTATCATAGTCCATTTTACTGTATGACTCCGCCAGAGTATCCTCTATGGAGTTCAAAATCAGCAACTTGCAAAGGTTATTATCTCTTCTTAACTTGTTCTGCTTAGCAGTTGTAGTAGCAACTGTCCGAACAGTAGTGTCATCACCGTCTGGAACAACCAGCTCTGGTTCGGTTAGAACATAGTCCACCTCTGGGAGTTGAAGATTAAGACAGATCTTGATCTTTCAAGCGTTGTAATGATCCCCGTCAAACTTCTCATGTTTGTTAAAACTTGTATCGAAAAGTTTCGAACGGTTGTTCTCCATCTTTCTCAGATCTTGTATCGAAAAGTTTCGAAAAGTTTCGAACGGTTGTATCGAAAAGTCCGGACACGGGAATTAGGGTTAGGGCTAGGGTTTGAGAATCTCGCCGGAGGACGGCGCTCTGCGGCCAGGCGGAGGCAGAGGGGACCGGCGCTAGGGCGGCGAGGCGCACGGCGGCGAGGCGGAGGCGGCCGAGGTCGGTCGGAGGCGCGCGGCAGGCGGCGCGGCTGCTGCTGTCCCTCGCTGCTGCGGCCTGCTGCTGTCGTCGACGGCGCTCGACGGCGCCGGAGAAGAAGAGGAGGAGGGAGGGAGAGGGTGGATGCAGCGGCGGCGTCCGGCGGGCTGGGCGAGGTGGCTGGGGTGGCTGACGGTGGAGGCTCGACGAGAGGGGTGGTTTAAGTAGGGCTGCAGGAGGGGGTCGAGCCGAGGGAGGCGGAGGAGGGGGATGTCGTGGCGGGCAGCGGCACGCGGGCGGAGGCGTGGCCGCGGGCGGGGCAGCGGAGGAAGCGGGCGGCCGGGCGAAAATCGCGGGGGAGAGGGCTGGGTCACGGGCGGGCTAGCGGGTGCGGGTCGGGCGGCGGGCGGACCCGACCCGACCCGATAGGGGATGGGCCGGCCTGCGGGCCTGGATCTGTTGGGCCGGGCTGGGCCCAACGGGCTTGGGTTTAAAATAATAATAAGAATAATATTACTAATAATAAAACAATTAATAAATAAATAATTAAATAAATAAATAGTTTTTAGGCATTTAAAAATAGGTCCGGGGTCCGATAAATTCCAGAAAAATTGCCCTAAGTCCAGTTTTTCATTTTACATCCAAAAATATTATTTTAATAATATTTTAATATCATTTATTATCAATTAAAAATCATTTAAAAATTAAAACCCTGTTTTTAAATTACAGAAAAATCCCAGAAAATTCCAGAAAAATTATAAAAATCCAGTTTTTTAAAATTTTGAAAAAAATCAGGGGATTTACAATCTACCCCCCTTAAGAGGATTGCGTCCTCGCAATCGAAGAATAACCGGTCAACAGCGATGACGCGGTCGCAAGAATCGTTTGAAAACACATCACAAGAGACTTCAGGGAAATACCGTTTCCCTAAAAATTGAAAGTTTACACTTCCAGAAAAATCTAGTGAAAACTATAACTTTTATGAAAACCATGTTGTTATTAACAGATTGCAATTGACTAGGTTGGGGCTGAGGTCACGAACCAACGGGCACGAACTACAACAAGACTAGAAACGGAAAACTATAAATCACTTACTCGCATCGGCTTCCTGCACAGTCATCGCGTAGGCTTGCTCTCGTCCTTGAGGTAGATTCCTCTGCTGCTGCTGAGCTTGTTGGTAGGGTGCTGCTCGAGGCGCTGGTGGAGTTTGCTGGTTCGCCCTTGGTGTTCTTTCTCTACGCTCAGGGCAGTCTCTCACTGCATGCTGTCTGGATCCGCAGCCTAAGCATAGTCCGAGTTTACGTCTACATTCCTTCTCGACATGGCATATCTTGCCGCAGTGGTAACAGGTAGGAAGGTAGAAGGCTTTCGGTGCTGCTGCTGGTGGCGAGCTTATTTGTTGACGCTTTGCAGACTCCTCTTGTGCTGCTTTGGTTGGTACGAATGGGGAATGCCGCTTCAGTCTGGTCTCTCTCTTGGTGACGCGCTCTATGCATCGAGCCGCAACAAGAACGTCCGAGTATGATGTTGGTGCGACGGACCCAATTAGTTTCTGCAGCTCAATGTTCAGTCCGTCGAAGAATTTCTCGGCCGTCTCTTCCTCAGTCGGAATTAGTGTGGGGGCGAAGCGGCTCAGACGAATGAATTCTGCGTTGTACTCTTCCACCGTCATGGAGTCCTGAGTGAGGCGATTGAATTTTTCTCGCAGTTCTGATCGAGCGATGGCAGGAATGTACATCTCTTGGAAGAGTCTGGAGAACTCCTCCCAAGTGACTCGGTCTGGTCCGAGCCGTGTCTCCTCGGATAGCCACCAGTGATGGGCATTGTCCGTCAATTACATTCTGACGGCTGTCATCCAGCGTTCTCGTGGAAGCTCGGCTGCTTCAAGTTGATGCCGAATGTTGGTGAGCCACTCATAAACTTCTGTGGGCTCCTCTTTTCCAGAAAAAGTGCGGGGCTTCAGTTGGCGGAAGTCAGTGATTGAGCCTGTAGTTGGCCGTCGAGCTGGTAGGTTGGCCTGCTCCAGTGCAGTTACAATGTTGTCCCTCAAGAAATTAGCTTCGCGACGCTGAGCCTCGTGTTGGACTTGTTGCTGTGCTTGCATCATCGCGTAGATCATTTGGAATATTTGCTGCCCGTCGATCGGCTGTCCTGGTGGGAACACGAGCATTGGTGGGACGAACTGCGGCGGAGGTGGGATGTCATCGCGCCGGAATCGGGAGGTAGGTTGACCTGCCTGCTGGCTCTGTTGAGTTGTGGGGATTCCTCCGACTGGTGTCACGTCGTCGTCGTAGGTGACACCTGTAGCTTGTGGCATTCCGACGGGAGTCTCGTTGCATTCTTGTGGGTCCATTTTCCTGTATCCAAAATAACCAATAAGAGGCGCACAGGAATCAAGGCAAGATACAAGTTCAAATTAGTTCGAATACGATACAGATATCAAAAATGATCCAAGCAAGTGGATAAGATCCTAAAAACTTATCCTATCTTATTGCAGGCCTGTTCGGTCCCTAAGTTGAAACCGAACAATTTAGTCGTAGACCTGCATGGGCCACCACAAAAAGCATGTCACGCCCCAGTCCCAAAATGACGAGGGACTGAGCACGTGCGCAATGGCCAGCAGCACGCACCGATGGACAACCCAATTAGATGGGTCCATCAGGGCATGCATAAGTTGTAGTCTAGCAATACTAAGTACAAGTCTCAGGTATTTCTATTCTCATCCACAGAATAACACAGATAAATGACGGAAATAATGCAATGGAATTAAATATGCAATATCAAATAAGGTTATCTCGGAAAACAATCCGAGAATTATTCTGTTACATTTAAGGAAACATAGACTGGAAATAAAATACTGAAATGAAAATACTGTGAATATGAAGCCGGTGCTCAGGAGAAGTCTTCTACAACTATCTCGTCCTCGGTTCCGGGTTCTGCTCCAAGGAGTGCTCCTGTACCGTACACCTCGGGGTAGTTCTCTGCGGCTATACTTGGGGACATAGTCCATTCCAGGTCCTCAGGGGACATAACAAGGTACAGAAAATATAAGTCAAAATATATGCAGTGCAGCAATAATGAAACAGCAGCGTAAATATGTAAACCAGCTAGTGATATGCAAGTGAGAGTTTTAGTCATACTCAGGCTGAGACCACTACAGGATCAGTGTCGGAGAAACCATAGCAGTATTTTCTCGAGGAGCCAGTAAGGAACCAAAGCTCTGTATCAGAGTCTAAGGCACCGCCAGATATAAGTATTTATATTATATTATATTCAGCCTTGATATGACAATACTCTCCCCACCCCATGTAATCTCACGTCACAGTTCCAGAATATCACAGGTACAAGTCACGCAAGATTGAACTAATGCAATGAGTCAGGTAAAAATCTAAGCATGTAAACTGTAATGACATGAAAATGTAACCTATACGAAATCACCAGGTATATCTCAGGCAATTCCGTCACATGAATAGTGTCAGGTGTCCTGGGTTAAGCAGTTAAACAAGTTTACTTAGGCATTTATAAGAAATCAAGTAAATACTATAACCAGAAATATCTGAGAAGTGGCAAGCTTTGCTTGCCCACTGATGTATAAACAAGTCCAGAAAATAACTAGCAAGCTGCAGGGTTTGGCAAGGTACACTTGCTTGAGGTTCCTGTTCGGTTTGCAGTTCTGACTTCGGCGGAAATTGCAGGCGGTACTCCGGTTGCTGAAACAAACATCACCATCAGATCCAAAAAATATCAATCAGCTAGAAACGCCTGTCCTTGAGTCCAATTTGGAGACAAGGGCAAAAACGGCAGTTTCGGGTCAAAACGGGGTCCACCGGTGGGCCCGCTTTGCACCAAAAAATGCGTCAGGGTCAACGGTCTCCAAATTCATCAAACTCAGTGTCAACAGGTCAGAAACGCTGATATGAACCCAACAGAATTTTAGAATTGAATTCCGATGAGCCGATCACAAAATCGCCCGTCGAGCGGGACCTGTGGGGCCCACGACACGCGATTTCGTCAACGTTCTCAGAATCGAACCAAACTTGACCCACAGGACCAGCGTATTGCTACGAGTCCGATGGCGCAAGTTTTGTCTCGATCCGACGAGTGTACACAAAGTTAGGGTAAATTGCAGAAAAGACATATACGGGGCGATGTCCGCGGATACGTGTTGATTCCGGTGTGCACGCACACCCGAATCAGCTTCCGCAAAATCCCACACGTCTGCATCGACGAGGCGCCCGTATCTGTGAAGACCGCGCGCGACCAAGTCATCCCGTTTGGCGGGGCGTACTCAGTTCCGGGGTGAAACAGGGTCTGGTTTTTCCTGTTTTTGGATCGCGGTGTGCGATCACCACAGGACGCGATGCCCTGAACAGTTTGTCCGGACACCAAGAGGGTCATACAGGCTTTGCAACGCAATTTGCGGAATCGAAAACGGAGCTACGAGCAAAAAGTTACAAGTACCTGAAGGGGACCCGAAAAACCGGAGTCGATTCGTGTCCGACACGTGTCGGACACGTGTCCGGACACGGGAATTAGGGTTAGGGCTAGGGTTTGAGAATCTCGCCGGAGGACGGCGCTCTGCGGCCAGGCGGAGGGGACCGGCGCTAGGGCGGCGAGGCGCACGGCGGCGAGGCGGAGGCGGCCGAGGTCGGCCGGAGGCGCGCGGCAGGCGGCGCGGCTGCTGCTGTGCGCCTCGCCGTGACTGTCGAATTTCCTACAGTCCTAAATCATGATGGGACTGTAGGAAATTCTACAGTCCCGCTCGATACTGTTCGACAATGTCGAGCAGTCTCGACATTGTACGCCCTAAAATCATGTTCCAAACGACTTCTATGTCTAAACTACATCCTAGACTCCGCCAACGACTAGTATGCCCTCATTTGAAAGAAAAAAACTCAAAATTTTCAACATGCAAGAGGATTTCTTATCATTTTTGGACAATTTTTCAAATACAATAGTGCAAGGAGAATGAGGATTTCTACCTTGGTTCTTTCGAGACTTTGGGAGCCATCGACAAGGAGGAGGAGGACAGCGGAGATCGGCCGGCGGGAGGGAGTCGGCGGGAGGGGAAAGCTCCGGTCGGGGGGAGCTAGGTTTAGAGAATAAGAAGAAGGGAGTTTTCAAATGCTGGGCTAGCCCCAAGTATAAACTTGGGCTAGTATGAGTAAAGGATGCAGAATAGTGGGCTAGCCCCAATCCTGGGCTAGTCCCAAGTAAAATTGACAGTGCCCTTATCAAAAGCCATTATTAATTAAGGTTCATGTACATGTCATTGTCCCGAAAGATTCACATGGCATATAATTTTTCAATAATATTTTAAATAAGCCAACATAAGTTTATATTGGGTAGCTAAGTGATGACAACAACAGTAGAAATTAAGTTGATGTTTTTATTGTTGTTTTTTTGTAAAAATGTCTTGGCCAGTTCACCTCTGATGTCATGTCCTGAAGCTGAGGAGTCGAGCACCAGTGAGGTGAGGGCCGGTATGACGCTGACGAAAGAAACCTTGTAAACAAATTACAACAGGAGTTAAACAACATAATAAACAGCGCAAATGACGAGTAACGAAGTACCAAGTAGCCATTATTTAAAATATCATTAAACGTATATAAATTTGACCAGGACAATAATCCAGACCTACAAGCCACGTTGATGTACATTTTGTGCTCACACACAACACACACAAAGAATACAAATCTGGTAGCCATCAGAAACGGAAAAACAACAACTATGGATGTCCAACAAGTCCACCACATGAACGGAGGAGAAGGAGAAACCAGCTATGCCCACGACTCTCTTCCTCAAGTACGTACTCTTTCTATATATATACGTACCAACGTTTGCAATATCGATATCGAAATCGGAATCAAGCACTTCGCGTGGGTATCGATATCAGCAGTATGACAATATCGGTCATTTCGGATCGGAGTATCGAGTTCTTTGATATCGAAAAACAAATAACTATTAATAAACCATTAAACATTTAGAAAAGAAAAAATTTAAAAACTTTTAGGTACAATTTTAAATATTTTCTGTCTTGTTTCTTATCAATTTTGAAATTTAATGAAATAATACACTACTAAAAATTGCGGAATTAGCGACATTTTTAGCGACGTTAAAATAAAACGTCGCTGAATTATCGGTATTTAGCGACGTCAATATAAAACGTCGCAATACGTCGGTAATAGCGACGTGGAGCGACGTTTAGCGACTATAATTATTATAAATATATATTATGTCGCTAAACGTCGCTAAATTTTTTAATTTTAGCGACGTTTATGTATTTAAGTCGCTGTAATCACCTGAAATTTTAAGAATTTTTTTAATTTATTTTTCTGAAATTAATTAGCAATTTTCTGTGAATTTTTAAACCTATAAATTAAAGCAGTCTAATTTAAAATAAATTTTTAAATAAAATTAAATAATATTAAAATATGATGAAAATTATATTTTCTAGTGTAAAATTAAAAATCGAGCATGGGGTATTTTTCCGGGAATTTATTGGACCCCGGATGAATTTTTAAAGCATTATAAACTATTGTATAATTTAACTGATAAATTAAATCAAATTAATTAAGAAAACCAACCCAAACCATTGTTCAACCCGGACCGGACCGGTCGGTCTGACCAACCCGGACCGCTCGGGCTAGCGGGTCGGATCCGGGTCAGACCCGACCCGCCAGCAACCTACCCGACCCGACCGATTCAAATCCCTAACCCCCAATTACTGCCCGACTTTACACCTGGCCGGCGGCCGTTTTCGCCGCCGTGGCCGCCGGCCGACCTCTCGGTTCGACTCCCCCGTAACCGGCAACCCGTCCCCTTCAGTTTCCGGTCAACCCCCGTCGTTTCCCCTCCCTATTTCCCTCTATAAAAGCCACGGTGGCCGCCGGAAACCCCCTTGACATCCACCCTATCCGGCGACCTCCAAACCGTCTCCGACCAACCGCTGACACCGCCCAGACCACCCAGAATTTCCCGCCGAACCACCAGCAGGCCTCCGCCCTCCCAGTCCGGCCAACCCTGCTGTCGAACTCTGCTGTCGAACCTGTCCAGCCGACGTCCGGCCACCCACAGCGCAGATCCGGCCGTCCAGACGCCGCCGATCACACCAGGACAGGCGCTGCTTCCGCCCGAACCCCAGACCGACTCCGGCGAGTCCCGATCAGCTCCGGCAAGCCTTCGGCAGCAAGCCCTAGCTAGGACACAGCTTGGACGCGGAACCAGGACACGGAGACTCGAACTTGACACGCACAGATCGAACTTTTCAAACCCTGTTCAGGTAACCACAACTTTCTGCTCGTAGCTCGGTTTCCTATTCCGTCAGTTTTATCACGTAGCCTGTATGACCCCCTCGGTGTCCGTGCAAACCGCTCGGGGCATCGCGTCCTGTGGTGATCGCACACCGCGATCCAAAAACAGGAAAAACTTAGTCCTGTTTCACCCCGGAATCGAGTACGCCCCGCCAAACGGGACGACTTGGTCACGTGCGGTCTTCACCGACACGTCAGCGTCGTTGATACGGACGTGCGAGATTTCGCAGAAGCTGATTCGGATGTGCGTGCACACCGGAATCAGTGTGTATCCGCGGACAACGGCCCGTATCCGACTTTTCTGCAATACGCTGTAACTTAGTGTAAACATGTCAGATCGAGACGAAACTTGCGCCATCGGACTCATAGCAATACGCTGGTCCTGTGGGTCAAGTTTGGTTCGATTCTGAGAACGTTAGAAAATCGCGTGTCGTGGGCCCCACAGGCTCCACCTGACGGGCGATTTTGAGAACGGCTCATCGGAATCCAACTCTGGAAGTTCCGTTGGGTTCGTATCAACGTTCCTGACTTGTTGACACTAAGTTGGACTGATTTGGAGACCTTTGACCCTGACTCGATTTTCGGTGCAAAGTGGCCCACATATGGACCCGCTTTGGCCCAGAAATATCGTTTTTGCCCTTGTGTCCAAACTGGACTTAAGGACAGGCATTTCTAACTAATTCCTATGTTCTGAGACTGTTGGTAATGTTCATTTCAGCTTTTGGAGGAGTTATTGCTGAACCCACTGTTACTAGGACCGCTACCGGTATTCCAATCCCAGGCAAGTGTACCTTGCCATAAATTACAGTTTATTAGTTTATTTAGTTCTTTTGCTTTATTTTCTGGAATATTGTACATGCTATAACCTAGGACTGTATGACGTACTTTGTGTCCGATCACAGTCGGGTGCCAACCCCGTACGCGGAGTTGTGTATGTCATTTAGTGATGGACATTCGAGATCCTTTATATTCTCGTGCTTGATTATCAAGTACACTACAACCTAGGACACTTGACACCATACATTGACAGAATCTTCCTGACATATTCAAGGTGATTCTGTATAGGATACAGGATGGACATAGTTATATATTCTTAGTTTATGACTGTTGCATTAGATCTGATCTCACGTGACATGGACATGAGACGTGTGGTTACATTGGGTGGGGAGAGACACACAGGCTACAGGCTATTCTATACATATATACTACTATTGTGAGGTTGTAGACTCTCGAGCAGAGCTAGACCACTACTAGATATTACTGCTACCGGCTCCCCGACACAGAGCTTGTAGCAGTCTCAGCCTGAGTACTAGTGTTGCTCTCAGTTGCATTTTCACTTAGATGGTTATGTAGTTACCCTGCTTATTTTATTTACTATTTCACTGCATTTATTTCTGGCTTGTATTATTTGTACCTTGCTATGTCCCCTGAGGACCTGGAATGGATGATGTCCCCAGGTTTAGCAGAAGAGCATTATCCCGAGGTTTACGGGACAGGAGCTGAAGCTATACCAGAAGTTGTTGCTGAAGGAGAACCTAACATAGAAGCAGAGGTGATGGCAGAAGATTTTACTTGAGATTATGTTATTTGTACTCTTCAGATACTTTATTTTGGACTCTTTTGTTCTGGTCGGATGAACCAGTGTTTTAGACTCTTGTCGGGTTGTTCCTCGACATACTCTGCTGAGACTGGACTTGATGTACTTCCTTTTATTTGCTGTTGTTTTTATTATTCTGTGTATGGATGAGATTAGTTTTTGATATGATATTGTAGACCTATATTACAGCTTAAGTATGCTCGATGGATCCATTAAATTGGGATGTCCATCGATGTGTACTGCTGGCCATTGCCACGTGTCTAGTCCCACGATATTTTGGGACTGGGGCGTGACAGTCGCAGTATATTATTATATTAGCGACGTTTAGCGACGTAAAGACCGACGTCGCTAATTTATTTCATATAGGGTTTGACGAATTTCTCTTCCCCCTATTTCGGTCGAAATATCGAAAATTTTAAACCGCCCCCCCCCATCCCGGCGCCCCACCTCCGGCTCCCCTCCTTCCTCCGGCGTCCTCCCCCCTCCGGCGGCTCCTCCTCCTTCCGGCGTTCTCCTCTCTCCAATCACTCGGTGAGCTCCTCTCTCTGTCTCCTTTCTCTGTCTCTCTCTCTCTCTCTCTCTCTCTCTAACACGACACAACACAACACGACACGACACGACATGACCCACACTAACCCTAATACTGACACGGACACACAAACATAGAGACAGCTTTTTGGACACACACCCTAACTCAGACAGCTTTCTGGACACAGACCCTAACCCTAATACTTTGACTTGTCCTTCACTTTATTTATCACATTTAAGGGTGCACTCCATTGATGCACTCCATTGTTTTAGACACAGACCCTAACCCTATCTCTCTTCTAGTTAGCTGTCTGAGTTGAGACGCAACATTGCGTATCTGCAGCGTATATAATATGATGTAGATCTCGACTCAAGGAGAGTCGTATACACAGATACGGAAATGACTCTTCAAAGCCGAGATATGATATACGATATTGGCTTCTTCTAGAACTCGAATCCAACTTGGGCTGATGCTTCTTGCTGCACGAGCTGTTGCATTGGCTACTGCAGACTGCTAAACCTGCTGTTGAAGGCTCTACTGCTACTTGCTGAGTTTACTTGCTGATGTGCACTGCACAATGTTGCTTCACACTGATTCCTCACTGCTGCACTGTGCAGTACAACTAGCTGCTACTGCTATAAACTGTTGTATGCTTTCCCTTGTACTGTGGTAGCATAGAGCTGCACACTGCTCAGTTGTGCTCCCCCTTGTTGTGCTAGCACAGAGCTGCATACTGCTCTCCCTTCAGTTGATCACTCAAACAACCATACTTAAAGGTAGCAGTGAGTATCAGTGTATGTACTGTATTTAACGATGAGTATATATGCTAGGACTAGGAGTATCAGTGCATGTACTGTATTTAACGATGAGTATATACTTGAAGATAATTGTATATTCATTTTTGCTGCAGAAGTATCTAGAAATGGATATGAATTACTATCTGCGTCATCATTCGTGGATGTACAACCGTCATCCTGATGACATATGCGGTGTACGGGATGAATTTATTGAGGGTGTACAGCAGTTCCTGCAGTTCACCAAGGCGTTCCCTCAGTACATGGATGGTACCAAAACTAAGTGTCCGTGTGTGAGATGTCGCAACTTGAAATATCATCCAGAAGTAGAAGTCACATATCATTTTTACTCGAAGGGTTTCATGCCGAATTACGATCAGTGGACCACGCACGGAGAACTTGTGTCTTTAGCATCGTAGTCGGAGCCTTATGTGGAACCGTATATGGATGTCCACGACCACGCTGCTTACGACGACGGGTGGGTGAACATGATTTTTGATGCGGCGGGGCCTAGTTTCGATCCGGATAATTATGATGCAGCTGAGGAGGCACCGAATACCGATGCTGCAAAGTTCATGGAGTTGTTGGAGAATGCAAGGACTACATTATATCCTGGTTGTGAAGATCATTCACCGTTGGAGGTTGTTACAAGATTGTTGAGCATCAAGTCCGATTTTAACATGTCGCAAGAATGCTATAACCGACTGATGGATTTGATTATAGAGATCTTACCAGATGATGCAAAGTTGCCTAAAGACTTCTACCGATCTAAGAGGATGGTGAGATCGCTCTGGATGGGATATAAAAAAAATTGATACATGTCGCAACGGGTGCATGTTGTACTACAAAGACGACAAGGATGAAGACGCGTGCAGATTCTGTGGTGCTGATCGCTACAAGGCTACTGGAAGAGAAAAGTATGTCGGTGCAAAGAACCCTACCGATTCGATGCACTACTTGCCTTTGACGTCGCTGTTGCAGAGGTTGTTTATGGTGAATGAGACTGCAAAAAATATGAGTTGGCACAGGCGGAAACAGATCGAAGGAGTATTGGATCATCCATCCGATGGAGAAGCATGGAAGCACTTTGATTGAGAGTATCCAAATTTTGCTTCGAATCCGCGTAATGTCATATTAGGGCTCTCCTCCGACGGTTTTATCCCATTCGAACTTTTGGGCTTCCAGCATTCGTGTTGTCCTGTGATCGACACTCCGTACAATCTACCGCCTTGGATGTGCATGAAGACTCCGTATATGTTCCTAACCGTTATTATCCCGGGTCCGAACAATCCGAAGAGGAACATCGATGTATATTTACAGCCTTTAATAGATGAGTTGAATTAGCTGTGGAAAGTAGGTGCCAACAAGTACGATATTTCCAGAAAGCAGAATTTTCAGATAAGGGCAGCACTTATGTGGACCATCAACGACTTTCCGGCATATGGAATGTTATCGGCATGGAGCACTCATGGTCGTCTCTCATGTCCGTATTGCATGGACCGTACTAAGGCTTTTCGTTTGAAACACGGAGGTAACACGCGCTTCTTCGATTATCATCGACAATTTTTGCCGAAGGATCATCTGTACCAGAGGAACATGAATGCTTTTCGTACGGGCGTTGTGGAGAAGGCCAATGCACCGCCAAGGTGGCACGGATACACGATATGGAAAGAGGTAAAAGATTTACCAAGTGCTATCGAAGAGCCTACTAAGGGGTACAAGTGTGACGGATTTGGTCGCACCCATAACTGGACGAAGAGGAGTATATTCTGGGATCAGCCATTTTGGAGCACCAATCTGATCAGACATAATCTTGATGTCATACATATCGAGAAGAATGGGTTTGATAACATAATTAATACTGTAATGGAGGTAAAGGGGAAGACGAAAGACAATTCGAAGGCTAGGTTGGACTTAGAAAAAATATGTAGACGCCATTCGTTGCATTTGATAGAGGAGGGGAATTGAAAGTTAAAGCAGCCTAAGTCAGTTTTTTTACTGGAGAAGGAGAATAAAAGGAGACTTTGTAGATGAATTTAGGGTCTAAAATTTTTAGACGGGTACGTGTCGAACTTGAGAAGATGCATCAACCTCAAGGAGAATAAACTGGCGGGTATGAATAGCCACGATTGTCACGTATTCATGGAGAGGTTAATTTCGATTGTATTTTGAGAATTCTTACCACAGGTCATTTGGGATCCATTGACAGAGCTCAGCATATTCTTCAGAGATCTTTGTTCTACTAAGTTGCTCGTCGATCGTCTAGAAAAGTAAGAGAAGGACATTACGGTAACACTATGTAAGCTCGAGAAGGTGTTTCCTCCTGATTCTTCGACTCTATGGAGAATTTGCCAATTCATCTTTCCTATGAGGCACGTGTTGGTGGTCATGTCGGTTATCGGTGGACGTACCGCTTCGAGCGGCATCTGAATCACGTAAAGAGAAAGGTGAAAAATAAGACACGTGTAACAACCTATTTTTTTAAAATTTTTAAAAATAAATTTTGGGATATTTCTGTAATTTTTAATTAATGTCCTTCAGGGATTAATATTTTTATGTATTAAACTAAGTCTTAAAATATTTCAAAAATTATATTTTGGGGTCTATAATTAATAATTGGATGTTGTGTAATTTTTCTGGAATTTATTGGGCTCAAAAACTATTTTTAAATAGCTAAAAACCAATGTTTTAATTGAACCAGACTAAACCCAATTAAACCAGCTTGAACCGGACCAAACCGAACCAAACTAAATCTAACCGACCCAAACCCTAACTTAATAGGTTGGATCGGATCCTACCTGACCCGACCCACAGACCCGACCCGCTAATATTACACAGTATATGAGAAATTAAATCCCCCCCCGACCGTTACAACCGCGACTCCCGGCCGATGACCCCACGATCCCCACAAGCCCGACTCCTTCTCCGGCCGCATGACCCCACCCTCCACGGCTGACCACCCCAAGACCCCCGCTCGGCCTCCCCCCGTAACCGCCTCTCCCCCTATTTAAAACTCCCTGAGCCAAACCCGACCGCCAAAATCACGCTCCACCTCCACCGTCACCCCCTCCAGCCACTCGACTCAGGCGATGACTCGGGCGACTCCTCCGGCCGACCCACCGATGACCCACGGCCGACCCACAAACAGGCGCAGCATCCTCAGTAAAATGCCGCCGCCGCCGTGCCCCGCCGATGTGCCTCGCCGCGAACCTCCCAGTTCACAAATATCAGCGAGGTATCCCTCTTCTGTCTTGCGTAACTCCCTGTACGTAGATCCAAATTTTGTTCTGTCGAATCTTGTACGAAGATCTCGTGACCCTCTCGAACCCTGTGTAAATAGTTAGGGGTATCACGTCCTGTGTCGGTCGTAAACCGCGATGCAAAAACAGGAAAATTAACCCAATTTCTGAAATTCAGAAACCGTCCCGAACTCACAAGTTCATGGTCGTAATTCTCCCAACCTATTTTATAATTGTAATTTCTGTTTGAACAGTTAATTAGACAACATAACCAAGATTTAGACTCTGTAATTAGTTTATTTTAATTTGCTGTGTGTTGTGTTTTATTCGCGGGTAAAATCGACCAAAAACTTGGTTTTAAAAACCTGATTTTTTCCTGAAACTGGGTGCTTCCCGCTAAACAAGGCAATTTTATCGCGTGCAAATTGTACCGAATGGTGCGCATCATTAATACGGATGTGTAAAATTTTATGGAAGTTGATTTTGATGTGCGTGCACACCGGAATCAACGTGTATCCGTCGACAACGCCCCATATCGGCCCTGTTCTGAAACTCATTGTAACTTTGTGTGTGCTTGTCGTTTCGAAACGAAACTTGCGCCATCGGATTCATAGAATTTTGCTGGTCCTGTGACCCAAGTTTGGTTCGATTCTGAGAACGTTGACAAAATCCCGTATCGTAGGCCCCATGGCTCCACTTGACGGACGATTTTGTGATCGGCTCATCGGAATCCAGTTTTGGATATTCCGTTGGGTTCATATCATCGTTCTGGACTTGTAGACACTAAGTTTGATAAATTTGAAGAACTTTATCTCTGGCATATTTTTTTGTGCGAAGTGGGCCACATATGGACACCACTTTGACCAGAAACTGTCAATTTTGCTCCTGTGTCCAAATTGGACTTATGGGTAGGTAATCCTAGCTATTTTATATCTTCTGAGCATAATGGTCATAATTATTTCAGCATCCGGAGGAGTACTTGAAGATCCCACTATTATCGGAGCAATCGGAGAAATCCAAACCCCAGGCAAGTGTAACTTGCCAACTTGTAGTGATTCCTGTTATAGTATTTGTTTGAGTTCTTTGTACATATATACATACTCTTGATATAAATGTTCAACCTAGGACCATGTGATATTGCTTAGCGTCTGAATAACATTCGGGTGTCGACGTCGTACGCGGAGTCCTGTAACGTCACTAGAGATTGATATCGCGACCTTATATATATCTTCGTGCTTGCATTATCAAGTACGTTATACCATAGGACACTTGACACTGTTCATGAGATAGAATCTTCTGAGTTATTCCTGGTGATTCTGTATAGGTTACAGGATTCGTGACATAGACTTTATTGCATATGCTTAGCTATCATTATGACTTGCTGCATCAGTTAGACGTCATGATCTTGCGTGACATGGACATGAGACGTTGTGGACATGAGATATGTGATTACTTTGGGTGGGGAGAGTCTTACCATACTAAAGGCTGATTATATATATATATATATATATATATATATATATATATATATATATATATATATATATATATATATATATATATATATATATTACATTACTGGAGGTGCCTTAGACTCTGTCTTTGGCACATTTACTGGCCCTTCGAGAAACAAATGCTGATATGGATTTCCCCAATACAGAGCCTATAGTAGTTTCAGCCTGGGTATGATTAATGCTCTCATTTGCATATCACATACCTGGTTACATAGTTTTCCCTGTTGATACATTTTATATACTGCATTTATTTTGGCATGTTGTTTCTTGTACCTTGTTACGTCCCTCTGAGGACCCGATCCCTTGCCAGTTTTGCAGCATAGATCGTTGTGGAGCCTACCTGGAGTTACTGATGTGTGTTTCTTTGTCTTACAGGAATTGGTGCCAGGTACTTATATCATTTCTTTCGGAGTCATGATTATTATTTATATTGTTTATTCATCTGTTGATATAGCCTAGTTTTATAGACTCATAATCCTTTCTCGAGTCTATTCGAGCTTATGGGTTACTGGAGGCCGACTTTAGCACATATAGCTCATTCTTGTATATTCTGACCATTGTGGATTGAGGCATAGATGTTTATATTTACTTGATTATATAGATAGGGAATATTCTAGTATAGCTTATACGTATTCGAGTCGGACCGGAGTCTGGTCGAATGCGTAGATGGCATGTTACGTATTTCTAGTCCTACGTATTTTGAGACTGGGCGTGACAGCACGGGTTGAGGGTTCTATTTGTGAAGCTTATGTTCTCGAAAAGATTACAAAATTTTTCTCGATGTATTTCAAACCTCATGTTGCTACTAATAGAATGAGAGCTCCAAGAAATGACGACGGATATCAGGAATCTAATGATGCAATACTCAAAGTATTCAATACGTCCGGAAAGCCTTCGGGGAAAATGAAGAAGAGATATTTGAATGACGGCGAGCTAAGGGCTGCTCAGTTGTATATATTACTCAATTACGACGAGGATGAAGTGGAGAAGCAAGACGGGGAAATAATTAATACGTCCATGTTTACGTCATCTCAATGTAATAGTATAAGCTACTATTATGCTACTAATCAGCGGTTGCTTCGTTATTTTTCAGCACATATAATCAGCGGTTAGACCCTACATAACAGACGAAGAAGTAGAACAAGAAACGAGATGCCAATTTCCTTCTTAGTTGAGCGCATATGTAAGGAGCTTGGTAATTACTTTTTTTTCTGCACTTGCACAATAAATAACTTACTATCGCTACTTTGGTATTTAGGTCGATCGTCTAATAACACCCGAGACTGAATCTATTAGAACTCTAGCAAAGGGACCAATTATTGCCGTCAAAATATGGCCAAGTTTCTGTGTGAATGAGTTTAGGTTCAAGTCAACAAATGCACTGATCAGAGACAGCTTTCTGGATCTTGATTCCACGAAAAATAGTTGTTTGTGTATCAAATCTTCGAACTACAAAGACGTCGATCCAGGCAATAATTTCTTTGGCATCTTACGAGAGATTGTAGATATCATCCCTCGTCGGTACAGAGACGCCTGGGCCTCTTTCTGAGGAACAACTATGGTGGCCCTTGGATCAACTACTCTGAAGCTCCGGAGGAGAGGAAGGTGTTTTGGTTTGCACACTTCAAGGTAAAAGTATATTATATAAATCCTGATATTTATGCATATTATATAACTTACTAAATTATTTATTGTAGCAAATATATTTCTATCCTCCGCACCGGGCCGAGTTGATCGAGCAGATGTTTCCTGCCGTTGCCGCCAAGCTTATCCGTGATGCTCTGGATGACCAGAAGGCTCGTGATCGCGTTGGAAAACCGATCCAAGGTTGGATCACGCCTGAGCAGTGGACTGCGATGAGGGCTAGATTCGACGATCCGAGGTACAAGGAAAGGTTTGAGAAGGCCAAGGCGGCTAGGCGGAAGACAGCAAAGTAGTGTGGTGGCTTGATTCCGATGACGGAACATTTTCGTCGTTTGGTATATTTTTTATTTCAGATATATTATTTTAATACAAGTACGATAAAATGGTAGTAGAAAAAAATATTTAATTTTAGTACTAAATAATATATTTTTAATAGGTACAGAGGAGTGACGATGCAAACATGGTGACCGTCTTCCTGGCCACCCATCAAAAGGACGAAAATCTCATTGATGAGAGGGCCTCCCAGTCCTATGTAACTATTACTTTACTTTGTGTTAATTTTAATATAACTTAGGCAATTATCGAGTATCCAAACTTTTCTAGGCCGAGTATCTTAGGCTGCATGAGCGGGCGACTGCTAGTGCACCTACAGCGGGAGAGGCTGGTACTTTCTTGCAGCCCTCTCCAGCTCCGTCGGTGGACGAGCTGTGGATGACCATCGCTGGTGGTCTCCAGAGGGATACGTACTACGGTACGAGATCCTATGGCGCCCTTGTTGTGATGCGGTCATCTAGGGCCTCCCCGATAAGTGCGCATTCCACACAGCCCTCGCAGTCGTTGGCCCGAGTCCAGGAGGTCGTTGACCGTCAGATTGTGTCTCTCCGTGACGAATTGCTGCGAAGGATACAGGAGCAGCCCCTGTCCCAGCCGCAGGCGGATGATGCGACGCTCATCGCACGATTTGATATGCTCGAGCGCAGCATCAGGGAGCTCCGGGATTTGACAGCTGATCTTAGAGCGTCGACAGAGCGCAGCGTGACGGAGCTGCATGCATCACAGCTATCCATGGCCGAGAGGCTAACGATGATGCATGATTCAATGGTTCATAGCAGTATGAGGCTGTTATCTACCATGGATTCATACAACCAGCGACTAACAGAGTTGGAGCGGATACGTCCTCCTGGTGCGCCTACAACGACACAGACTCTACCAATGTCACTGCCTTCTCCATAGACATCGGTGTCGATTTCACGGGAGCAGTATGATCTGTTCTTATCCTTCATGCGTGCCGGTGGTCATCCTCCTGCAGATCCGCAGTAGTCCTAGTTAGGACCGTTTATTGATTATTTGTGTTTCAGACCTATGATATTTGGTCATTTATGAATATTTTTTATTTTTTAGGCATTCAGACATTATTTCTTGTATTCTTTAGGATGAGGCTTTCAGACTCAGTTGTGTGAATATTTGTTGTATTCTTTACGACGATATTTTCTCCTGATTCGGTTTGTAATCTCAATATTTTGTTTTCTTCAAATTTTATTATATTACTCATATTAAATAAATATTAATTTATCGGTGTTGAGTGTTCAACCGAATGGGTTCGGCGAACCCAGCAAATTCAATGCAGGGTTGCTCCGGATCTATTAGTACAAATTGTGAATTCATAAACTGCAGGAAGAATAATTTGGAAACAATTCAGTATTCATTTTTTTATCTTTGCACTGTATCTTTAGCGACGTTTTTAGCGACGTTTAGCAACGTCTACTCACATCGCTAATTACGTCGCTATATTCGTCGCTAAATACGTCGCTAAACAAGTCGTTGTCCGTCGCAAACTGCTGACATGGCAGTATTGCAAGGTCATAATAACGTCGCTAAATTAGTCGCACAACGTCGCTAAATGAGTCACACATACGTCGCTATAAAATTTGCTATTTACGTCGATACTAACGTCGCATCTACATCGCTAATTTAGCGACATATAGCGACAAAATATACGTCGTTAATTTAGCAACGTTGCGTCGCTGCACGTCGCTAATATAGCGACGCGTATACGTCGCTAGAAAACGTTGGAATAGCGACGTTTGGCGACATTTTTTCTGTCAGCGACTAGTTTAACGGCGACTTCAACAAAACGTCGCTAATTACGTCGCTAAAATTATTTAGCGATATTTTTTGGCCATTTAGCGACTTTTTTACGTCGCTAAATTGACTTATTCTGGTAGTGATAGTTATCTTTGCCGATTGGATTAAATGCTATATATATATATAATTCTTTTTTTACATGTTTTTACAGTCTTATTATGCTTTTACTGTTGGAGTTTTTATGTGCGGAAGTGTGGTGTTAAGAAAAGAACACAAAGAAGTAAAGAACATAAGAGATTTTTAGACTGAAAATTTGAAGTTTTTACTATAGTTTTTACTTGCTTGATTGCTTGCTTACAAATGTGATCAAGGAGCTCATATTTATAGGCCTAAAGCCATACAAAACTTTATGATGATATTAATTCCAATTCTATGGAAACTAGAGAAGTTCTTGGTTTTACAAAAAAACTCTTCAAACTTCTTCATGGTCAAGTCTTCATCTTGGAACCAATGTGATGTTCCAACTTCTTTATTGAATATTATGAATTAATATTTTCGACACCCCCTCTTAATTCATAATTTTCAACATCTTCCTGAACTTCTCGATTGTCACTGCCTTTGTAAGAAAATCAGCTGCTTGATCATTGGTGTTAACAAACTCCATTGAAATTTCTTCTTTGCTAACAAGATCACGTATGTAGTGATGACGTAGCTCGCTATGCTTGGACCTTGCATTAAAGACTGGATTTTTAATCATCGCAATGGTAGACATGTTATCACAAAAGATAGTTGTAGCTTGCACTTGCTCTTCTTGCAAATCTGAGAGAATTCTTCTAAGCTAAACAGCTTCACAAGCGGCATCCGTTGCTGCAATATATTCTGCTTCGCTTGAAGATAAAGCAACTATTTTCTGCTTCTTAGAACTCCATGCAATTACTTTTGACCCAAGAGAGAGAACATAGTCCGAAGTGATTTTTCTATCATCCAGCGAACCGGCCCAATCACTATCCGTGAACCCAATCAAAGCATTGTTTTCTTCTTTTTGATACTTCAAGCATTGCTTCTTTGTTCCTTGAATATATCATAGGATTCTCTTTGCTTCTGCAAAATGAAGCTTGCTAGGCTCACTCATGAACCGCAAAACATAGCTAACAGATTATACTATGTCGGGTCTTGTGTTTGTGAGATAAATCAGCGAGCCAATAAGACTTCTATACACCTTCGGATCTATTTTTTTAGCACCATCATCTTGTTGCAACTTTTTATTCACCGCCGAAGGAGTTGCCACGGGCTTGCAATTTTTCATGTGGAACTTTTTCAATAAATCATCCACATATTTTTCTTGAGAGATAAAAATCTCCCCCTTGGGTTGCTTCACTTGTATTCCAAGAAAATATCTCATAAGTCCCAAATCGGACATCTCAAATTCTTACATCATATTTTTCTTGAACTCCTCCACCATTTTCATGTTAGTACCAAGATAAATAAGATCATCAACATATAAGCAAATGATCAAAAAATCTTTAGTACCTTTCTCTTTTACGTAAAGTGAGGACTCACTTGGACTTTTTTGAAATCCATTTTTGCAAAAGTATCCATCAATCTTGCTATTCCAAGCTCGGGGCACTTGTTTTAATCCGTAGAGAGCTTTCTTTTACCGATACACTTTTTTCTCCTTCCCGACAACTTGAAAACCAGGAGGTTGATGAACATAAATTCTTCTTCTAGTTCTCCATTGAGGAATGCATATTTGACATCCAATTGGTAGATATCCAGCCCCATTTGAGCTCCAATTGCAAGAACACATCGGATTGTCTCCATTCGTGCTACTGGTGCAAATGTTTCATTGAAGTATATCCCGGGCTGTTGCGAATATTGTCACGACCCGTGCCCGAAAAAATCGGACATGAGTCGTGGGTACGTCCCGCCCACGCCGCAGCATCGGCGGTAGAACGCTGTCTAGGTCAACTATCTAGCTAACAATCTCACGCAATCAATATATAAACCTGTCAAGATCTCAACTCCAAACGGAGGAGCAATATCATAATGATAATCATAATATACTCAATCACGAATCTAAGCACGATAAGATATCACAGAAAACTAACAACTACAAAGTCTAACCAACAACAACAACTACAACAACCACAACATCAATAATAATAATAGATCAATATCCAAAATTATATACAATACAAGGTCTCAAATCCAAAACCGGAGACAAATTCAGGACCAAAAGCTAATAAAAACAATAACAAGGTCCTAGTGATCCCGGCTACCAACCCGGAAATTACTCCTAAACTAGAGGGTCCCTGTCTGCACCATCGACAGGCTCAGGTCCATAAAACGTTGGACACCACACCTCCGGATACTCTGGAAAAATATGTCCAGTCAAGACTGGAGCAAGTACACCTCTAACAGCAGTTCCAGTTAAATGATAAAAACTATAAAACAGTTATAGCAAGTAGCAAGGAGAATGAAATAAAGTATGAAACAAGAAAATATGCATATCACTGGTGCATAAAGGTAAAGATGCATGAATATCAGAGCAAGATAGTAAAGACTGCAGGATACAAGAAATCTAAACTAAGAGTAAGTCTGTGCACATGAACGTGTAGTGAGTCCAGCATAAAATACATGTAAAGAGTCAAGTCCAGAAACTATAAGTGAGACCAAAAAAAAATGCAAGAGAGTCCAGACTATAAAGAATAAACTCGGTATCTTTGAAATACTTGTTTCGACATGTAAACGGCTAGGGATAAGAACGGCTCATCGTGCAGTGAGTGCGCGGCTGCTATCATTCCAGATTAGACCAGAGACGGTGATTCCTGATGATTCCAAATGGGAATGTTTATATGTCTACTCGAGTATTTTCTCGCCCCAACTAGTACAAGTGAATCCAAGACCCGACACGTAAATCAAGTATGAGTCCAGCCTGAAATATGAGTGATGCCTGTAGTGATGCCTGTAGGTGATGCCAGTAGTGATTCTAGAATAGAGGCCAAAAACATGAAATATACGTGTCGTAAGTAAATGAATCCAGAAATACCAGTCCGTGTCCCGTATTATGCCAAAAAAATCAGATGATACTATACTAGAAGCTGAATCATAATAATCATCAGATAATAAAAACTATCAGAGAATGTACTCGCCTGACGTCCTGAGCAACTAGCGATCCGAACTGGTATCGCAAGGACCTATTGCAAAAAGCAAGGTTAAACAGGTTTCTAATAAGTTAAACAGATATAAAATAACTAAAAATAGGCTTATAGGGTCGTTCTAGGTCAAACGGGTCAAACCGGTAAAATCTGGGTCAAAAGTCAACTCTGGGTCCAAAAAGTCAACTCTGGGTCAAATCTAGGTCAAAAGTTGACTTTGGCGGTCAACCGAGTCAACCACGGTCAACTCTGGGTCCAACTAGGGTCCCCCTAAAATTCTAGGTCAAAACTAGGTCATTAAGCTAATAAACCCTCAAACTCGCCTTCTTGAGATACCGGGATACCCTCGGTATCCAATACCTCACCCTACGCTATACGTCCCGTCTATACCCTCTAAAACCTATGCTAGTACGCATAATTATATACACATATACATAAAAATCTATCTCTAAACTCAAACCTAGGCAATTGCTTAAAAATCTCGCTCGAAACTCAATACCTTGGATATCTCAAGGTATTGAGATACCTTGATATCTCAAGGTATTGAGATATCGCCCAATACCCTCACTAACTACCCTTCTAACTAACTAACTCTGCTTATAGATATATACCTAGCTATATGTGTAGGCTAAAATATATATCTACCACACATATATATACATACCTACATATCTATGTGCATATATATAGATATATCCACAACACACACATATAATACCTTATACCTACTCTCAAATACATATATATCTAGTATCTATACATCTACCTAGCTATAGGTATATATCTAGCTATATGTATATATGTATCTATACATATAGATAGATATAACTATCTATCTATCTATCTATCTATCTATCTATAGATATATCTATCTATCCATCTACATATCTATCTATCTATCTAATCTATTTATCTATTTATCTATGTATCTATTTATAGATTTATCTATCTATTTATCTATAGATTTATCTATCTATTTATCTAGATATCTATCTATCTAATATCTAGCTATCTATCAATCAATCTATCTATCTATCTAATATCCATCTATCTATCAATCTACATATCCTTCTAATATCTATCTATCTATCAATCTAGATACCTATCTATTTATCATCTATCTAGATAGCCCTCTCTCTCACCCCTCAACAGCGCTATTGCCAATGCTACGCTACAAATGCTGCACTGCTAAACTGCTGCTGCGCTCGCTGTTGGAGCTGCTGCTGCAGCGCTGCGCTCGAGCGAACTGCTGCCGCGGCGCTTCCGCGGCGCCTGCAGCGGCTGCTGCTGCTGTGCAGCACTCAAGCGAGCGGACTGAGCACGTGAGCAATGGCCAACAGCACGCACCGATGGACAACCCAATTTAATGGATCCATCAGGGCATGCTTAAGCTGTAGTCTAGCAGGAATTAGGGCAATTGTTACAAGTCACGGGTTATTCTATTCTCATCCACAACAGATAAACACAGATTAAAAGACAGAGTAATGCAAATAGAAATAACTGTCAAATCTTAATAAATTTCTCGGGAAACAATCCGAGAATATGTCTGGTATAACAATGCCAATAGACAGGAAATAATCAACTGGAAATAGAAATAACTGACTACATACAGCCACTGCTCAAGAGAAGTCCTCTGGTACAATCTCGTCCTCAGATCCTGGTACAGCTCCTGGAAGTGCTCCTGTACGGTGTATCTCTGGATGGATCTCCTCAGCTATACCTGGGGACATCATCCATTCCAGGTCCTCAGGGGACATAGCAAGGTACAGATAATACAAGCCAAAACATAAGCAGTGCAGAAACAAATAAGCAATAGGGTAAACTATGTAACCAGCTAAGTGATATGCAGTATGAGAGCAGCACTAGAAACTCAGGCTGAAACTACTACAAGCTCTGTGTCGGGGAGCCGGTAGCAGTGATATCATGTAGTTGTCTAGCTCAATGGGAGACTACGACGTCGGCATAATATAAAATCAACCTGTAGCCTGTGTGTCTCTTCCCACCCAATGTAATCACGCATATCATGACCATAACGTCTCATGTCCATGTCAGCGGGATTATAGCTAATGCAACAAGTCATACTGTCTATAAAATATCTCTGTCAAGTCCTGTATCCTATACAGAATCACCATGAATGTCTCAGGAAGACTCTATCTCATGAATACTGTCAGGTGTCCTGGGTTCTGGAGTACTTGATAAGACAAGTACGAGCATTATCGGGTCTCGGTATCCATGTCTATGTAACGTTACACAACTCCGCGTACGGAGTTGGCACCCGACTATGATCGGACACTAAGCACGTCACTTGTTTCCTAGGTTAAGCAGTTTAAACAAGTTATATTTAATAAAATCAAGTAAAATACTATGTCAAGAATTACTGAGAATTGGCAAGCTTTACTTGCCCATTAATGCATAATTAAGTCCAAAAAATAAATAGCAAGCTGCAGGGTTTGGCAAGGTACACTTGCCTGTGGTTCCGGCTATGTTTGCGGTTCTGCCTTCAGCTGGATTTGCAGGCGGTACTCCGGTTGCTGAAACAAACATCACCATCAGATCCAAAAAATATCAATCAGCTAGAAATGCCTGTCCTTGGGTCCAATTTGGAGACAAGGGCAAAAACGGCAGTTTCGGGTCAAAACGGGATCCACATGCGGGCCCGCTTTGCACCGAAAAATGTGTCCGGGTCAAAGGCCTCCAAATTCACCAAACTTAGTATCAACAGGTCAGGAACGCTGATACGAACCCAACGGAACTTTCAGAATTGGATTCCGATGAGCCGAACACAAAATCGCCCATCGAGCGGGGCCTATGGGGCCCACGACACGTGATTTCGTCAACGTTCTCAGAATCGAACCAAACTTGGCTCACAGGACCAGCGTATTGCTACGAGTCTGATGGCGCAAGTTTCGTCTCGATCCGACGTGTGTACACAAAGTTAGGACGTGATCCAGAAAGTACGGATACGGGGCGATGTCCGCGGATACGCGTTGATCCCGGTGTGCACGCACACCCGAATCAGCTTCTGCGAAATCCCATACGTCCGTATCGACGATACGCACGTATCTGTGAAGACCGCGCGCGACCAAGTCGTCCCGTTTGGCGGGGCGTACTCAGTTTCGGGGTGAAACAGGGTCTGGTTTTTTCCTGTTTTTGGATCGCGGTGTGCGATCACCACAGGACGCGATGCCCCGAACGGTTTGTCCGGACACCGAGAGGATCATACAGGCTTCGCAACGCAATTTGCGAAAACGAAAACGAAGGTACGAGCAAAAAGTTACAAGTACCTGAAGGGGACCCGAAAAACCCGAACTCGATCGTGTCCGACACGTGTCCGACACGTGTCGGATTCGGGAATTCGAATTAGGGCTAGGGTTCAGGGGAATTGGTGGCCGAGCTCCGGCGAGACGGCGGCTGGGCGGCCGGGGTAGCGCGGCAAGGTGGCTGGGGGCACGCGGCGGAGGCGGCGCAGCTGGGAGGCGGTGCTGAGCGGCCGGCCGGTTGCTGCTGCGGCCGCTGCTGCTGGGAAGGAGGTGGGAGGAGGAAGGGCTGCGGGCCTGGCGTAGGAGGGCGGCGGCCGGAGACGGAGCCGAGCGGGTGGCTGCGGCAGCGAGGCGGGCAGCGGCGCTGCGGACGGTGGTAGCGGCGGCGGAGGGGGTAGCCGAGGGGATCTGGGTCGGGGGATTAAATAGGGGGAGGAGCGAGGCGAGAGGGCCGAGGGAGGCGGGGTTTGGCCGAGCGGGCGGGGGCGCGTGGCCGCGTGCGCGGCGGACTCGGCGGCGGATGCGGGCGGCGGCGCCGGACGCGGGGGAAAGAGAGCGGGTCGCGCGGGGGTGAGGGGGGGAAACGGGTCGCGGGTCGGGCGGTCCGGGTCTGGCCGACCCGACCCGACCCGCTAGCAGCGCTGGCTGGGCCGTGGGCCGGGTTGGGTGAATGGGCCGGGTTGGTTTTTAAAAATAAATAATAATAATATTAATAATATTATTAATAATCAGTAAAATAAATAAATAAATAAATAAATAAATAAATAAATTTTAGGTGTTTTAAAATAGGTCCGGGGTCCAATAAATTCCAGAAAAATTGCCCTAAGTCCAGTTTTTTATTTTACATCCAAAAATATTATTTTTATAATATTTTAATATTGTTTAAGATCAATTAAAAATTATTTAATAATTAAAACTCTGTGTTTAAATTACAGAAAATTTCTAAAAAATTCCAGAAAATTGTGAAAATCCAGTTTTTTTAAAATTTTGAAAAATCAGAGGGTTTACATATATAAACACACAAATATATATATATATATATATATATATATATATATATATATATATATATACACACACACACACACACACACACACACACACACACACACATATATATATATACACACACACACTCACACTCACACTAATACACATACACAAACACAAATATAGGTATATACACACATATATATATATAAATATATATACATTTATAGACACACATACATATATATATATATATATAGACACATAAACACATACACACCAAACACATCACAACACAACACAACACTACGCTCACAACACCACCAACACGCGCACAACCACCCCCTACACGCACAAACACATAAATATATATAAAATATAATCCGAGAACTCTAGCACACACTCACCGAAGCTAACCCAATGCGCGCACAAGCCCAAAACTAGGAAACCAAGTCGAAATGGCCGTTCGGTCATTTCGACGAACACGCGGTGTGCCGTTCGAAAAACTTCCTGAAACACACACCAAACCAACTCGGAATCAGCCCAAAATTTACCCCCGGATTCTAAACGATGTTTAGATCCTAGAAAAAATACTAACTCGTCGATTCTAGGTCCATGGCAAAAACACGCACGCACTTAGTACCGGCGACGACGAAAATCCCGAAAACGTCCGAAACGTCCATTTCTCCGCGACACGACTTCACGTGTCCGAACGGAGACACGCACTTACCCTCTAGACACTCGACAACGTCTACCTAGGTTCGTCTGACCTAGGATATCATCCAAAATTGGGCTAATTTCGGATTACACCCGAAATTGACACAAAATCTAGCGTCAAAGTCTCCAAACACAACCAAACTAGTTCCAACTTTCTCCCACGGGTAGGTTTAGGGTCTAGGAAGGTTCTAAACCACTAATTACACTATATAAGAGTAATTACAAGAGAAAAAATTAGGGTTTACCTCTTGGGAGTTGGAATCCCAAGTCAAAGTCTCCAAAAAGCTCCAAATCCACCAAACCAAGCTTCCAAGCTTCCAATCCAAGCTCCAATACTAAATCTAAGCTCTACCCACCTAGATTAGGGGAAAATATAGGGTTAGGGTTAACATCCATGGAGAATAGAAGAAGAAGGAGGAGAAATAGAAACTTACTTGAAAGTGGGAAGAAGAAAAGAAGAAGGAAGAGTGGAGAATGAAGAAGAAGAAGAAGAAGAAGAAGAAGAATGAAGAAGTGGGGAGGGGCTTCTGCTATAGTCGGGTCTGGGAAGAGGGGGAGGCCGGCCAAGCAAGTATTAAAGGGTTACATAATTAGAAAAAGACAAAAATGCCCTCCCCTTTAGGATGCGACTTGGGTTTGGGTTTCGGGTTCCAAAAGTACTCAAACTAACTCCCAATCTCTCCAACTAACTAAAATAAAATATAATAAATATTCTAAACCCCAAAAATAGGTCTCACAAGGGTGTTGGTTGAGTCGGACATGGGTCCACTAGGGTCTGACATGGGTCCAGGCTAGCCAAAACCCTAAAACAATCAATAGAAAAATAATACAACCATCAATTAAATATAAATAAAATTAATTATAAATAATACACAATTAATCCAATTAAAATAAAATAAAAATATCCGGCTCTGAAAATGGGGTGGTGACAAATACCCTTTTACAACCAATCTCGCCTTGTGTTTTTGGATAGAACCGTCTTCATTAAGTTTGGTTTTGAAGACCCATTTCAAGCCGATTACTTCTTTTCCTTGCGGCAAGTCCACAAGCTCCCAAGTTTTATTTTTCTCAATTGTTTTAATTTTAGCATCCATGGCTTTCCTCCAAACTTCTTCTTTTGTTGCTTCTTCAAAATTCTGAGGTTCACAACCAAAGAATGCAACATCACAATTTTCATAAATATCACTCAAAGATCGTACCTTTCTTGGAGGTGATTCGGAATCTGAACTTGAAGAACTTGAGAAACTTCTTTGGGGTGTTCTTTGAGGACTTGTAAATGGAGTTTCACTCCCATTTTGCTTGCAATACTCCATGAATGGAGTGTAGAGAAACTCACCACCATGATCGGTGCGCAACATCTTGATTTTCGATCCACTTTGATTTTCTACAAGAGTTTTAAATTATAGAAAAACAGAAAAAGCTTCCGATTTTTCATGCAAAAAATATAACCACATCATTCTTGTAAAGTCATCGATAAAAAGAATGAAGTATCTTTTGTTACCGAGAGATGGAGTCCTTGTAGGACCACAAATGTCGGAATGAATAAGCTCCAATGGACTTTTGGCTCTCCAAGAAGTTTTAGGGAAAGGTAGCCTATGCATTTTGCCGAAAATATTGGTTGGGCCATCCAAGGGTGAAGAAGCTCGTCGGAACGTTAACACGTTTCGATGGAAGACGGAAGTCAGGGACAGGCAGCCAAGACTCATGGTGAGGCTGTTCATCAGGGACTTCGATCTTGGCCGCGTCAACGATATCGGCAGGATCTCAGTGGTGCAGGAGGTGCTACGCATGGCAGCTAGTGTCGACGTGACGGTCGAGGAGCTGGAGACGACAGAAGATGCAAGACAGCTCGGAAGATCAGAGATCGGTGGCTTGGGGGATCAGGAACTCTGTCACGGGACGACATACATGGAGTCCAGTTGAGAAGCCATGGGATCAACATCCTCTCATCAGACTAGAGGGAGAAATTGTTGCGGTCCAGTCTGGATTTGGTAAATTTTGGAGCCAAATTATGGTCAAAATTTTGATTTGATATAACTTGGAATTCTACACTAAATGTGAGTTGATTAGATTTTAAATTTGTATCAAATATTTATTCCAACTATATTTGGATGTCCATAATTGGTGTTGGACTATTTTAGGTGTAATATGATTCTTATTTTATGATTTTCTATTTAGTAAATCCTATTATGACCTAAAATATGATTCATCATCCTATAAATTTAGGAGGAGGGTGGAGGCACAAATAATGCACAAAAAGGTGGAGATTCGAGGTGTTCGTCCACAAAAAAAATTAAGAGAAAGTCCGTGCTTTGCTCTTAGGGTTCTTCTCCATACAAGACAGAAGGAAGAAGAGATATAATCAAGGAGTCGTCAACTTCGGTTAGAAAAATTGCTACGGGTTGGTGAGTAATTTCGATTGCAATCTTTGTCGTTTCTTCTTGAGTGTGGTGAGATGGATGAACCTATTAGGACAAAGAATTTCAAAATTAGTTTTTACAATTTTATAATTTTATCTGAGTTATAAAGGTTAAAATTTATCCATATGACGTAGTTACCGTCATATACTTATCTTCATCTGTGTTTAGTATTCGTAAATTGGTTGGTTATCTCAGATGAATTGACAAATACTTTCATGATGTGTCCAACAGTCAGCAATCCAGCACACTAGCACAGTAGTGCATGGTGTGTCACTTTGTTTGAATAAATCTTAGCATGTAGTTGAGGTCATTACGTGTGTTCAGTTTTTCCATGAATATCTACTGGGGAAGGATAAGGTTGTTCTTAGGATATGGTGGTTGAATGAATTTTATATTGCCTTCAAGCTCAAGAACAACATTACTTGAGAGGCAACAGCAAATATCATCTCTTATTCCTAGTCGATATCTATTTAGTTCTGCAATTTGATTATTGGAAATTATTAGAACAGAAATGATTCTGGGAAAATTGACAGCGACAAGAAGTGTCAAATGCCTAGTCATAGTCATAGCCGTGCTAATTTATTGGTGCATGCATGAGTTAAAGTGACGTTGCTAATTTGATTAATTCCGCAACAAGTTCCTTTTTTTTCTTTTTAAAAAATAAAAAAAGTTCAACATTTTTATATGTATATTTGGTTAAGTTAAAAATATATTGTCGAAAAAATTCAATTATTCTATTTGCATGTATGGTTCAAATAGGAATATAAATCTTAATTGATTTAGTTTTTTATAAATACTATTTCATCAATTTCATGTTTCTACTATTAATCTAAAAAAATTAGTTGGTGCTGTGTCCAAAAAAATTTATAATTAATCCACACAACCAATATTTTCAAGAAATCAAAAAATATTCTCTATTGGAACCATGGGTTTATTTTTCAACCGAAAACCTCCCATATTTTCTATCAATTTTATTTGGATAATACTACGTCGTACAGCAGTTTTAGGGAGCAAGGGAGTATGGGCAAAAAATAAAAATAAAAAATATTTGCAACTTGTGATTAAGTTATAATCATCAATGGAACATACTTGGGACCAAGAGGCTGATTTAACAAAGAACACTATTGTGGTGATAATATAGAAAAAAAAAAAATTCGTACATTTTTTTCCTTTTCTAGTGGATTATGATTGTGGCATCAACATTAGCCGGCTAGTTTATATATTATAGAATTAGTAACCCAATTAAGTTGATAAAGATTACAAATTAAAGTGAATAACTAGTCCTCGATACATCAGCCCAAGAACAATAGAAATGAAAGCTTTTGATGACTTCACTAAAAACATATTAAGAAAATTTGGGTTGCATTTCATTTTATTTATCATAATTCAATATACACTCCATTATTTTATCATAATGTACAACACTTATCTTTCTTTTCGTTAAAAATGTCAGCTTCGTTGACCGTTAATTTTTTTATAGAAATATTCCTAACAAATACCAGTTCTCCCTCCTCAGCTTGGAAAGATGAAAGGGGTATTTCGGTCTAAAATTAACGATAGTTTTTGACGGAAGTGAAAGAATTGTACATTATGGTAAAGCAGTGAAATGTACCTTGAATTATGATAAATAAAGTGGAATGTAACTCAAATTTTCTCAAACATATTTAAAAGAATGACATAATTAAAAAATTACACTTGTTAATTGTGTGTTCTCATGTTTATGTTTTCTGAACAACTTTTATTTTCCTTCTTTTTCTTTCTTTATTTTAATTCCTTTCTTTCTACGTACTATGTAACGCTTCTCGTTAGCATTATTTGTGGATTGAGATTTTCAACCTATATGAAAAAATATTCTGGAGTGCGATGAGTGTCATTTGGGTATCGGAGAAGCTCGTAAAGACGAAGACGACGCATGATTGTTAAAAACATATGGGACGATCGTAGGCCAATTCTGAAAAAATCTTCACTATTGAATTAAAAAAATATGCCATCTACAAACTTCTACACCGATCCAACCGAATCAAAGTGATAAAAATAGATTACAAAATGTTATCGAAGAGCGGAGATGACAAGAACAATCACAAAAAATGATCAATTGTAGTACGAATGTTTAGTCTTAGTTTGTGTGGTGATAGGGAAGTTGTAGCTGTCGCCTTTATTTTTCTTTGAGACCAATGATGCGGCTAGCATGTTTTGGTCCACATTTTGGGAAGCAGTAAAAATTGACTAGTAGGGAATATAGATTTTGTGTGTATGTGTTGTGATGATAAAGATGTTGCAGTTAATTGTCGTTTTTTTTATTTTTTGATATTTTTGGCGAGATACTGATGTTTTGGTGCTATTTTCTGTTGCCGGAAGCAATCAAATTGATGAACTCAGTACAGAGTATAGCCAAGTTGAGATCATTATGATGTGGCTATTTTTCCTGTTTTGCAAATTTTTTTTAATGTTATACTAGTTACCTCCAGGTAAGCTGTACTTAAAAAAATTATTAAAAATTTAAATTAAATATATTTTAGTTAGAATTTGTTATAGATATATTTTTATAATTTTAAATATGTGAGTTAGATAATACTACGTACTTAGTTCAAATATTTAAATATATTTTAATTAATATTTGTTAAATAATTTTAATATTTATGATAAGTTTTTAAATTTAATTTTTAAACGGTTTAGCTTTACTAGTAAATTTACGTGAGTTGCACGTAAAGAATTACGTTGGACGTAACAATTTTTTTTTTTTTTAGATACTATTAAAAAATTAGATAGAAGTTTAAATTATATTCGTATATTTTAAATATAATTTGAATATATTTGAATTATAATTTGCTATAATTTTTTAAAAAAAACTGATATGTTTTTAATTAGATAATATCTTATAGTTAATTTAAATTTTGAATATATTTTATCATGGTTATATGTTTTAATTTTTTTTCTCAACTACGTAAGAACTCACGTGGTAGGTTCATTTTTAAATCATTTCTAATCCGCATTATAATACTAGAGATATAAGAGTAGACAAGAGATTAAGCAATAAAATTGATGTAATCCTACTTTCATTAGGGACGTTTTCGGAATCGCATAAAATGCTTTCAAAATTAAGTGTCGGTCAATTGCGGAAGAAAAGTATTCTAAAACCTGTAAAAGTGTGATTAAGAAATTATTTTTTCTAAATTCGGCTAAAGAAAATCCTTGACAATCAACCGTACCTTTTTAATTTGAGATTCTAAAATCCCACCAACGTTTCTAATTTGAGATTTAAAAAATAAAGTATGTGAATTCTAAAACCCGTAAAAGTGCTCCTCTCCGTCACTTTTGTTTCCAAGAATCCACCAATTTTTTTTTGTTAGGACTAACCAGCATTTAGACCGAATTTATATCAACTTAGAGTTTAAGAGTCTGACATATCCAATTTTAAATCCTGAATTATTATTATTATTATTATTATTATTATTATTTTATCTTCATAAATGCAAAACCATTCTATGCCGAAAAGGAGAATATAATTAAAAAATTGAAAACAAAAATAAAAATTGAGAGTATCAAGTTGTCATTTGGCTAAAAAAAATGTTTTCAGACACACCCTAAAAGTTCGACTTCACATGCGCATTTTCGGTCGTTTTCACTATTTTAAACTCAACTGATAGCACCACCAATATTCATTAATAAATAAACTAAAAATATTTTAAATCTAATTTTATAGTCAAAATATAAAATGGTAGTATTTAATTTAAAATTGTATTTCTTTGCACCATACAGGTGGTCAGAAAAATTAGTAATTTTATTTGAATATTGAGTACTTAAACACGATATGAATATAATTTTAAAATCACAATGACAAATACCAATAATCTGTAACCACTATATTTTGTTTAGAACCAAAATGATTAGTACTGTGTTTTAGAAACCTTGATTAATAGTTAACTTCAAGTGGGGGTACTACGTGAATATTGAGGATTATTAAATTTTCGAAGGGATTATAGTTTTGAACATATTTATAATTTTGTATACTTTCTTGCTATATTGAATGACTTTTTTGCAGATTTATTCTCATTTGTTCTCTCTTTTGGTCTTTTCGCGTGTGTACTTTTTTTATTTTTTATTGTGCATTTTTGACAATTTTATGCCAACTTTTTTGTTTGTCGAGTATATTATTATTTGGCAAATCTGTGTTGAGAGAGAATAATCGATTTATAAGATCTTGAGGGGATCTAGATACTGACTTTTTGTCAATAATAGTTATTATTTTATTTTTGAAGATTTGGTGCTACTTCTCCATCAAATCCTCTAATTATATCCTTGCAAATTTCTATCCACTAATCTGCTTATTTGTTTGTTTTTTATAAACAAAATATAGTTTCTGAAACACAGTAGGGATTCTAGCTTTGAACATATTTATAATTTTGTATACTTCGTTGCCATATAGAATAACTTTTTTGCGGACTTATTCTCATTTGTTCTCTGTTTCAATCTGTGTGTGTATTTTTTATTTTTTATTTTTTATTCTGCATTTTTTTTTGACAATTTTATGATGACTTTTTTGGTTGTGGAGTATATTGTTACTGGCAACTCAATGCGTTAGAGAGAATAATTTAGATTTAGAAGATCTTGAGGGGATCCAAATACTGATTTTTTTTTTTTTTTTTGTCAATAATAGTTATTATTTTATTTTCGAGGAATTGGTGCTATTTCTCCGTCAAATCCTATCCTTCCAAAAATTCTATCCACTAATCTGCTTATTTGTTTTAATTTAATTTGTTAATTTTTGTAATATTACTTAGCATGTGTACAGTAGAAAATTGAGGAAGAAAGCTGTATAAATTACTGGAGAGAAAAAAAAAAATCAATCCAAGGACCATGGCTGTCGAGTCTTTCGTCACAGTTCAACTTGTGATCAATTGTTCCAAATTGTCTGTCATCTTCAATAATTTTATTGACTGTTTTTTATTTGGATTCCTGCTCCGATGTGAGGACTTTATATATATATATATATATATATATATATATATATATATATATATATAAAAAGTAAACTCACGTATTTTTTTCTAATATTATTGAAAAAAAATCTAAATATTTAAATATATCTAAATTAAGTTTTGCTATATAAATATTTATATTTTAACTAATATTTGTTAAATATTTAGTTATATTTTAATTATAATTTGTTATGAATATATGTAAATAAAAGAGAGAATATTTGGTTATATGAAAAAAGATAATTATAATTATAATCGTTCGTATTTTTTTAATTAAATGCTTGAGGATTTACGAATGACTTGTATGGCGGCTCATTTTTTTAGTCATTTTTAAGCCGTATTATATTAACTAGTTATTTCCAGGTGCATTTGCACGTATAAAAAGAAAAATATATCTATGATATTATTGCAGAATTAGATAAAAATTTAAATTATGTTAGACTATTTTAAATATAATTTGAATATATTTTAATTATTATTTATTATAAATATGTTTTTAGAATTTTTGATATGTGTTTAATTATATAATATCATTTAGTTAGTTTAAATATAATTTAAATATTGAATATATTTTAGGTTTTATACACGTTTAGGTAGTTAGAAGGATTTTAGGTTTTTAGTGGTGGCCCATGCAGGTCCTATCTATCCTACGATATCGCACTAATTGCGACTCTACGATACGATATCGTAGTGATGCTCGCCTAGAGTACTGCTACGAGCCTGCTTTAGGAAATCGGATTTAGGCTGAGAGTTTACTCAATCACAACTAGGAAACAATCTCAATATCTGTTTTGCAATCCTTATCCATTGAATGTTTGCTTTGCTTTGAATAAATTATGTCATTCTTTGATGATATCGTATCATACTCAATATTGATTCCTTATTTAAATCTATCTTCAGGATGTCGCCGAAGACGCGTTCCCAGCGCTCAGGTGCCGCGATGACACGATCAGTCACTTCATCACCCATGAGGGCAGCACCCTAAGACGATGTTCTAGCACCTAACTTCCGGAGGTCAGCTTCACTGGTCCAGGTGGACGTATCTGCAGCAGCTTTCGGAGGTGCTCCACCTCTGGTACAGAGGACAGTACAGACAGTTTACGGGGATCTTCCACCCCCACCACCCGCAGTCGATCAGACGCAGATATTCGCACTCTTTCAGCAGATGATGGAGGCGCAGCAGCATCAGCCAAAGGTCCTGCGACAGAGCGTGGAGAATGCTCACCAGATCGCGCTCGCAGCAGTTGAGAGAGCTTCCACAGTCCAGCCACAGATGGCACCACCTCAGTTTATCCCACAGCAGCCGAGGTCGGGGACCATCATAGACTTCAAGAGGATGGGACCGAAGGACTTTAGAGGCACAGAGGGGGTCCTTTATGCTGATGATTGGATCGAAGACATCGAGCGGAACCTGCGGCTGGCGCAGATTCCAGGGAGGTTGCAGATAGAGGCAGCGGGGTGCATGCTGTTCGATATTGCCTTGACATGGTTCAGAACAGACCTGTAAATCCTCTCACCCAAAATAGACATTTTGTGTGTATTTTATATTATTTTATTTATTATAGATTATTTTAAATATTGAATTTCTTTAAAGTATTCTCTTAGTTAATTAAAAAATAAATTTTTTGATATATTTACTTATATAAATATTTATTTAGAATCATTTTTAGACTATTTTAGATTTTGGAGATTTTTCTAGAATTTTTGGGTAATTAAAACATAGGGAACGTAAATTTTTAGGACTTCTATGATTTACTATGAGGCCATACTTGCATGTTGTTCCTACCAAATATTTATTTTAGGTTAAAATATTTAATTATATTTTTCTGTAATTTATTAGAATTTAAGAAATTTATTTGGATTTTTGAAATTATTTAGGATTTATTTGGATATATATTGTAAACCCCCTGATTTTTCAAGATTTTCAAAACTGGAATTTTCAGAATTTTCTGGAATTTTTCGAAAATTTTTACTAATTAAAAACAAGGTATTTTTGGAATTAAATAAAATTAAATATTTTTATAATATATTAAAATATTATGCAAATAATATTTTTGTGTGTAAAATAAAATACTGGACTTAGGATAATTTTCTGAGAATTTATTGGACCCCGAAAACATTTTTAAAGGCCCCAAAACTATTTTTTAAATAAAAATAATAATAAACCGGGTTGAACCGGGTTCAAACCGGGCTGAACCGGGCTGAACCCGGTCCAACCGAACCGGACCAGACCGCTCAGCCTAACGGGTCGGGCCGGGTCTGCCCAACCCGCACCCGCCTCCGACCCGCCTGACCATTTCCCCCACGACCCAGCCTCCCCCGCGCGTTCCGGCCGCTCCGCCCGCACGCCCGGCCACGTCGCCGCATTCTCCGGCCGCCTCGCCCGGCCACGACTCCGCCTCCACCGCCGCCTAGCTCGGCCGACCCCCGCTCCCCGCAGCCTATATAAACCCGCTTCTTCTCCTTCTCCGGCAACCTTCCACCGCCCTAGCTCCGCAGTCGACTCCTCCTTCCCCGCGCCGCTGCCTCGCCGCACCGCGCCGCCGGCTACCTCCTCCTCCTCCTTCCCCGCGTCGCTGCCTCGCCGCCGGCCTCCCTCTCCTTCCTCCTCCCCCGACAGCAAGCGGCAGCAGCAGCTGCTCCGGCCGCAGCAGCCGGCCGCCCGCCCCCCCCCCTCCCGCCCGCTCAGGCGCGCCGCCGCCGCCAGCCAGCAGCGCCTCCGCGCCCCCAGCCTCCCTCCGGCCGGCCTCACCCCCGCCTGAGCTCCGGCCAGCATCCCAAACCCTAACCCTAGGGTTGGACTCGACCGGACACGTCGCAGACACAAGAAACTTCGGTTTCTCGAGCCCTGTTCAGGTACCCGTTTCTCTCTGCTCGTTTACCCATTTTTGATTCAGTCTATTGCATCGCGAACCCCGCGTGACCCTCTCGGTGCCCGTGCAACCAGCTTGGTGCATCGCGTCCTGTGGCGATCGCGAACCGCGATCCAAAAACAGGAAAAACAACGCCATGTTTCACCCCGGAACCGAGTCCGTCCCGCCAAACGGGACGACTTGGTCGCACGCGGTCTTCACCGAAACGTGCGCGCCGTTGATACGGACGTGTGGGATTTCGCAGAAGTCGATTCGGATGTGCATGCACACCGAAATCAACGCGTATCCGCGGACACCGTCCCGTATTCGCCTGTTCTACAACTCGTTGTAACTTTGTGTACACACGTCGGATCGAAGCAAAACTTGCGCCATCGGACTCGTAGCGATACGCTGGTCCTGTGACCCAAGTTTGGTTCGATTCTGAAAATGTTGACAAAATCGCGTATCGTGGGCCCCACAAGCTCCACTTGACGGGCGATTTTGTGATCGGCTCATCAGAATCCAATTCTGGAAGTTCCGTTGGGTTCGTATCATCGTTCTGGACCTGTTGACACTAAGTTTGACAGATTTGGAGACCTTTGTCCCTGACATATTTTTCGGTACGAAGCGGGCCACATGTGGACCCCGCTTTGACACGAAATTGTCATTTTTGCCCTTGTCTCCAAATTGGACTCAAGGACAGGCGTTTCTAGCTATTTGATATCTTCTGAACATGATGGTGATATTTGTTTCAGCATCCTGGGACGTTCCTGGAGATTTCACGAATACCAGAGCTACAATTGGAGCCAGAACCACAGGCAAGTGTACCTTGCCAAATCCTGCAGTTCTTGTTATTTATTTCTTTGGCTTATATATATATATTTGTGCATGCTTGACCTAGGACCGTGTGACTTACTTAGCGTCCGATTAATAGTCGGATGCCAACACCTTACGCGAAGTTGTGTAACGTCATTTAGAGATGGATATCGTGACCCTTTACATTCTCGTACTTGTCTTATCAAGTACATCATAACCCAGGACACTTGACACTATTCATGAGACAGAATCCTCCTGAGATATTCAAGGTGATTCTGTATAGGATACAGGTTTTAGGACATGGACATTTTATTCATAGACATTATATGACTTGCTGCATTAGTTATGATCTTGCGTGTCATGGACATGAGACGTATGATTATATTGGGTGGAGAGAGACACACAGGCTACAGGCTGATTTATATATATTTATTATGGTGAGGACTTAGACTCTATATCAGAGCTAGGCACTCTACTAGTGTTATATTTATTGTGAGGCCTCAGACTCTATATCAGAGCTAGGCACTCTACTAGTTATATTACTGCTACCGGCTCCCCGACACAGAGCTTGTAGTGGTCTCAGCCTGAGTTTAGTGATGCTCTCAAATTGTATTTCACATAGATGGTTATGTAGTTTACCCTATTTATTTTATTTACTATTACACTACATTTTGGCTTGTATCTTCTGTACCTTGTTACGTCCCTCTGAGGACCTGGTCCCTTTCCAGTTTTGCAGCATAGACCGCTGTGGAGCAGGTTTGGAGTCGCTGATGTGTGTTGCGTTGTCATGCAGGAATTTGGTGCCAGGTACTTACATCTTTTCTTCCAGAATATTGGTTATTATTCATATTGTTTATTCATCTACTGATATAGCCTAGTTTTATAGACTCATATTCCTTTCTCGAGTCTATTCGAGCTTATGGGTTACTGGCGGCCGACTTTAGCACATGTAGCTCATTCTTGTATATTTTGTTCATTGTGGATTGAGGCATAGATATTTATATTCACTTGATTATATAGATAGTGACCCTTTTAGTACAGCTTATACGTATTCGAATCAGACCACAGTCTGGTCGAATGCGTAGCTGGCATGTTACGTATTCCTGGTCCTACGTATTTTGGGACTGGGGCGTGACATGTTTTTGTGGTGGCCCATACAGGTCCTGATTAAATCGTTTCAGTTACTTTTCGGTGCTGAACGAGCCTGTAATCAAGGTTAGCAGTGTTAGCATCTCAATCCACAATTGACTTAAAAATTCTTTAGCACTTAATTATCGCCCTTGGACCTCGTAATTGTACTCTTTCAAATCTCCTCGACATCCTTATTATTGTTTATCATTTCTTCCTGTTTCGGAGAGATGAATGATCGTGCACGGTGTTTCCTCCAACAGATCCTCGTCAAGGCAGAAGAAGTTATGCTGGATGTAGATATTTGAAGACGGTTACCCTTAGTAGGATAGTAGATAGGTTATTCCTATATGCTAGGGTTAATGTAGATTTAGCATGAGAAATGAATATAATATCAGAGGCCTAGAACTAATAGAACCTCACCCTTCCTTATAGGTAGCAAGTAATTTGGAAGTATTGGAAGAAAGGAAAGAGGGTTTGACTCTAAATACTTTAGGGACTACATAGCTAGATGCTCGGGATCAGATGTGACTCATGATGATGATACAAGGAATTGCATTGTGACCTTAAGAAAACGGAACATTAGATAGCAGGCCATAGTGGTTAAATCTTTAGATATCTTGTGACTTTTAGTATCAAGATTTGATCTAATGACCCAGCTGTTACACCCCTACTATTGTGCCGAAGAAGAATAGGACGGTACGTCTGTGTATAGGACATTGAACCCTGTAACCATCAAGAACCAGTCTTCCTTGCCATGCATTGACAACCTAATTGACCAGTTGAGTGATGCGAGTGTATTCTCAAATATAGATCTTGGATTCAGTTATCACCATATTAGAGTACATAGAGAGGATATACAGAAAATAGCCTTCAGGACCAAGTATGGACACTAGGAGCCCTTAGTTATGCCGTTAACCAACGCACCATCTGTGTTCGAGAGGAGTTTTTGTACCTGGACAAGTTAGTGGTTGCATATTGGTGACATCATGATATATTCCAAGAGCCACGTCGAGCACGAGCAGCACTCTTTCAGCAGGCCCAGCAGCAGAAGAGGGCACCACCTCAAGGACGAGGACAAGCTTTCACGATGACCGTGGAGAACGCGCAGACTCATGGAGTAGCTAATGCGCGTAAGTGATTCGTAGTATCCGTTTCTAGAATTTTTTAGCTCGTGCTTATTGGTTCGTGACCTCAGCCCCAACCTAGTAAATTGGAACTTGTTAATAATAACCTAGTTTTTCTAAAAGTTGTGGTTCTCTTGCTTTAACTAGATTTTCTTACTCTGGAAAGTGCATAACTTTCATTCTTAGGGAAACAATATTTTTCCTAAGTGTCTTGTGATGGGTTTTGAACAATGCTTGCAACCGTGTTATCTCTGTTGACCGGTTATTCTTTGATTGCGAGGACGCAATCCTCTTAAGGGGGGTAGATTGTAAACCCCCTGATTTTTCAAGATTTTCAAAACTGAAATTTTTAGAATTTTCTGGAATTTTTCGGGAATTTTTACTAATTAAAAACAAGATGTTTTTGGCATTAAATAAAATTAAATATTTTTATAATATATTAAAATATTATGCAAATAATATTTTTGTATGTAAAATAAAATACTGGACTTAGGGTAATTTTCTGAGAATTTATTGGACCCCGAAAATATTTTTAAAGGCCCCAAAACTATTTTTAAAATAAAAAATAATAATAAACCGGGTTGAACCGGGTTCAAATCGGGCTGAACCCGGTCCAACCGAACCGGACCGGACCGCTCAGCCTAACGGGTCGGGCCGGGTCTGCCCAACCCGCACCCGCCTCCGACCCGACCCGCCTGACCATTTCCCCCACGACCCAGCCTCCCCCGCGCGTTCCGGCCGCTCCGCCCGCACGCCCGGCCACGTCGCCGCGTTCTCCGGCCGCCTCGCCCGGCAACGACTCCGCCTCCTCCGCCGCCTAGCTCGGCCGACCCCCGCTCCCCGCAGCCTATATAAACCCGCTTCTTCTCCTTCTCCGGCAACCTTCCACCGCCCTAGCTCCGCAGTCGACTCCTCCTTCCCCGCGCCGCTGCCTCGCCGCACCGCGCCGCCGGCTACCTCCTCCTCCTCCTTCTCCGCGCCGCTGCCTCGCCGCCGGCCTTCCTCTCCTTCCTCCTCCCCCGACAGCAAGCGGCAGCAGCAGCTGCTCCGGCCGCAGCAGCCGGCCGCCCGTCCCCCCCCCCCCCCCCGCCAGCTCAGGCGCGCCGCCTAGCTCGGCCGACCCCCGCTCCCTGCAGCCTATATAAACCCTCTTCTTCTCCTTCTCGGGCAACCTTCCACCGCCCTAGCTCCGCCGTCGACTCCTTCTTCCCCGCGACGCTGTCTCGCCGCACCGCGCCGCCGGCTACCTCCTCATCCTCCTTCCCCGCGCCGTTGCCTCGCCGCCTGCCTCCCTCTCCTTCCTCCTCCCCCGACAGCAAGCGGCAGCAGCAGCTGCTCCGGCCGCAGCAGCCGGCCGCCCGTCCGCCCCGCCCGCTCCTGCGCTCCGCCGCCGCCGGCCAGCGCCGCCTTCGCGCCCCCAGCCTCCCTCCGGCCGGCCTTCCCCCTGCCTGAGCTCCGGCCAGCATCCCAAACCCTAACCCTAGGGTTGGACTCGACCGGACACGTCGCGGACACGAGAAACTTTGGTTTCTTGAGCCCTGTTCAGGTACCCGTTTCTCTCTGCTCGTTTACCCATTTTCGATTCCGTCTGTTGCATCGCGAACCCCGCGTGACCCTCTCGGTGCCCGTGCAACCCGCTTGGTGCATCGCGTCCTGTGGCGATCGCTAACCGCGATCTAAAAACAGGAAAAACAACGCTCTGTTTTACCCCGGAACCGAGTCCGCCCCGCCAAACGGGATGACTTGGTCGCACGCGGTCTTCACCGAAACGTGCGCGCCGTTGATACGGACGTGTGAGATTTCGCAGAAGTCGATTCGGATGTGCGTGCACACCGGAATCAACGCGTATCCGCAGACACCGTCACGTATTCGCCTGTTCTGCAACTCATTGTAACTTTGTGTACACACGTCGGATCGAAACGAAACTTATGCCATCGAACTCGTAGCGATACGCTAGTCCTGTGACCCAAGTTTGGTTTGATTCTGAGAACGTTGACAAAATTGCGTATCGTGGGCCCCACAGGCTCCACTTGACGAGCGATTTTGTGATCGGCTCATCGGAATCGAATTCTGGAAGTTCCGTTGGGTTCGTATCATCGTTCTGGACCTGTTGACACTAAGTTTGACAGATTTGGAGACCTTTATCCCTGACACGTTTTTCGGTACGAAGCGGGCCACATGTGGACCCCGCTTTGACACGAAATTGTTATTTTTGCCCTTGTCTCCAAATTGGACTCAAGGACAGGCGTTTCTAGCTATTTGATATCTTCTGAGCATGATGATGATATTTGTTTCAGCATCCGGGGACGTTCCTGGAGATTTTACGAATACTAGAGCTACAATTGGAGCCAGAACCACAGGCAAGTGTACCTTGCCAAATCCTGCAGTTCTTGTTATTTATTTCCTTGGCTTATATATATATATTTGTGCATGCTTGACCTAGGACCGTGTGACTTACTTAGCGTCTGATTAATAGTCGAGTGCCAACACCGTACGCGGAGTTGTGTAACGTCATTTAGAGATGGATATCGTGACCCTCTACATTCTCGTACTTGTCTTATCAAGTACATCATAACCCAGGATACTTGACACTATTCATGAGGCAGAATTCTCCTGAGATATTCAAGGTGATTCTGTATAGGATACAGGTTTTAGGACATGGATATTTTATTCATAGACATTATATGACTTGCTGCATTAGTTATGATCTTGCGTAACATGGACATGAGACGTATGATTACATTGGGTGGGGAGAGACACACAGGCTACAGGCTGATTTATATATATTTATTATGGTGAGGACTTAGACTCTATATCAGAGCTAGGCACTCTACTAGTGTTATATTTATTGTGAGGTCTCAGACTCTATATCAGAGCTAGGCACTCTACTAGTGATATTACTGCTACCGGCTCCCCGACACAGAGATTGTAGTGGTCTCAGCCTGAGTTTAGTGATGCTCTCAAATTGCATTTCACATAGATGGTTATGTAGTTTACCCTATTTATTTCATTTACTATTACACTACATTTTGGCTTGTATCTTCTGTACCTTGTTACGTCCCTCTGAGGACCTGGTCCCTTGCCAGTTTTGCAGCATAGACCCCTGTGGAGCAGGTTTGGAGTCGCTGATGTGTGTTGCGTTGTCATGCAGGAATTTGGTGCCAGGTACTTACATCTTTTCTTCCAAAATATTGGTTATTATTCATATTGTTTATTCATCTACTGATATAGCCTAGTTTTATAGACTCATATTCCTTTCTCGAGTCTATTCGAGCTTATGGGTTACTGGCGGCCGACTTTAGCACATGTAGCTCATTCTTGTATATTTTGTTCATTGTGGATTGAGACATAGATATTTATATTCACTTGATTATATAGATAGTGTCCCTTTTAGTACAGCTTATACGTATTCGAATCAGACCAGAGTCTGGTCGAATGCGTAGCTGGCATGTTACGTATTCCTGGTCCTACGTATTTTGGGACTGGGACGTGACATATATAGTCTTAATATTAGATAGATGCTAATTTAGTGTTAATAGATATTAATAAGATTATATATAAAATATTTGTATTATCTTTAATTCTATTTAAGATTATAAATTATTGAGATGAACTCAAACTCTATTTTAAATTAATTCAAATTCTGAGCCTACTAGGAAAGCAACTTCATGCATATCCTATCCTTATTTAAACTGATCTTAATCATATCCAAATTAGTCAATCCTAGTCGTATTCAATTAAGTAATCTCAACCATTATAATTACCTATTAGACTAATGGAATAAACTCATCCTTCATACTTTTCTTCCCCAAATTCCCCTCATTTTTGTCCAAAAAGTGTCAAAATTCGTCATAAATTCAGCCTCATTTTCTAGAAGTTATGACGACTTAAAAAGACGATATCTCCTAGCTCCGGACTCCAAACATGCTCCATTTTTTTTTAGAACCATATCAAGGTTAGTTTTCTGAATATATAAATTATTTTAATAATTTATGAACCTATTTTTCCAAAAAATTCTAAAAGTGTCAGTTGTCCGAAATCAGACGAGTTTCCGTATTTTCGAGATTTCGGGAGATCCCGAATTCAAAATTATGAACCGTTTGAAGTTTCAGAAAGTTGACATGATAAACTTACATAAAATAATATTTCCAGAATTTAACATATAAGTTTAATTTACTGTAAAATTTGTGCAACATAGAGGTAAATAGAAAACCACCAAAAATTATCATCTGTGCACCCTTGTGGACATAACTCTTTACCGACTTGTGATTTTATGAAACCGTCGATTTCAGTGTTTATATAGCACTGAAATCTATAGAATTCTACACATAAATCAAGGATTTGATTCAGTTGACTTTTTGGTCAACGGATTGTCTCGATTTGCGTGTCACGGATCACAAATTCGTAAAGTTGACTTTCTTTGGACCAAAATTAGGATTTAACAATAAAATTAGATTATAATCAGATTAAAATACTATTTTAGGCTATTTTATTCAGAATTAAAATAGATTAAAATGGAGGAACCTATTTACCAACTTTTGTAATATAACTTGTTTAATTTATGTGACGGGTAGATCGGACGACTCCTTGAGTTGGGACTTCATTCTTTTTCAGATCAGGTAAGATACCTTGCCAAATTGCTTACAGTAATTTTGCATGCTATTTATATTTCTGTATATTTATTGCATTTTCGTATATTTATTGCATGTGCAGTTTCTTTCAGTCATTACTATATATTAGATATGTTGACACACACTTGACACCTAGTATCATGAGAGAACAATCATTAGGCGTATGGACTTTAACCACTTTGGTAAACCGTAGTATCTAACTCGCACTACGGGAGTGTGTCGCGCTGGTCGCTACCCCCGAGGTATGTCGATTTCTGTAGAGTCGCGTTGGTCGCTACCCCTGAGGTATGTCGATTTCTGATGTTCTAGATGGGTGTGTGAGTTGTGAGGCTTAGATCGAGTAGCCTACCCTTGCCCATACGTCAAAAAGTTGTCCTCATTTGCATTCATATAGATTGTCTTGTACAGCATACTTATATATTTTCAAATAATATGCATGTTTACTGTATTCAAATTGGCTTGCTTCTATGTATCTTGTTACGTTCCTCTGAGGACCTGGTCCCTTTCCAGGTGTAGATGTTCATGACTATTCGCAGGAGCACGGATCAGGACTTACTACTTATCTTTTTCGAGGAGGTCTTACCTTCTGAGCATTAGTGATTATCTCTAGCGAGGGATCGCTTCGCTGATACACTTCTATCATCACCTTATTTTGTATTGGAGATTTTATATCCCTCTCTAATTTTAGTATTTTTATAGTCATTGGTAGTGGATTTGTCTCCACCCGACTATCATTTACGGATTATTCAGACTCATTATTCTAGTTTAGTTATTTCCTTTTGTGACTTGTTGTGTGGATGAGATTTAGTATATCGGTGACTTGTGACAATATTTATACCACATGTGAGTTTATATTCATATTACAGCGTACATGTGTATTATGGTATCCATATATTGGAGTTGTCATATACATACGGCTGGCATGCTTACGTATTCATAGTCTTACGTAATTTGGGACTGGGACGTGAGATGTTTTGGTGGTAGCTCATGCAGGTCGAGAGCATATTGTCTCGGTTACGTTACTGCACCGAGAAAGCCTGCGCATAGGATTAGAATATAGGATCTCATCCACTTATTTATCACCTCCCTTGATTTTATTTCGCACTCTCATTTGATAGCTTCATTGTATCTTGTTTGATCCCTTCTCTACGTCAATCTTATCTTATCTTTCGTGCTTGATAGGGGTTATGAAGATGATTTATACTAAGAATATGTCACGCCCCAGTCCCAAAATTATGTGGAACCAGGCCACGTGGCATTGGCCAGCTGACACGTCTCCGAAAGAAACCCAATTTATTGGACCCAAAGAGACGTGCTACGCTGTCCTAAAATACTAACAAGTCTAGTACTAGCATATAACAGGTAACATCTAATCTCATCCATAATATATCACTGAACATCGAAATCAGTACTGGAATATAAGTGCTAAGTCTGAAATGTCATAGTACAACCCGATAAGTCTGGTGGGAACAAACCCACTACAAAAGCTAAAATAAGAGTGCTGAAAATAATATGACTAGAGCATCGGCTATCTAGGTAAAGAGGCTCCAGCTCTAGATGGCAAGGTCTATCCTGAATCATGTCAAAGCAATATCGAACATCATGCACCCCGCTGCCTCTATCTGCAACCTCTCTGGAATCTGCGACAGCCGCAGGTTCCGCTCGATGTCTTCGATCCAATCATCAGCATAAAGGATCCCCTTTGTGCTTCTAAAGTCCTTCGAACCAGTCCTCTTGAAGTCTATGATGGTCCCCGGCCTCGGCTGCTACGGAATAAACTGAGGTGGCACCGTCTGTGGCTGGACTGAGGTAGCTCTCTCAACTGCTGCGAGCGCGATCTGGTGAGCATTCTCCACGCTCTGTCGCAGGACCTCTGACTGACGCTGCTGCGCCTCCAACATCTGCTGAAAGAGCGCGAATATCTGTGTATGATCGACTGCGGGTGGTGGAGTGGAAGATCCCCAGAAACTGTCTGCGCTGTCCTCTGTACCGGAGGTGGAGCACCTCCGAAAGTTGCTGCAGATATGCCCACCTGGACCGATGAAGCTGACCTCCAGAAGCTAGGTGCTGGAACATCGTCCGAGGGTGCTGCCCTCATGGGTGATGAAGTGACTGATCGTGTCGTCGCGGCACCTGAGCGCTGGGAACGCATCTTCGGCGGCATCCTGAAGATAGATTGAAATAAGAAATCAATATTGAGTATGATACGATACCATCAAAGAAGGACATAATTTATTCAAAGTAAAGCAATTATTCAATAGATAAGGATTGCAAACCAGATATTGGAATTATTTCCTAATTGTGATTGAGTAAACTCTCAGCCTAAATCATATTTCCTAATGCAGGCTCGTAGCAGCACTCTAGGCGAGCACCAGTACGATATCGCACTACTTGCAAATCTAGACCTGCATGGACCACCACTAAAAATGTAGTTAATTTTTATTTATTTTTAAAATAATTAGTGATCATATATATACGACTTAGACGGCTAATTTTTGAGCTATTTCCAAACTGCATTATATAGAAGATTAGTTGCATTCATGTGTGCACATATAATTTTTATTTATAATATTGTTTAAAAATATAGATAAAAATTTAAAAAATTTGTTGGCATGTGTCCTAAGAACACATATTAATATATCGATAAATACTTAATTTGTATGGGTAGAAACACCAACATATTTATCAAAGCACCTTTCACTTAAAACGTGTATTGATAATTGTAAAATATGCATTAATAAATTTGCTCGTAAAAATATACATATAAAATACACATTTATTTTTGCAAGAAAATACACATTTATTAATGTATTAACATGTGCCCTTAAGACACATGTTAACAAACTTTAAATTTAAATCATATTTAAATATTTAAATATAACTTGAAAATATTTTAATTATGATTTGTTAAAGATAATTTTTTTAATTAATTTTTGGATATATGTTTATTTAGACAATATAATGTACTTAGTATAAATATAATTTGAATATTAAATATATTATATGGTTTATTATATGTTTAGGTAGTTAGAATAATTAAAAAATAAACTTATCTACATGAGAATACCTGCACGATAGGTAGGTAGGTAGTTAGAAAGATTTTTAAATTTATATTTTTTTTATTATTTAATGGAGGATATACATACGGTTTGTACGGATTATTTTTGATCGGTTTTCAAGCCACATTATAATAGTACTTGTAAATTCACGTAAAATAAATATTTATATGATATTGTTGAAAATTAATTCAGATATTTGATTATATTTGAATTGAAATTTGTTAAACAATTTAAATATTTTTAATTTTTTCTTTAAATAAATTTTTAATTTTTCTTTTAAATTTAGTTTATATATATATATATATATATATATATATATATATATATATATATATATATATATATATATTTGTGTGGAATGAAAGAGAAAAAGTTATTTTTTTGTCGTAATTTTTTTTAATAAATGGTGGAGGATTTACAAACGGCTTACGGATACGTGCTAAAATATTCTTTTCAAATATTATTGAAAATAGTTAAAATATTTGTAAATAACGATTTATTATATATATATGTTTATTGAAATATTAGATATATATTTTTTAGTATTATTGAAATATTTAATAAAAATTTAAAATATAATTCTAAATATGATTTGAATATATTTAAATTAATCTTTGTTATATATATATATATATATATATATATATATATATATATATATATATATATAGAGAGAGAGAGAGAGAGAGAGAGAGTGCTTTGGATATATGTTTAGATATAAAAAATTAGTTTAAATATATTCTTATTTGGATTAGCTATATATATCTTTATATAAATTTTAATATATGTTCAGATACTTATAATAATTTTAAGATATTTTTACGTAGGAAAAAAAATATAGACGGGTAGTTAGAATTTTTTAAGAATTATTTACTTAATAATTAGGTGCGGGTCAATATTGAGTCGTTTCGAATTTGAGAAGGCTTTAACCGGGTGAAAGATGAAGCCCTCCTCGACCTTCTTGGTACTATGTCACGGTCTTAACCGCTAGACTAGATTAGACGTCACTTGCATATATATATATATATATTATTCAGTTGTTAAGTTGTGAGTTGGTGATGGGTGCAACACAGGTGTGGACCTACGATCCGAGATGTGTGGGACCTTCGGGTTGGGATGTGATGAGCCTTCGAACTGAGTTTGTAGATCTTTGGACTAGAAGTCTGTAACACAATTACATTATATATATATATATATATATATATATATATATATATATATATATATATATATATATATATATATGACAAATGAGCAATTGGTACAGTTCTTACTGAATAGGAATGAGTTCATAGGTGAGAACAATACTGTCATTAAGAATATTGATGGGGAAGATTGTAGCCCAGATTTTGTTCTCTCACATTTCCAACAAGCATGTCGTGGAGATCACCAGGTTGGATGTCGACTTTAAATGCATGCGCATGTGATAAATAATAAAGGAGAAGATAGAAAAATAAAATCACGGAAAAATTCGTGAATGTCATGGAAGCCTCATAAAGTAATGGATGAGGACCAAGTAATATTAAGGAATAAAATTGTCAAAATATATCTTCACAATGTTTGCAACCTTATAAATTACCAAGAAATATCTGCAAGTCTCTCTCTCTCTCTCTCTCTCTCTCTGCCGTGTAAAATAAAACAATAGTCTGCCCAAGAGTAAACATAGCCAGGACGCTGACTGCGTACAACGATTGCTACAGTTGCATGCATTTTGATGAGATGTGCAAATTTTAGTTCGATGGATCGAAACGAAACTTTTGTTTTGCCTGTGATTTTGAACAGCTTTTGAAACATTTTTTTTATTTCCTGCGGAAAAAAAAAAATCTCATTTTAAAACATGTAGAGCTTGCTAGTGGATCTGCCACTCCCGAGCAACGCGCAAACAGCCACTGACACACGGGCCTAGGTAAGTTAAAACTCACATGAAGACCCGGCCCACCTGTCAGTGAATTTTGGGAGGTGCATGAATTTGAGGGGGTGGGAGGTGGAGGGACATTCACAAGTAGACTGACACAAAGTAATGTAATTCTAGCATTGATTATGTAATAAATTCTATTATTTAAAATAAAGATTTAATTTTATTAGCTCAAGCAATAAAAGAAGAATCTTTTTTATTCATCCACTAAAACTTAGCTAATGTTCATCATTTCCATTTAAGAATTATTATGTTTCAATCTAAAACATTTTTTTAATTATTATAAGAAAAGAAAACTTAAATAAAAAAATAAAAATAGTTTTAGATTTAAATATGACAAATACTGAGTGGAATTATGACATTAATAAGTTTTAGTGGGTAAAGAAAAATAGAAGTGTTATTTACGGTATTTTTTTCTATATTTTATATTTATTGCATAATTTTTTTTACTTTATAAATAATTTATTATTTGTGTTTTATGTTTATTATACAGATTTTTTTTGTAACTCGTGTTTTGTCTAAAGAATTACTAAACTAACTATTCTTAAAATATAAAAAGATTTGTATTATTATTTCTAATTTAAATAAGATTCGTATAATAAACATAAAATATAAAAAATATTAGTATAAATAATCAAAAAATAGGATTATAAGAGACAGAACAATGGAAGACCAAACTAAAACATCAAAGGTTTTGATCGTACCCATAATGGTTATCAAAGTTTTTATACAGCCATTGAATGACAAGTGGACCCTCTCTCTTCGTAAAAAAATTACTAAAAAAATTTAGATATGAAATTATTATAAATATTATTGTTTTCTAGGAATCGAACTCGAATAAGCAAAAAAAATATTTTTCACATTAACCACTCAAATTAAATTTATTTAATTATAAATAAATAATATTAAATAGTTAAATAATTAACTATTAAAAAAAAAATTAGTAGAATATTTATATACTGCTTAGACCGTTGAGAGAACAGCCATCCGTATCAAAAAAATTCTCGTTTTCCACTCAATTTTCCTAAACCCACACCCATTCATTACAAACGGACCCCCCTCCCCACGTTCAGATCACGTGACGAGATCTAATCTATTTAAACACGATGAGTCGTGCAAAAAAAAAGAAGAAGAAATTAAATTCCGAGCGAGCGAGCGAGGAGAGGAGAGGAGAGGAGAGGAAGAAGAAACAATGGAAGTCTTCTTCTTCCTATGGGCTGTAGTCATGATCCTCCTCCTCCCCTCCCTGTCCTTTGCTCTGTACCTATGGCTGCCACAGCAGAGAATTCTTCGTGCTCTGAACAAGCAGGGGATCGACGGACCGCGCCCCAGCTGGTTCCTCTCCGGGAACCTCTCCGAGATGCGTCGAGCGACGACGTCGGCAGCAGCGCGGAGGAATTTCAACGGAGGAGATCACGACCCTATGAATCAAGACTACGCCAAGACTATCTTCCCCTATCTCCATCAATGGAGGAAAACTTACGGTACCTAATCTTTCTTTCTTCTACCAATTATTTTTATTTCATATGTAGGAAGAAAAAAAACAACACTTTACCACAGTTATAGATAATTGACATATGTTGTATTTATTATCAGTCCAGTCCAGTCCAGTCGAGGTGTCAGCAGGATACAGCTTAGTGTGTGCGTGTGAGTATGAGCACACAAAACCTCGAGAAATTATTCAGTGAAACGAATTCACCGTGAGTCATGAGTGGAGGAGAATCAAGGCTCACGATAAACCTAGTTTACTGAATAATTTCTCCAGAAATCAGGGTGTAAATAAGGAGGTTTAAATTAGGTGATAAGAAGAATCAAAGTTGTTGTTCCCTAATAGGAGAATGGACGACTGTTTTAACAAAGGGGGCCATCAGATACAAGAACCAACGACAGGGAACTCTTGTTTTTAAGAAAAGTTTGGAATCTTCTCTCTCTCTCTCTCTCTCTCTCTCTCTCTCTCTCTGTGGCTGCAAGCCAGAAGGAATCAATTTAGTTTTTTGTTGCATAACGGAGAAGTAGCTGGTTTAGTTAAATGTAGAATATACAGAAATTTTGCCTACAGAGTATCAAAGTTTTAGTATTTTACGGAGAAAGAATTTTTTTTTTTTTTTTTTGTGTGTGTAATATTACTATAAGGGAACTGAAACATCCTTGGTAAGGACGCTTAAGGACATTTTAGGTTTTTTCGAATTTTAAAATAATATCAAACAAAAAATATATTTAGTCTTGCTAAGGACATTTTAAATTTAATTTAATTTATTTTTCGGTAAAAATATTATATATATATATATATATATATATATATATATATATATATATATATATATAGTTTTTTTCTAAATATTAATAAATAAATGAAAACGTTTTGGTGCTTTTTTTTGTTTTGTTTTCTAAAATTATGCCAAAAAAGCCCAACATCACCTATCTCCACCCCACCAGCCCATTTTAAAAAACAGTAAACAATGTTAGAAAAATATTCCAAGGAAAGGTGCCCTTAGTAAGGACTATTTAATATATTTTTTAATTTTGCATAATTTTCAAAAAGAACAAATAAAAAAAAATTCTTAAAAACACCCATAGTAGGGGAGTTTTTAATTTTTTTATTATTTCATTAATTTTTTTTTGGGGGGGGGGGGAGTGGGGTGGAATTAAGACGCTTTTGATTATTTTTTGGGTTGCAGATGAAGTAAAAAAAAAAAAATAACGCCCTTATTATTGACGTTTTCGGTTTGATATTATTTTAGAATATGAAAAAATAATACGGAACTTTTTTCTTCCTCCAATATTATTTAACTTTTTTCTTCCTCCAATATAAAAAAAATTTGAGAAAATTTGAGTTGCACCCTACTTTATTTAAAATAATTTAAGGTGTAATCCACTGTTTTATCACAATTCTCTTCACTTCCGTTAACAACTAAGGGTCAATTTTTTTGACCAAAATGTCCATTTTCTATTTTCAGACTGAGGAGAGGACTGATAATAATGGTAATTTGCTAAGGGTATTTCAATCAAAATGTCCATTTTCTCTTTCCAGGCTGACCGTTAGTTTTTGACGGAAGGGAAAGATATTGTACATTATGGTAAAGAATGTGGTGCATATTGAATTATGATAAATAAAGTGGGATTCAACTCAAATTTTCTCAAAAACTATTTTGAAAACCCTTAGGATGTTTCAGTTCTCTCCTCGCAATATTACGAAACTTTTTTCTTCCTCCACAAAATACTAAAACTTTGATGCTTCATACAGAAAATTTCTGTAGAATTTATTATTTCCATCATTCTGATATATATATATATATATATATATATTGCTTTCGGAGTCTCGCAAGAGTTTCGTCGCTTCCAACCGTTGAATCGTGGGGGTCCCACACGTGGCTCCCACGCGGATCCTCATATCCGATGGTGCAGGAGGAGCCCCGAAAGCGGATCTTTTGATACGCTCATATATATATATATATATATATATATATGAGCATATTCAAAGTCCCGCGGGAGTCCCGTCGCTCCTCCCAACTGTTGGATTGCAGGGGATCCACGCGTGGCTTTCCAATCCGATGGTACAGGAAGACGAAACTTCGACGGGACTCTATATATATAGAGAGAGAGAGAGAAAGAGTGCACGTGAATAATATATATATATATATATATATATATATATATATATATATATATATAGAGAGAGAGAGAGAGAGAGAGAGAGAGAGAGAGTGAGTGTGTGTGTGAGTGTGTGTGTATATATATATATATTATATTATACGATGTGAATGTGATATCTGTGTTTTTGCTACATGCTCTTGTTTGCATTTTGTTGCTTGGTTATAGTAAGTTTATTAATTTGTCTAGTTTTATACCCATTGTTTGATAGATACCTCCCAATACTGTCAATGTAAGTCCTTTCATGTCCATAATTTTCTAAGCATGAAAACTAGTTCCAAAAGTTAACATTAGGTTGACAACAGACAACTAATCATAAGAAGATAAATTAGCAATAATCTATTGATATGTCCTATGGACACCTCTCAATCTAGAGTTGTGCTCAATAACTAATCTAATTTTTATTACAACTGATCCATAGTATGACAAGAATGATAGCAACATGTATATAATTTGGAAAATTTTATAGCGTAGTATTAAACTATATATAATCATTTGTTCTGTACTAGATCCAGCATCTAACGTTGATCGAGTGACTTAAAATTTTCTTGTCTAAAATAATAGAATAAATATTCTAGTGTTAAACTTTTGTCAACAGCTAGCACAACTTCAATCAATTGCTTTCTATTGTCTTGTCCCCTCTTCACCTTCCGGCCCATCTGCTGCTGTCTCTGATATTTTTGACATGCAATAAATCTGTGCTTAGGTACATGACATGACTCGTTCTAAAATATGCATCTATACTTGATTTTATTGGTTCTAGCTGCCAATTTGATTCAGGTGTAAGATTTTGTATGTTTATTTTAGAGTTCATTTTTTTTCACCCACCAAAATTAAAATATATATTCCCCCTCCAATCAAGTATTATCATGCATCAAAATATAAGTCAAAACCACTTCACAAAACTACTTCCAAAGTAATTTTAGGTTACATAAAAATGCCATGTGACAACACTTGATTGGAGGATGAACATACACCATAGTTTTGGTGGATGGAAAAAAATGGATTCGTTTACTCGGAACTAAACTACAGAATCAGTAGACTTTGAAATCATTTTTTGGGGTACTAGTGTATCTACTGATTCACTAAGGCTATCTCCAATAGGGATTTCTAAAATTGAGTTTCTCACTACTAAAAATTGCAGGGTTAGCGACGCCAAAAAATGTCGCTAAATTGTAAATTTATGTCGCTAAAACGTGTTAGCGATATTTTATAAATGTCACGATCTAGTTAGTCGCTGACAGAAAATACGTCGCTATACGTCGCAACTAGCGACGTATCTTAGTGACGTATGAACATCGCCACTTTTTATCCAATTAGCGACATTCTGCGTTGCAACGTCGGTATATGAGCGACACAAACTTGGTCGCAATCGCTGATATTTTTATACTTAGTGACGTTTATTGTGTCACAAAACGTCGCTGACATTCCTCACTTAGCGACGTTTAGCAACGCAGATACGTCGCTAATATTTGTGACTGTAGCGATGTTTAGCAACGTATTTAGTTACATCTTGATGACATGGCAGATATTGTCAAGTCATCATATTAGCGACGTTTAGCGACATATTTGCAATGTCGGGTACAGGTGTAGCAACGTTTTGATACATATTAGCGACGTATTTATATGTCGCTAAATTGCTGTAAAAAAATGCAGATTGTTATATAATAGTTTATATAACAATATTCAGCCTGCAGTTTAGACAAATATATTCATAGTTTATAAAAATAGACCTACGATGGAATGTCACACATAAGCAGATTGTTAAACACTGATAAATTTAAATCTACTGTTATTGTTGGCCAATGTCATACAAATTCAAATATACATAAAATTCTGAAATAAATATCCTCATGTCACTCAAAGAATATATACAAAAGACCCAAAAATGGGCCAATGTCACACAAACTCACAACTATCTGTCCAACCTAGGACTAATGCTAATCAGGGGCGCAACTGGGATACGATATAGTCCACCTGGTCATGTGAAAGTGCCACCGATGTTGAACTAGGAGGCAGTGTCGTCGGTGTCGATGCCGGTGAACCAGGAGGACGTATCTGCTCTAATGCTAACAGCCGATCATTGTATGAATCCGTGACACCTATAATCCGAGTGACGGAACGCTGTGTCGATGATGTTAGATCCGTAATGTCCCGTTGTGTCGCCTCGGTCATAGTCTTGAGCTACAAAAGGTTTTGCTCGAGCGGATCAAAACGTGCTAAGATCCTCGCATCGTCCATTTGCGACTGGGACTGGGGCTGCTGCAAAATCCTTCCCATCAACTCGTCACGCAGAGATGCAATCTGATAGTCAACTCTGTCCTGCTGGACTCGCACCGACTCCTGGGAAGGATGTGGGGTATGCACAGGGGCAGAGGGGGTCATAGAGCACTGCATCGCAACATAGGTGCCTTAGGATCCCGTACCGTAGTACGTACCCCTCTGAAGACCTCCAGAGGCGGTCTGCCACAGCTCGTCAGCCGAGGGAACTGGGTAAGCCGGTGGCTGCGAGGAAGTACCGGTCCCTTGGGAGGTACAGTAGCAGCATCTTGTGTCGACTGCTCACGGAGCCGTAGATACTCATTCTAGAAAAAAATGAATCGCTCGATAAATGTACTTGTTACTATCCACTCATTGTAAACTTAAATGTTACTATCTTAGCAACTTATTACTAACTAGATGGATATTTATTTGCATATTTTCTAAGTTATATTAAAATTAAAAAAACATAAAATAATACTTATGTAAATCTGTGTGGCACTATCATCGATGAGTTGTCCGTCCTTCGGGTGGGTGACGAGGAAGACGGCCACCTTGTCAGTGTACTTACGCCTCTGGAATTGTTAATTACAAATATATATATACTTCACATTACCTTCCTCTATCAAATGCAACGCATGACGTCTGCATATTTCTTCCAAGTCCAACCTGGCCTTAGGATTATCTTTCGTCTTCCCATTTACATCCATCACAGTATTAATTATGTTGTCAAACACATTCTTCTCGATATGCGTGACATCAAGGTTATGTCTGATAAAATTGGTGCTCCAATATGGCAGGTCCTAGAATATGTTCATCTTCGTCCATTTATGAGTGCGACCAAATCCATTACACTTGTACCCCTTAGTAGGCTATTCGATAAAACTTGATAAATCTTTAACCTCTTCCCATATCGCGTCTCTGGGCAACCTTGGAGGTGGATTTGCCTTCTCCACAACACCGGTACGAAAAATATTCCTATTCCTCCGGAACGGATGTCCGACGGGAGAAATTGTCTATGACAATCGAAGAAGCACGATTTTTCTCTGTGTCTCATGCAATATAGACATGAGAGATGACAATGAGTGCTCCATCCAGATAATATGCCATAAGTCAAAAAATCGTTGATGGTCCACATAAGTGCTGCCCTCATTTAATAATTCTGCTTTTTGGAAACATCGTAGGTGTTCGACCTACTTCCCATAACTGATTCAACTCATCTATCAACGGCTGTAAGTACACATCGATGTTCCTCTTCGGATTGTTCGGACTCGGGATGATGGCGGATAAGAACATATAAGGAGTCTCCATGTACATTCAAGGCGGTATGTTGCACGGAGTAACAATCACATACCAACACGAATACTGGGAGCCCGAAAGTCCGAATGGGGTGAAACTGTCGGAGGAGAGCCACAATCTTACATTACGTGGATCCGAAGCAAAATCGGGATACTCTTGATCGAAGTGCTTCCATGCTTCTCCATCAGATGGGTGATCCAACACTCCTTCAATCTATTCTCGCATGTGCCAACTCATGTTTTCAGCAGTCTCCTTCACCATAAACAACATCTGCAACCGGGGCGTCAAAGGAAAGTAGTGCATCGAATCTGTCTACTTTCTTGCACCGGCATGCCTTCTTATATCAGTTGCCTTGTAGCGATCAATGCTACAAAATATGCACACATCTTCATCCTTGTCATTTTTGTAGTACAACATGCACCCGTTGTGACATGCATCGATTGTCTCGTATCTCATCCAGAGCGATCTCACCATCCTCTTTGACCGGTAGAAGTCTTTAGGTAACTTAGCACCCGCCGGTAATATCTCTATAATCAACTCTATCAGTCGGTTGTAGCATTCTTGCGACATGTTAAAATTGGACTTGATGCTCAATAGTCTTGTAACCACCTCTAACGTTGAATGATCCTTACAACCAGGATATAATGGAAGCCTTCCATTCTCCAGTAACTCCATGAACTTCGCAGCATCGGCATTCGGTGCTTCCTCAGCTGCATCATGATTGTCCTGATTGAAACTAGGCCCCGCAGCGTCGAAAATCATGTTCACCCACCCGTCGTCGTAATTAGCGTGGTCGTGGATATCCATATACGGCTCCACATAGGGCTTATACTCCGATGATAAAGGCAAAAGTTTTTCGTGTGAGGTCCACTGATAGTAATTCGATGTGAAATCCCTCGAGTACAAATGATATCTCACATCCACTTCTGGATGATATTTCAAGTTGCGACATGTCACACACGGACACTTAATTTTGGTGCCCTCCATGTACCGTGGGAACGCCTTGGCGAACTGCAGGAACTGATGTACACCCTCTATAAATTTATCCCGCACACCGCATATGTCATCAGGATGACGGTTGTACATCCACGAACGATACCGTAGGTAGTAATTCATATCTATTTTTAGATACTTCTTTAAGATAGATACACATTATTCAAGTATACATCGTTCAAATGGATGAAAAGATGGACTCACATTTATGTTCATCAAAGATGGACATAAATAAAGAAGAATATGGGTGTCATCACGTGTCTCTTGCGTGTAGTAATGCTTTTTAACACCAACCACTACTAACACTTCTCCTTGACGTTCTAATATACTCTATTAGAACCTAGACTAATTTATAGAACCTAGACTAATTCATAACCTTTACACTACCTTAATGCATAAGTAAACCCTCCGACATGATTCCCATATATATATATATATATATATATATATATATATATATATATCCTATTTAGGATGGTCACACCTATCATTTATCAATTAAGTTAAATTAATTGCTCAAGGTTTGAATTAATTAAAATTAGTCAGCTAAATTAATTGCTCTAAAGAGGCCGAGCACGTCCGGCGCACCGTGGACCGTGTATAGCCTAGCCCGCCGCCAACCGAACCCGAGCACCCCCCTCCCCGGCCTAGACCGGTTCATCAAGCTCGGCGTCCGGCCTGGGCCACCCTTTACATGTGTGTATCGTGTCAGTGTCGTGTCAGTGTGTGCGTTGTGTCGTGTCCGTGTCTGAGAGAGAGAGAGAGAGAGAGAGAGAAAGAGAGAGAGAGAGAGAGAGGGTTTACCTAGAGGTGTCTGGGGCTGTGGAGAGGATGAAGAGAAGCCCAAGGTCGTCGGAGGGGAGGAGCTGCACGAGGGGTGTAGCCGTGACGTAGGAGGGCGGTCGAGTGGGGGGGGGGGAGCTGGTGGGGAGGGGGGGGGCACCTCCGGGGGGCTCTCGGGGGGAGGGGAGCTGTTGGGGGGGGGTTTCGAAAATTTGGGTGAGAGTAAGAAAAAATGAACCGGTCAACCATATATTAAACAATTTAACGACGTCTCAAATAGAAATCACTAAACGTCGCAAATAAAGAAAACTTAGCGACGAAGTAAATGTCGCTAAACGTCGAATATGAATAAAAATATAGCGACGAAAGAAATGTCGTAAAACGTCGCTATAAATTAAAAATTAGCGACGTTCAGCGACCTTTGTCGGCCTATATTTTTACAATAGAAAATGCCTTCGCTGCATGTCGCAACAACGTCGCTATTTATTGAAAATTTAGCGACGTTCAACGACCTGTACCGACGTATATTTTTACAATAGAAATTGTTGTCGTCGAACGTTGCTACACGTCGCAACTAGCGACGCTTTTTATTGGAGTCACTAATATTACAAAAATTAGCGACTTCAATAACTTGCGTCGCTAAAAAACGTCGCTAATAGCTCAAATTTTGGTAGTGTCTATCATATTTAACATTATAGTAGAGTTTCTACATAGAAATTGTATCCAATTTTTATCCTACGTGGAAGAAAACAAAATGGTCAATTTAATGATTTAGTTTGAAAGTAGTTTCCAATATTAATTGATGAGAGATCGAAGAATTTATATGAGGTTTATATGTATAGAAATTTCATAGATATTTTTCATTTTACATCAGCGACATATAAATTGGAATAGAAACCACATCTAAAAAAAAAAGCTTTTTCTACAAAAATAGAAAAAGACAAAAAGTCTACTATAGAAATAGGTGCGACCGTTAGAAACCCCCATTAGAGATGCCTTTATGGGTTACAGTTGGCAATCATACTGTTGTATGTACTGATTCAGTAAAGATGCACTTGAAATCAAACACAAAATTCACTGAAGTCTAGAAATCCCGTTTGCACATGAAACTATTACGAAATCGGTTGACTTTGCGTTAGCAATTTCACTTGCGCGCATGAAAATATTGCAATATCAATAGACTTTCGGCGTTACAGATTAAAATAACGGCGTGGTCGATATATATATATATATATATATACTCTATTGCAGGTCAAACGTTTGTTTTCTGGGTGGGGAGGAGGGCGTCGGTGTATGTGAGCCAGGTTGATATAGTGAGGGAAATGAGCCTCTGGGTCTCGACGGACCTAGGGAAGGCCACTAATCTCCAGAAGATCCAGAAACCTTTGTTCGGACACGGAATCCTCAAGTCCAACGGTCCAGAATGGGCCTACCAGAGGAAAACTATAGCTCCGGAGTTCTACATGAACAAAGTCAAGGTACTTTACATACAAGAAATATGCTATTTAAGTTCATAACTAAATTAAGCTCAATTAATTAGTTGATAAATTTACTCAGGGCATGATGGAGTTGATGGTGAAATCTTCGATCCCGTTGCTCAAGTCGTGGGAGGAAAGAGTGGAGCGCGGAGGTGGCTCCGCAGACTTTGTCATCGACGACGACCTCCGGAACTTCTCAGCCGACGTAATCTCGAGAGCTTGTTTCGGTGGGAGCTACTCCAAAGGAAATGAGATTTTCGCAAAGATTAGGGCTCTTTCGCAAGTGGTATCAAGACGCAGGAAGCTTTTCGATATTCCATACATTAGGTACGTAAGTAGTGATGATTTTAACATTACCATGATCCATTTTTTTGGTTTAATTGATTAATTAATTAATTATAATGACCGCATGTAGTTTTCTGCCATCAAAGAGCAAACGAGAAGCTCAAAGACTGGAACGAGAGGTTCGTACGTTGATACTACATGTGGTTAGGGAGCGCATGGAAGAACCTACTTCTGAAGACGATTTACTGAGGTCGATCCTGGAGAACGCAGAGATGGACCATGTTGGCCACGATTCCGCAGATTCCTTCATCGTCGACAACTGCAAGAACATCTACTTTGCGGGCCACGAGACGACTGCGGTTACGGCGACCTGGTGCCTGATGTTGCTCTCCTTGCATCCGGATTGGCAAGATCGAGCTCGTGCCGAGGTGGCGGAGGTCTGCGGCGGGCAATCCCCGAACGCATACACCGTTCCCAAGATGAAGACGGTAAGTATCTGCACATACCCAACCCAGTCATACTTGCATTCAGCGGCGGAGTTAGCCTATCAAATTAGAGAGAGCTGAACTTTAGTAACAAGACACTAGCATCGTACCGTCTAATATGTTATTTTTTCTAAAATTTACTTATCACTTCATTATTGTTTACTCCAAATCAGATTAAAAAATAAAAATAAAACATAACTAAGAAACACTAAAAAATAGCTCAATTTTTTTCTTCTAAAAAATTGGACCGGACTACAGTTCGGCCGTACCCATTGGTAGATCTGCCTCTACTTGCATTGTACCAATTTTTATAATAAACATGGTAGTCAAGTGGATGGTTCTTTGGTTTTTTTTTTTTTTTTCCTCGAGCCAATTCTCTTTTAGTTTAGGTTGTGTTTGATTGAGTTTTTCTTTCTACGAAAAATATTTTCATCAAAAAAATTTCAACCGATTGATAGCTTATATTTTTCATAAAATCATTTTCTAAAAATTATTATTTTTCAAAAAAAAAATTCACAAAATAATAGAAAATTAAATTGACCCAACCCTTCAGAAAATATTAATTTTCATGAAAAATAACTATTTTCCATTGAAACTAGCGATTGTCAATCAAACACCCAAGTTAAAATTTACATAAAAATTTATTTGATTTCCCAAAAAAAAAAAAAAAAAAAAAAAAAATTAATCAATCAAAAAAGTCTTTATGAATTTTTTTAAAATTTCACAAAAAAAAAATCTAGAAAAATAATTCCGTAAAATTAATTTATTTTTCATATATTTTTCCCTTTGCACCCTTAATGAATATTTGAGCTAAAGGTAGAATGGTCTGGTATGAGTACTCAAATTCTCATCAGGTCCAGGAATAGATATATGTTTCCACTGTTTTTTTTTCCTTCTTCTTCTTTCAAAAAGAATAGTGATCGAACCAAAACCTAAGTTTACTCTTGTCACATATAAGAATTGTTTGCAGAATGTCGTAACAAACTTCACTAAAAATTTAGTGTTAATAATGGAGTTTCTTCTCTTGATTTATATATGCAGTTGAGCATGGTCATTCAGGAGACTCTGCGTCTGTATCCTCCCTCCCCTCTGGTAGCGAGGGAGACATTCAAGGACATGAGGTTCGGCAAGTTCCATTTCCCGAAAGGCGTCGAGCTCTGGATCCCGACCTCGACAATGCACCACGACCCCGCGGTGTGGGGCTCCGACGCCGACGAGTTCAAGCCCGAGAGGTTCGCGCGCGGCGTCTCGGGCGCCTGCAAGCACCCCAGCGCGTACCTGCCCTTCGGCTTCGGCGCGCGCGCGTGCCTGGGCCAGAACTTCGCCATGGTGGAGCTCAAGATCGTGCTCTCGCTTCTCCTCTCCAGGTTCTGCTTCTCCTTGTCTCCGGCGTATCGCCACTCACCGGCGTTTAGGTTGATCATCGAGCCGGAGTTTGGCGTGCGACTAACTGTCAAAAAAAAATTGTGACTGCTAACTTCGCTGAGAATTGTCAAGAAAAATAAGAATGTGAAACAATAGATTATTTACTGCAAAAAGGAATAAACAAAGGATACGGAATGAAAATTTTGACTTACATATAGAATAATGATGTATACACCGCCAAAAGGCGGGTCCCGCTTCTTCTCTTCACTATTTGCTTCGTCTCTCCGGGCCCACCTCAATTTTTTTTTTTTTTTTTTTTTTTTGCAACATACCTCTGCAATGTAAATACGACAATACGCCATTAGATATAAATATTATTCTGAAACATAATAATAATAATAATAATAATTTTTTTTTTTAGAGTTAATTATCGAAATGGTACACGAAGAATGTAGTGTTTGCCATTTTAGTAATCGAATTTTTTTTGAGTCGAAATGGTGCATGAGTTTTGCATTTTGGTTCAATTAGTACCTGAAGTAAAGTTCGTTGGTATTTTTTGATAAAAATCTATAAAAATTGACATGTGATGGTCACGTGTCTTTTTTTAATGGTTATTTTGTTAAGCTTTTAATTTTGGACTACTATTTTTAACGATTTCTAACTATTTTCACCCAAATAATTTTCTTCGAACACTAATATTCTTCTGAAATGATGGTCCAAAATCCAAAACTTGACAAAAGAACCATTAAAAATAGGTCACGTGACCATCACATGTCTATTTTAATTGATTTTTATCCCAAAAAAATCAATAAAATTTACCTCAGGCACTAATTGAGCCAAATGCAAAGCTCGTGCACCATTTCAACAACAAAAAAAAAGTTCGATCACTAAAATGACAAACACTACATTTTTCATGTACCATTTCGATAATTAAATTTTTTTTTTTAATATACTTTATCTGTTCATAAAATATAGGATTGTACCCGATCTGAATAGTAAACACAATAAAACCTATGCTAGCAGCAACAAGCCAACATAACCATGTGGTCTGAACAAAATTACAACATTATGCTTATTTCAAAGAAATATTTTAACAAATACTTCAAAACAAAATTTAAACTAATAAATGTCTAAATTATGTGTAAAATAATCAAAAATAGTGGAAAGTATATCTTAAATTTTTAAATATTTCATAAAAAAGAATGAGAGCATTTGCTAATTTAAATTTTTTATAAAATTTTATGCTATTTTGTATGTTTGTAATTAGAATATTTGTTAAAATATTTCTATTTTATACAAAAAAGAAGAACAATAGGCATAAAGGTTGGAAAAATAATTGTATAATGTTTGGGAAGGGATGTGGATGGGCTTAGCCCAAATGAAACTTAGTGGACTTCCAATCTAGCACATAGTAACTTGTCCAGCCATGGTGATGGTCCCTACTTTTTGACAGGTAGTAGTTAAGAGAACGCTTTACTCAAAACCCTGATCCGGACCGTCAGATACAAACCTCACCGACAATCTTGTCCATTCAATATAATCACCTATCAGAATTTACCACGTGTCTGTAAAAAGAAAAGATCTTAACCGTCGAAAGATCGGAACCCTGATATTTCGCGGGTTTCGAGGAGTTTATAAGGCCTTCTCCCACTTTTTGCCACCAAATTTTCTGCCTCCCGGCCGCCTCCTTTCCCGCCATCTATTCCTACTCCTCCCCCCTCTCTCTATAGAATCATCGGAAGAATCATAGGTACGTTCAAATTCTATACACTTTCGTTTGATTCTCTAATTTCTTAACTACAGAAGTTGGAGTTATGTGAATGATTTCATTTTTTCTGTCTATGGGGAAGAGAAGAGTCCGCATGAAAGGGGAAATTTTCTTCTGAAAAGTGAATAGTTTTTTAAAAAAAATTATGAAAGGTTGAATCTTTCTTTACCTTAATGTCTTTTTATTTGTATGGTTTAAAGATTTAGGGTTTGGTATGCGACTCCATAGATGCGGAGTTGAAAAATTTAGAAAAGGAGTGATTAAAAAAAACTTTTCGTTCCACAAGTTACACAAGTTTTTCTAATAGTATAAAGATCGGATCTTTGGCTTAGTTTCTTTTTCCTTCTATAGGACTGATAAATGTAGGGTTAACAGATTAGAATACGGGATTTGAGTTAGGTTGTGGTTCTGTTTGATATGGAAATGAAGAACTATAGGAGGAAATGAAGGGTCTTTTATTTTTCTTTGGCTATGTTTCTTTTGTTATATTTTGAAGATTTGATCTTGTGTTATGTTTATTTTTCTTACGTGGGAGCTGGGAAATGAAGGGTCTTTTACCTGCATTTTTTTTGTTTATTATTTTTGACTAGATTTGGATCTGGTATATGGTTTATTCTTTAATTTGCTCAGATAAATGTGGCATTTGTAATTGATTTCGTTAATAAATTTTGTGTGGATAATTGCGAGTTAGAGTTATTTGAATGGCGTTTATAGATTTGGGAGAGGGCTTTGGGTTGTGGTTTGATATGGTATTTGTAAGATGAGAGGAGTATTTGATTCTTGGAATGAATAACTTGTATTATGTTCAACCTCAACTTGGCCTTTAAATAGCCATTTACAACTCTAACAGAATGCATAAAAGTAGTACCCTCTAACCATATTCTAACTAACAAATCAAAACAAATTAACGGCATAGAACAAACAAATTCCTAAAGACTAGGGATTCATTGAAATCCAAATAACAACCGCTTCAACCTCCTCAACAAGATTAACTCTAACAAATCACCCCCTAAGCCTGTTGCATGAGATTCACCTCTATGACGTCGAGTTTCTGTCTCATCTCAATGAACTTGACTTGTCCGAGCGCCTTGGTAAGAATGTCTGCGAGCTGCTCTTCAGTGTTGATGTACTCGACCTCAACCTTCCCTCTCTCGACGCACTCCCGAATGAAATGATACCTTGTATCAATATGTTTGCTTCGGTCATGGAAGACGGGATTCTTGCTGAGGGAGATGGCGGACTTGTTGTCTACCTTGAGCATGACGCTGCCGGCCTCCTTGTTCTTTAAGTCACCAAGGAGTTTTGCAAGCCAAATGCCTTGGTATGCCGCCGTTGTCGCGGCAATATAATCGGCCTCGCAGGATGACAATGCTACGACCTTCTTTTTCTGAGATTGCCAGCTAATGAGGCTATGACCGAGGAAAAATAACACGCCAGTGGTGCTCTTGCGGGTGTCGATGTCACCTGCCATGTCACTGTCGCTGTAGCCGATCAGCCGTGATTTCTCCACCTTCTTTGCGTAGAGACAACCAAAGTGACGTGTGCCGACGACGTAGCGAAGGATGCGCTTGACGGCAGCAAGGTGTTCGGTGGTCGGGTTCTCCATGAACCGACTCACGTAGCCCACCCCGTACGAGATGTCTGGACGCGTGTGCACCAAGTACCGGAGGCTCCCGACGATGCTCCTGTAGGATGTGGCATCAGTCGGAGGGGCTGAGCTCACCTTGCTTAGCTTGAACCTTAGTTCCATAGGGACGTGGCACGGGTTGCAATACACCATGCCAATATTCTCCAAGATTTTGAGCGTATAATGCCTCCTGACTGAGGGTGATGAAGCCATTGGATTGCTGCACCTTGATGCCGAGGTAGAATGTGAGCAATCCCAAGTCACTCATTTTGAACAAGGCCTTCATCTCCTCCTTGAACTTGGCAATATCTTGTGGGTCCGTTCCGGTGATGATGAGATCGTCGACGTACACACCCACAAGTAGGCGAGCTGGACCTTTGTCGCGTGTATACACAGCGTGCTCCTGTGCACTCCGGTGAAAACCAAGTGACAATAAGCAACTGTCAAGCTTGGTATTCCAAGCCCTCGGTGCTTGCCGCAGCCCGTACAGTGCTTTGTCAAGTTTCAGTACTTTGTGCTCCTGTCCTTCGATAACAAAGTCGGGAGGTTGGGCGACATACACCTCCTCCTTGAGGTCGTCGTTGAGGAACGCCGTCTTCACGTCCATATGGTGCACCGTCCACCCCTCATGCGCGGCGAGTGCGATTAACAAACGGACGGACTCGAGGCGAGCAACCGACGCGAACACTTCCTCGAAGTCCACTCCTTGCCTTTTCACATAGCCTTTTGCTACGAGCCGCGCCTTGTGCTTGAGGACGGCGCCGTGCTCGTCCTTTTTGAGCTTGTAGACCCACCTCAAACCGATCGGACGGTGGCCGGGTGGGAGGTCTACGAGGTGTCATGTACGGTTCTCCTCAATGGAGCTCATCTCCTCGAGCATCGCTTGGCGCCAACATCGGTGTTTCTCGGCTTCAAAGAATGTAGCAGGTTCCTCGTCAACCATGAGGAGCAGCTCGTCTATATCGAGCTCGCGGACGGTGGTCGTGTCAAGCAAGCTCGCCAAGGTCCTGTACCTGCGCGGCCCGTCATCATCGGTGTTGAGAATGGCCGAGGCGTTGGTGGGTGGCGAGACAAATTTCACTCCACGTTGTACCATCGAGTCGGATGTTTCTGTCCCGGATGCCGGCGACAACGGCCCTGGACTGGGTGCCACTGGTGTTGATAGATCGCCACCGGCGTGCCTGCGTGTTCAACATGTGGTATAGTATACTCAACAATAAATGTCTCACCTACGTTGTTTTGCATGTCCCAGTCCCACTTGGCTTCCTCGTCGAAGACAACGTCGCGTGTGACGTGCACGCGCTTGCCGGCGTGGTCGTATACTCGGTACGTCTTGGAGCCGGGCTCGTAGCCGATGAAGACCATGTGGTTGCTGCGATCTTCTAGCTTCTGTAAGTTCGGCTTGACCACCTTGACGTGTGCGACACAGCCGAAGGTGCGGAGGAAGTGCACGCTTGACTTTTGTCCGTGCCATGCCTCGTATGGCGTCTTGCCGTCGACGCTCCGTATCGGCGAGCGATTGAGGATGTAGACAGCCGTCGTGACCGTCTCGCCCCAGAACTTTCCGGGCATATCCTTTGCCTTCAGAAGGCTGCGCGCCATCGCGACAACCGTCTGGTTCCGGCGCTCGACGACGCCGTTCTGCTGTGGTGAGTACGGTGCTGTGAGTTGTCGTTTGATGCCGAGGCCCGAGCAATACTATCCAAATGCTATGGATGTGAACTTGCCCCAACGATCAGTACGGAGTGTGCGCAGTTTGCTCCCTGTCTCCACCTCGACATGGGCTTGAAAGCGTTTGGTGGCTGTCGGCGCTTCATCCTTTGAACCCAGTAGCGTCAACCACGTAGCGGCTGAAATCGTCGACGAGGAGCAAGAAGTAGCGCTTACTGTAAGCCCCCTGATTTTTCAGGAATTTTAATTTGGATTTTTCACAATTTTTCTGGAATTTTCAGGATTTTTCTGTAATTAAAACCTAGGTGTTTGGTAATTAAATAATTTTTAATTGCTGTTAAATAATATTAAAATATTATGAAAATAATATTTTATTTTGTAAAATGGAAAACCGGACATATGGTAATTTTTCGGGAATTTATTGGACTCCGGAAGCAGTTTTAAAGCCCTAAAAACTATTAATAAATAAACCAAATAAACCCGGTTCAATTGAACCAAACCAACCCAAACCAACCCAGACCCGGTTCACTAAACCGAACCCAATCTTAGCGGGTCGGGTCGGATCTAGACCCGAACCCGAAACCCGACAACCCGTACCCGCACTTAAACCTTAACGAATCCGGGTCTAAACCCGACCCGTTAACCCGCAGACCTGTAACCCAAACCCGATCGAAACAAGTCGGAATCCAAATCGGATTCACTGTTCCGATTAGGCGGCTCCCCCTATAAATAACCCTAGGTTCGCCGGAACCCTAATTTTCTCCCCTCTCCTCCGCCTATCCACGGCTGCCCTAGCTCGCCGGAACCCTAGCCGCAGCCGCCTTCCTCCGCTTCTTTCTCCTCCCCGCAGCGACAACCTCCTCCTTCCTCCCCGCGTTTCTAGCTCACGACACAGCAGCAGCCGGCCGCCCGAGCCCCCGCCCGTTCCGGCGTGCTCCGCCGCCTCCGGCCACGCCGCCACCGACTCCGCCTCCTCCGCCACGACCCGACGTCCACCCCAGCCCTAGCCGCCTATATAAAGCCCCCTTTTCTTCTTCTCCGGCCAAACTTCCCCCTCGCCGTCCCTATCCAGAACCACCCGCCGTGCAGCCCCGCTCCGTCGACGAGCCGACGACCCCAGCCCTAGCCGCAGCGCCGCCTCCGGCCAACAGAAGCCCAAACCCTAACCCTAACCTGGACTCGGACACGACTCGGACACGAGAAATTCAGACTTCACGAAGCCCTGTTCAGGTATCCCGTTCTCTCTCCTCGTTGACCCGTTTTCGATTCCGTCTGTTGCATCGCGAATCCTGCGTGACCCTCTCGATGCCCGTGCAACCCGCTCGGTGCATCGCGTCTTGTGGTGATCGCGAACCGCGATCCAAAAACAGGAAAAACAACGCCCTATTTCAGCCCCGGAACTGAGTGCGCCCCGCTAAACAGGACGACTTGGTCGCACGCGGTCTTTACCGAAACGTGCGCGCCGTTGATACGGACGTGTGGGATTTCGCAGAAGTTGATTTGGATGTGCGTGCCCACCGGAATCAACGCGTATCCGTCGACAACGTCCCGTATTCGCCTATTCTGGAACACGCTGTAACTTTGTGTACACACGTCGGATCGAGACGAAACTTGCGCCATCGGACTCGTAGCAATACACTGGTTCTGTGACCCAAGTTTGGTTCGATTCTGAGAACGTTGACAAAATCGTGTATCGTGGGCCCCACAGGCTTCATTTGACGGGCGATTTTGTGATCGGCTCATCGGAATCCAATTCTGGAAGTTCCGTTGGGTTCGTATCATCGTTCCTGACTTGTTGACACTAAGTTTGACGAATTTGGAGACCTTTGACCCTGACACGTTTTTCGGAGCAAAACGGCCCACATGTGGACCCCGCTTTGACCCAGAAATGTCATTTTTGCCCCTGTGTCCAAATTGGACTTAAGGACAGGCGTTTTTAGCTATTTGATATTTTCTGAATCTAATGGTGATGTTTATTTCAGCAACCGGAGGAGTCCCTACAATTCCCACTGAGACCAGAGCTACAGTTGGAGTCAAAACCCCAGGCAAGTGTACCTTGCCAACATTGCAGTTCTTGTTACATATTTTCTTGTCTTCTTTATATATATTGTTGTACATGCTTGACCTAGGACCGTGTGACTTTACTTAGCGTCCGATTAATAGTCGGGTGCCAACACCGTACGCGGAGTTGTGTAACGTCACATAGACATGGATACCGAGACCCTATACTTCTCGTACTTGTCTTATCAAGTACATCATAACCCAGGACACTTGACACTATTCATGAGACAAAATCTTCCTGAGATATTCATGGTGATTCTGTGTAGGATACAGGTTTTATGACATAGACATTATATTCATAGACATTAGATGACTTGCTGCATTAGATATGATCGTGCGTGAAATGGACATGAGGCATCGTGGACATGAGACGTGTGATTACATGGGGTGGGGAGAGACACAGGCTACAGGCTGATTTTATACATATAATACATAGTAAACTACATAGTAAAATACATAATTATTACTGCTACCGGCTCCCCGACACAGAGCTTGTAGTGGCTCAGCCTGAGTACTAGTGATGCTCTTACTTGCATTTCACATAGATGGTTACATATTTATCCTGTTTATTTCATTTACTATTTCACTGCATATATGTTAGCTTGTATTATCTGTACCTTGCTATGTCCCCTGAGGATCTGGATCCGGATTATGTTCCCAGGATTAGCTGACGAGATCTATCCCGAGGTATATGGGACCGGAGCATTAGCATTAGCAGAAGCAGGTGCCTACATCGGAGCAGAACCAGGATCTGAGGACGAGATCGTACCAGAGGACTTCTCCTGAGTATTGGCTTGAGATACTCATTTATTTCTATTTCTAGTTACTTTATTTCCAGTCTATTGCATTGATGTATCAGACTCGTTCTCGGATTGTTCTCCGAGACACTTTTTATTGAGACTTGTTAGTTTATATTTATTTGCATTTATTCTGGCATTTGATCTGTGTTTATCTGTGGTGGATGAGATTAGTATAGATTGTGACTTGTATCATTGGACCTATTTATTGTTGTATTACAGCTTAAGTATGCCCCGATGGATCCATTAAATTGGGTTTGTCCATCGGTGTGTGCTGCTGGCCATTGCCACGTGTCCGGTCCCTCGGTATTTTGGGACTGGGGCGGAGGAGGTGGTCAAACCGTGCATGCCACCGCCATGCATCGTCATTGAGTCGTGCTGCTAAACACACTGGTTGTACAATATCAAGAGATAGAATGTACAGTCGGTTTCGGGCACGTTTTACCTTGGCGAGGAGGCATTGCTGACGATCTCGAATCGAGAGCACGCTGCCTTCGATGGGCGAAGGACTGCCGCAAGCCGAAGCGCGATGAGCGCGCCAATTTGACTCATGTCGACGACGATGAGCCCGCACTGCTGATGGCGCAGGAGTACACGCTCGTCGAGACCACCGTAGGCACGACCAACAACGTCGTACTCGACAAGGTGCACGCTCAGGTGTATCTGGGCCGTGAGGACGACCACCACGGCGAAGTATAGTATCTCTACACCGGCGCCAGTAACCACATGACGGGCTGCAAGGAGGTCTTTGCCGAGCTGGATACTGGAGTCACGGGCTCCATCAAGTATGGTGACGGATCCGTCGTCGACATCTGAGGGCGTGACACGGTGATGTTTATGTGTCAGAACGGCGAGCACCACGCCCTCACCGGCGTCTACTTCATCCCGAAGCTACGAAGCAATATCATCAGCCTTGGGCAGCTCGATGAGAATGGCTGCCAAGTCTTGATCGAAGACAACGTGCTCTCGATTCGAGATAGTCAACAATGCCTCCTCGCCAAGGTAAAACGTGCCCGAAACCGACTGTACATTCTATCTTTTGATATTGTACAACCGGTGTGTTTAGCAGCACGACTCAATGATGATGCATGGCGGTGGCATGCACGGTTCGGCTACCTCAACTTCGAAGCACTCAGAAAATTAGCTCGCCATAACATGGTGCACGGGCTACCACAGATTGAACACGTTAATCAAATCTGCGATAGTTGCCTTGCCGGGAAGCAGTGCCGCACGTCATTTTCGCAGGAGACCAAGTATCGTGCCGACAACCTGCTAGATCTCGTTCACGGTGATATCTGCGGGCCGAGCACACCGGTGACACCCGGTGGTAAGCTCTACTTCTTGCTCCTCGTCGACGATTTCAGCCGCTACATGTGGTTGACGCTACCGGGTTTGAAAGATGAAGCGCCGACAGCCATCAAACACTTTCAAGCCCACGTCGAGGTGGAGACAGGGCTCAAACTGCGCACGCTCCGTACTGATCGTGGGGGCGAGTTCACATCCGTAGCATTTGGCGAGTATTGCGCGGGCCTCGACATCAAACGGTAACTCACAACGTCGTACTCACCACAGCAGAACGGTGTTGTCAAGCGCCGGAACCAGACGGTCGTCGTGATGGCGTGCAACCTTCTGAAGGCAAAGGATGTTCGGGAAGTTTTGGGGCGAGGCGGTCATAACGGCTGTCTACATCCTCAATCGCTCGCCGACACGGAGCGGCGATGGCAAGATGCCGTACGAGGCATGGCACAGACACAAGCCAAGCGTGCACTTCCTCCGCACCTTCAGCTGTGTCGCACACGTCAAGGCGGTCAAGCCGAACTTACAGAAGCTAGAAGATCGCAGCAAGCACATGGTCTTTATCGGCTACGAGCCCGGCACCAAGGTGTACCGGGTATACGACCTCGTCGGCAAGCGCGTGCACGTCACACGCGATGTTGTCTTCGACGAGGAAGCCAAGTGGGACTGGGGAGTGTAAGACAACGTAGGTGAGACATTTACTGTTGAGTATACTCTGATCCCCATACCACATGTTGAACACGCAGGCACGCCGGTGATCGGGGGTGGCAATCCATCAACACCAGTGGCACCCAGTCCAGGGCCGTTGACGTCGGCATCCGGAGGCTGAAATATCCGACTCGGTGGTACAACGTGGAGTGGAACTTGTCTCGCCACCCACCAACGCCTCGGCCATGCTCGACGCCGATGACGACGGGCCGCACAGGTACAGGACCTTGGCGAGCTTGCTTGACACGACCACCGTCCACGAGCTCGATGCCGACGAGCTGCTCCTCATGGTTGACGAGGAACCTGCCACTTTTTTTGAAGCTGAGAAACACCGATGTTGGCGCCAAGCGATGCTCGAGGAGATGAGCTCCATTGAGGAGAACTGTACATGGCACCTCGTAAACCTCCCATCCGGCGACCGTCCGATCGGTTTGAGGTGGGTCTACAAGCTCAAAAAGGACGAGCACGGCGCCGTCCTCAAGCACAAGGCGCGGCTCGTGGCAAAAGGCTATGTGCAAAGGCAAGGAGTGGACTTCGAGGAAGTGTTTGCGCCGGTTGCTCGCCTCGAGTCGGTCCGTTTGTTGATCGCACTCGCCGCGCATGAGGGGTGGGTGTTGCACCACATGGACGTGAAGATGGCGTTCCTCAACGGCAACCTCAAGGAGGAGGTGTACGTCGCCCAACCTCCCGGCTTTGTTATCGAAGGACAGGAGCACAAAGTGCTGAAACTTGACAAGGCACTGTACGGGCTGCGGCAAGCACCGAGGGCTTGGAACACCAAGCTTGATAGTTGCCTACTGTCACTTGGTTTCCACCGGAATGCACAGGAGCACGCTATGTATACACGCGGCAAAGGTCCAGTTCGCCTACTTGTGGGTGTGTACGTCGACGATCTCATCATCACCGGGACGGATCCCCAAGAGATTGCCAAGTTCAAGGAGGAGATAAGGCCTTGTTCAAAATGAGTGACTTGGGATTGCTCACATTCTACCTCGGCATCAAGGTGCAGCAGTCCAATGGCGTCATCACCCTCAGTCAGGAGGCATATGCGCTCAAAATCTTGGAGAAGAGTGGCATGGTGGATTGCAACCCGTGCCACGTCTCCATGGATTCGAGGTTCAAGCTAAGCAAGGTGAGCTCAGCCCCTCCGACTGACGCCACATCCTACAGGAGCATTGTCGGGAGCCTCCGGTACTTGGTGCACATGCGCCCAGACATCTCGTACGCTGTGGGCTACGTAAGTCGGTTCATGGAGAATCCGACCACCGAACAACTTGCTGCCGTCAAGCGCATCCTTCGCTACGTTGCCAGCACACGTCACTTTGGTTGTCGCTACGCAAAGAAGGTGGAGGAACCACGGCTGATCGGCTACAGCGACAGTGACATGGCAGGTGACATCGACACCCGCAAGAGCACCACTGACGTGTTATTCTTCCTCGGTCGTATCCTCATTAGCTGGCAATCTCATAAGCAGAAGGTCGTGGCATTGTCATCCTGTGAGGCCGAGTACATTGCCGCGACAACGGCGGCATGCCAAGGTATTTGGCTTGCAAAACTCCTTGGTGACTTGAAGAACAAGGAGGCCGGCAGCGTCATGCTCAAGGTAGACAACAAGTCCGCCATCTCCCTCGGCAAAAATTCCGTCTTCCATGACCGAAGCAAACATATTGATACAAGGTATCATTTCATTAGGGAGTGTGTCGAAAGAGGAAAGGTTGAGGTCGAGTACATCAACACTGAAGAGCAGCTCGCAGACATTCTTACCAAGGAGCTCGGGCAAGTCAAGTTCATTGAGATGAGACAGAAGCTCGGCGTCATAGAGGTGAATCTCATGCAACAGGCTTAGGGAGTGATTTATTAGAGTTAATCCTGTTGAGGAGGTTGAAGATGTTATTTGGGTTTCAATAAATACTAGTCTTTAGGAATTTTGTTATTTGATCTATACTTTTGATTTGTTTTGATTTGTTATAACTTAGTTAAAATATGGTTAGAGGGTGCTACTTTTATGCATTCTGTTAGAGTTGTAAATGGCTATTTAAAGGCCAAGTTAAGTTTGAACAATACACATTATTCTGATCAAGAATCAAATACTCCTCTCATCTTTCAATATCTCCTTTTGAATGGCTTAGAAAAATGTGGCAATTTGTAATTTATCTTGTTGCTTTGTTTCTTCTGAATTTTCTTGGTTAAAAATTTGTTATTTTGCCCTTCCACATAATCTGAAGTTATAAATTTTATGGTTATGGCTTTTAGGGTTGTTGGTATATTGGACTTTAGGTATTTTGTAAAGTTATGATCTTTGTCAATGTCCATAGTAACTTTATCCCCATTATTCTCGAATTAGGATTGTTTCTACTTGATGTTGTATTGTGTTTGGATGATAAACGTTGAGATGTGAAATATGGGGAATCTTTGAATTTTTTTTTTTTTTTTTTGAGAAGAAGATAGGGATTGAGGTAGTCTTTTAAACTTATTTATTGTTCTCATAATCTTTGGGATTTATTTATTTATTTTAAGAAAAAGGTAGGGATCATGGTGGTCTTTGAAATTTCTTTATTGTTCTCAGGGTACTGAATGTTGTATTTTTCTTCTCGTCTACTCAATAGATAGCTTGTAAGCACAGAGTCTGAAAATTGGTGGTCTACATGTCTTGAAGGATATGTACCAGGCACAACACAGACACTTCAAAATACACTAGGACATGCTGAAACCATCGTCATGTCTGTGTCACTGCCATGTTGTGTTTTGTCCATGCATTTTGCAGGTAGCTAGAAAATTCATTATGTTTGATGGTTTTTCTTTCTATTGGATATTGCTTGCCTGTTTTTTTCTAAACTCTGGGGTTTGATCAATAAAGTTGTTTTGGTCCTGTAATTCATTTTAATCAAAGAACTTGTTTTAGGGACTCGTTGCAGTCTGAAGAGAAATAAGGTTGGTTTGAAATTTATAAAATTTTCATGAGATTTTGTTGATAAAATACTCTTAAGCTTGCTTCTAGAGATTTATCTGGTTTGTCATTTGTTGAATTTTGATCCTGTAATCAGTTTGGATCAAAGAACTTCTTTGTAGAGACATAGAGACATGTTACAATCTGCAGAGAAATAAGGCTGCTTTGAAATTAATAAATTTTCCTAAGGTTTTTTGATAATATACTTTGAACCTAGCTGATTCCTCTGGCTAGTCATTTGCAGAATTTTTTGAAGTTATTATCTGTTAGTATGTTTTTTAATATCCGATGCTGACTTTGTGTTGTGTTTAACAAAATGGTGCCCTTTTCAAATTGTATCGTTAGTTTTGACATTCTTTTGGTGCGTAAGTGGGACGTCCCTTTTTCTTTTATTTTATTTTTTGACATTCTTTTTGTGATCCTGATTGAAATTATATAGATTTCTAGCTTAAGTGAGCACAAGATATGAAGTTTAAGTTTTTGCCTATTTTTTTAATCTTTTCGATGACCTGTACTGATTTTAGGGTTGGGGAGAAGAGTGAACATAATTGATTCTTGGTGCAGAAACCTACTGTACCTTTGCCTGGAAAAGCTAAAGGTGTCTTAAGTTGGGACTGCTGAAATGGAACCTGTAATCAGATTGAAGAGTATAGATGGTGAGGTGGAGACCCTTTCTCTCAGGGGTTCTTTTTTAGATAAAGTCAGTGCTCTGAAATGCGACAAGCTAAAGGCTCTGGAAGCAGATTCTGAAATGCAAGTTACTCTTTTAGATTCAGTTTCTTGTACAACTGAATGTGAAGATCAAAAACTCAGCAATGGAAGAAAGTTACGTCCACCAACCGCTTCCCTGGACAGTGAAACATTGGAAACTCCACCAGCTTCTGATCAGACGGAGGATTCAGAAATGGTCTCTACCTGCCAGACTCCAGGTGAAAGCATATTTGATCCATTTGCTCCGGGTCCAGATGAGATGGCTCTTGCCCCCAACCCCAAGAAGAAGATTCTGAGGGCAACTAAACTGCCTCTTAGAAGGCGGCTAATATTTGACCTCAGAAGTGATTCTGAGGATGAGATAGAATCCACTTTGTTGGATAAGGAAGATAGTTTGTTAGAGTCAATCTGCAAGTCATTTCTTGAACTGATAGTTTCAAACCAGGCCAAGGAGATCTCTAATGAATACTTGACAAGGGAAGATAATTCATCTGAGGGTTTGAAGACACCGACTTCTTTGCCTTTCCTGACTGGCATAGCAGACACTTGCCCAGATGCTCCTATGCGACCTGTTTTGAAACTCAGGAGGCTAGACCAGAGTATTTGCAGAAGGCTTGAATTTGGGACCAACATGATCTGAAACTGTAGCAGGGAAGACGAAGGGAAAGATGTATGTGTTACAAAATTTTAGTTAGGTAGACTGTAAAAAGGGTCTTAGTTTGATTTGGTAGTTATTTAGCTAGACATTGATATAGGCAGTTTATGTGCTCTGGTTTCTGAGCCGGGTGTTGAAGTGTGGAACAAGGCATCTGTGATTTCTTAATTCCCTTTTACTGTGACAAAGAATTCAAAATCTCATACCGATGGTGGTATTATTTTGTAAGGCTAGTCCTCAATGTGGAGTCTCTTGTCCATAAATTTAATATTGCTGACTGGTACTAAGGATTATCATGTTGTAATATGTAGATGAAATTATAGATGTCATAGGCTTTTGATATTGGTAACATTTGAATATTACTTCTCTCATCAGTATTTATCATATGTAGTGTTATTTAAAGTTGTGGTTTATTATGTAATGTTTTTCACTTTTTATTTTCAATCTTGAACTTCCTGTTTTTAACAATCACTCCTTTGGTGAGTGTATTTGATAAGTTATGAATTCGTTATTGGGAGGTTATTATGCTATATGCTTTGAAACAAACACCTTTGATCTATTTAGGAGTTCTGTAAGCTAATATGTTATTTCAGTTGAGTGTATTTGATAAGTTCTAAAGCTTGCTGGTTAACATTTGAATCAGGTGATAATTTTGAAGTTCAACTTTCCAGGTCTAGTGGATGTCACTGAGATGCTATTGACTGTTTGTGGTGCCTTGTCCTTCTCGCATTGTGTATCCAATTCTTTGTGTCCAATCTGTGTCATATATGTGCCCGCCCCTTAGCATAGAAGGCAACTGCTATGAACAGAACTGATTCATGGTAAGAGTTGGCTCACCTCTGCAGTTTTTGTGGCACTCTTTTCTCAACCTGCACTTTGAGAAATATGAGGATCAGGTATAATGGATAAGATGAGTAATGTGGCGGCGTTGTGATGAGCATATAGAGAGTTGCTTGCTAATATATATTCAAGAGTTTTCGTGTCAGCAATGATACTCTTGCTAATATTCAAGAACATATTATGCGCTCATAACTAATAGGTATGGCAATCAACAAAGAAGACGACGATGAATTCATTTCAAAGGTTAGGTTGCAAACAAGAAATTACGTCGACAGATTCGTACGCGATCCAAGTGGTGTCGGTGGAGATGAACGGAACTGCAGGAGACGTTCCGGAAGTTTCTCAAGAATTTGGGTTTAGACCACCACAAGCCCTTACATCATTCCCTATCCCGCTGATCGTGAACCATCATATTTTCAAAGTATATTTTTTATTCATCCATTAAAATTAGAATGAATGTTCATCACTCAACTAAAAAAATTGTCATGTGTCTTTAAAACTAGTGTGGATCTTCACCAATTTTTTTCCAAAATAATTTTAGGTTGAATGAAAATAACATACGACAATCTTTAAGTTAATAGTGAACATCTAACTTAATTTAGTATGTGAAAAAAAAATGAAGTCATATTTTCCTTCATACTCCCACAAATCAATCAAATCCTAAGCACTTGTGGTCTTTGTCGCGCCGCTTAACAAATTGTATTCTAACTTCTAAGTAACTCTCTTCCAGTTCAATAAAGTCCTAACCAACCAATAAAACCCCAGTTCTTTTTTTGTCACTGTCACATAGGTTTCGGTTGGAAATAAACAAATGAACATCAAGTCGATTGGTATAAGAAATAGTAATCCTTGAAGGAATTTTTTTTATTTTAGAAATGATGTCTATATTTACTCGACATAAGCCTGGTTTTTTTTATTGTATATCTTTTTTTTTATCTTGCCTGTGTCTATTTTTCTACACGTCAGTTATCGAATTTTTATTGTTTGTATAAGTTTTCATTATGTAGTTCGGACGGATCTGTCACAAACCGTTAACACCATAATTACCTCGTCGAGACAGATTATTCTTCCATATATGACTTTCGATTAATCACTATATGAATATATATTTTTATATCTCAATTGACTATTCTTCCACTTTCAGTTAATCACGAACTAATTTGTATCTTCTTTTAATATTTAAACGAATATCACTTCTTTTTAAGCATGAGAAGTATTCCTTGAACAAAAAAGTTATTCATAAGCAGATTTGTAGTCTCATACACGGTGCCTCTCTTTTACAATTGACACCAAATCAACTAGGGTGAGCATTATTCGGTTTTGGGCCGAAAATCGAATCGAATTCAACTGAATAAGAGATTCGGTATGGTTTAAACAAAATTCGGTTAGGTTTCAGTTTTGAAAATATTAATTTTTTTTATTCGGTTTCGATTTCGGTTTTGGGTTTCGATCCAAAACCGAAAACCGAATATTTTTTTTTAGTTTATATATATATATATATATATATAGCAAATGACGTCTAGCCTAGTGGTTAAGATCGATGCATATTACCTACGAGGTTGCGGGTTCGAGCCTCCTGTGCGCCATTTAATTCTAACACAATTATCTCTTCAATATATATATATATATATATATATATATATATATATTAACAAAAAATATATATAAATAAATCGAATAAATCAAAATTGAATCAATTTAATTCGGTTCGGTGTGGTTCGGTTATGAGCTATTTCGATTCGGTTTCGATTTTTGCTTATTCGATTTCGGTTATTCGGTTCGATTGGAACCGAATTAACCGGATGCTCACCCCTAAAATCAACTATGTCCAAGATTTTATTGTAAACAATTTACATTTTGGTTACTTTGGCACGTGTTCCATCCAACTAAATACTTTTGGCCTATAAAGGCACTACAAAAAAGACTTGGGGCTAGCCCAGTATTGGTGTAGCCCATTAATAAAGAAATTTTACTCATATTAGCCCAACCCTACCCAAAAATCCCCCAAACTTCTACCACCACTGCACTTGGCCGGAGCCCTCCTCTTCCACTCCTTCCATTTGAAGACCTAAAATTTTGCAATCTCCATCTCCTCCAATTTCATCCATTAGTCGATGGCTCCCAAACCCTCGAAAAAATCAAGGTACAATTCTTCTTCCTCCTTCTCCCTCTCTATTTTTTTTTATTTTTCATTGCATTCCAAAAAAATTCCAAAAATTTTCTTTTCAATCTTCCTTAATAGCTTAAAATTATAGTGTAATAAGCTAAAGTAGGTTTTGGATGTAGTATCGACGTATTTCTGGAGTCTCGAACCCTATTTTAGGGTATGGGAGTTCGAATTTGTCGAACGGCCGGGACAGAAACATGCCAGATTGTAGAATTTTTTACAGTCCTATATATATTATGGACTGTTGAAGTATCTGCAATCCTTTATGTATAGAGGACTGTAGAGATTTCAACAGTCCTATATACATATAGGACTGTAAAAATTTTTAAGACTGTAGAAATGTCTACAGTCCTGATTGTTCAATTACTTTTGGACTGTTAAAATATATATCTTGTTTGTCTTATAGTCACGACCTCCGGAAGAACCTTGAGGATGAAGATATCATAAGAAGATGTTCCACTGCGTCGATGCATAAGTAACGCAATGTTGAGCGTGATGTTGAGACAACCCTCACTATCGTCGACCCCGAGGCACCCCCTCAAGTTAGGAAATGTCGACTAAAGAAGACTGTAACTCGTTCGAAGAGACGTGCTCCTAGTACTTCTGGTTCTTCTTACTCCTCCGATGAAGACATACCAACCGTCCAAAATTGGCCAACTGATGGTTCAGAACCTTCTCAGCAGGCAGATAGTCCAGTCGAGACTCGTCTACCAATCCTCCGAAATCGGCCAACTGATGGTTCAGGACCTTCTCAGCAGCCAGATAGTCCAGTCGAGACTCGTCCAAACAGTTGCTCTATGTTGTCGTCGATCAAGAACTATATTACATACCAAATATGGAACAATCTGGTAAGTACATTACGTTATGATAATTTTAATTATTTATAGATAACTATAGTTATAAGTTTATCTAATTGTTTACTTTTCAGGAGAGTTCTCATATGTTAACGGTGATCAACCACAACAAAAAGTGCAATACATGGGAGTTTGAATTTTTCGTAGACGACGTCAAGGCTAAAATCAATCCCACTGGTTTACAAAATTTGGATAACTACTCATATATGACGGTGGACAATGCACTCATATCAGCATTTGTAGAATGCTGGCATACAGAAATCAACACTTTTTATCTCCCAAAAGGGGAGTTGACGATTACCCTGGATGACGTTTATCATATATTAGGACTTAGGGTTGATGGTCGAGTCATGATGAATCATACTTTTGACGAATTGAGCATTAACTTTTATTATCATATCCTGAATTATGTATCAAACTGTCTCGGAGTTGATGCGACGAGTTTTACAACCCTTCAAGACTTCAAAAAGTCGTACGGACTTTCGTTGAAATATTTGGAGGAGACATTCGATGATTCGGACCCTGAAGGTGATAATGTCGATATGGTGGCCCGTAGATATATGCAGTTCATCATAGGGGCTGTCGGTATTCCGAATAAGTCCGGAACGTCGATACATGCTAAATATCTCTTGAATTTTGACGACATAGACACGGTGTGAGAAATCTCTTAGGGAAGCGGTATACTAGCATATCTTTACGCGAGCTAGATGCAGCATTCCGCGTCGGTTCCAAGATAATATCCAGATGCCAGACTCTACTCCATGTAAAGATATATCTTTGTCAACTTATATACATCATACAAATTTTTGTTGTAAATTTTTTTACTATTGTAATGTACGTGCAGGCATGGATATACGAGCACCTTCCTAGAATGTGCAGATGGAAGACAACTAAAAAAGATGCCAAACGTTCTCACACATTGGCCGTCCTACGAAATGCACTTGAAGATATGACGGTAGATGAGGTGAATGTTAAACTTATTTTTTTTAGTTTGGTAATAATTTACTAAATTATGTTATGCTCCATTTTATACGTTGCAGATAGTTTGGAATTCATATCGGGATTTGTGACAGAGTAGTCGTCCATTGCAACCAGTCACTTTATATCATGGTCTGATAAGTTGCCATAAAATCAAGGAGCCTTATATGCCTAATAGAGTGCTCCATCAGTTTGGCTACGTACAAACAGTACCGAAGCGCACATTAAAAATGAAAAGTGCTCTGAAAGGTACAAAATCCCTAAACTATATTCCTACGACGTTCAACTGGGTCTCGGACTTCTTCATTAAGTGGTAACGATACGTTATTAGAGAATCTGAACGAGAAGCGAAAGTTGATATGACGGACTGTAGCGATGACTACATCGCCTACTATGCTGGTGTCAGACTACCTACGTGGTTCAAACGCGAAGGCGATATTGTGCGTGTACCAGTAGATCTTTCCGCCAAATCAGTCTTGTATACTACATTGGTCAAGATGGTAAGGGATACATTGTTCACTTTGAAGATTTGTAAATGTTTATAACTTAACAAATTTTTTGTATTGTCATCAATAGGCTAGAAAAGCGAAAAAGTTGGGAAGAAGTCTCGTTAGTTGTCAGGGTCATAATTATATGAAAATCAATGAGAAGCTACAGCACATTGACAACACTGATGATTTTTCTTTCTTGGATAATATGGGAGCAGCGTACAAAGAGGCGGCATAAAGTTTAGGCCATATTTTAATTCATGTGGGTGTTGTCGAACTTTGTTAGCAAGCTTGAAAATTTGGTTGTAACTTTGACATGTTAAACTTTTAAGTTAAAATTTTGGTTGTAACTTACAAATTGGGTGTCTTTTTTAGCATCTTACATTTGGAGCATCTTATATTTGTACTTTTATGTTGGTAAAAATTTAATTTGTTCAAAAGACACATAATACTGGGTGTCTTTTGAACATTTATATATATGATAAAGTACATGGAATAAAAACTAGGACTCTCAAGATTTTGATAGTCCTAATAGTATACAGTCTTAGTTTTTATTGAAAATTTTATATATATGATGAATGACAGGGAATTAAAACTAGGACTGCAAATATTTTGACAGTCCTAGTAATATTTAGGGCTGTCAAAATCTTGACAGTCCTAGTTTTTATTGGAACTTTTATATATATGATGAAGGACATGGAATTAAAACTAGGACTGTTAAGATTTTGACAGTCCTAATAGCATTTAGGACTGTCAAAACTTGACAGTCATAGTTTTTACTAGAACTTTTATATATATGATGAAAGACAGGAAATAAAAACTAGGACTGTCAAGACAGTCCTAATAGTATTTAGTACTGTCAAAATCTTGACAATCTTAGTTTTTACTGGGTGTCTTTTGAACTTTTATATATATGATGAAGGACATGGAATTAAAACTAGGATTGTCAAGATTTTGACAGTCCTAATAGCATTTAGGACTGTCAAGATTCATCTTGACAGTCCTAGTTTTTACTGGGTGTCCTTTGAACTTTTATATATATGATGGACATGGAATTAAAACTAGAACTGTCAAGATTTTGATAGTCCTAATAGCATTTAGGACTGTCAAAATCTTGACAGTCCTAGTTTTTACTGTATATCTTTTGAACTTTTATATATATAATGAAGGACAGAAAATTAAAACTAGGACTGTCAAGATTTTGACAGTCCTAATAGAATTTAGGACTGTCAAAATCTTGACAGTCCTAGTTTTTACTAACTTTCTTTCAACATACATATAAAAGTTCAAAAGATAGGACTCATTGCACAACATACATGCAAAAGTACAAAATGCTCTATTTTATTTTATTTCTTTGATAGTCACTATCTATTGCACTATCATGATCTAAAATTATAAAATGTTATATGTCATATCTATTGCATACAAAAGTACAAATAATACAAAAGTGTAAGATGTATCAGTCGATTACAATATCATAGTAGTCATTTGCTACGATTTTGGGATCCCCCATCTTTATTATCTTCTTATAGACAACTATTGCATCCATGTAAGGTGTCGTCCAGGCGGTTGCTTTAACCGGTGCGTGTTTATACCAAAGCGTAGCAGGTGGAGGAATAGGAGAATAACTGATCAACCTCGGGATGACAAAGTGTTGTCCGACAATCTCTATTGAACATAGGTTGGATAGTTTGTGTTCGGCCGGCGGAACACGCACATTGGAAAGAAAGTATTGTTAATGCCTTATGAGATAATTACAATAGAAATCTTATACCTATTAGAGAATACATATGTAGCCGGCGGGACATCTATATAATGGTCTGGTCCGGTAACAATATCAGTACATGGTATGCTTGCCAATAAATCTCCAACAATTTCTTCGTCGAGTATCTGCCTATAGAAGGGAAGACGAGACTCCAACTCCTCGTACAGCTCTTTCCTAACATGTCTCCATTTGTCTTCAACAGAATAACCAAGATGTTTTGCAAGTACATAAAATCCACAATGGCCATCCTTAGGAACATCAATAATAGACCAAATAAATTATGTATCTCAGGTAGGAAATGATGAATATATAGACCGTATGAATCATCGGCCGTGACTGCATCGTTCGTTTTATGTTTCTTCCTTCGAACATTCAGCTTACTCTTCCTCTTCGAAATTATCATACTTTCGACAACCGATGTTGACTCAGCTTGCTCTAAAATGCGTTCAATATGCTCAAACAAGGATAAATCTCTTTTAGTTGACTCCAACTTATTTTTTTGTGCTATACTGATTCTTGAATGTGGTCTTCCCTCAGGAGCTCTAACAACAAATGGCTCTTACAATCGAGTAGTTGCCGGGCTAGCAAGTTATTGGATTTTAACCTCAATCGATTTCCTCTCAGATTCCGGTGCGACACACCATCTTGCGTGAAGGAGTATCACTTGTGGCAAAGAAAAGAAATCATCGTGACCTTTCACCGTCGGCATGATTGACAACTGTCTCCAACGTTGGTCAACAACATCTATTGGAATATGTATAGATTGACGGCGATATTCATTAATCTCATGTGCACAAGGAAGGCCGAGCGAATGTCGATATAAATATTCGCAAACCTCGGGATCAAAATCAACGAACTTCGACATACCCATCTCCTCAAACAATAAGCCCAATGCCTTGTGAGATATTACATGGATTAAAGCATCCAAGAGGTGTTCATGCTTATATTTATGTTTTGCAATATTGAGGCTCATCTCAAATGATGCTACAATCTCGTTCACCATTGAAATAGTCATCAAATGAATCGATTGCCAAACGAGACAAAATTACCGACCAATGACCGTTGATGGCTTTTCAAACTTGAGTGTGATCCTTTGACTCAGTTGGTAGTGATTGTACCATAATGCTTCACTAAGTTCGTCCATGCTATGACAAAATATTCTTTATGTGGTTCTAGCCAAGTATCTTTGATATAAGAAATGCATGTTCGGTTACTCATCTCCCACTTCTGTTTGAACATGTACCATACTGTGTCGTAGATGTCTTTGGTACTTGTTCGCCATACAAGATTCCAGTTGCTGTAAAATTTCTCAAAGCGAAGCATGTCAATTTTACCATCCACCTTTTTAAATTTGCTCTTGCATTGAGCTTGGATATTCCGATTTATATGCCAAGTGCATAGTAGTCTATGCCCATGAGAAAATACGATATCTATATCATTTATCAGGACATATTCTCTGTCGGTAACAAAAATAGAGGGCTCTTTGTATCCTGTGTAAATGGATTGTAGTTTCTTCAACGCCCAGGTGTAATCCTCAACTGTCTCATTCTTCATAAAACAAAAAGAGACTGAAAATATTTTTCCCGTAGATGTAAACCCGACAATGTGAAAAAGATGCATCTTGAACTTGTTAGTCTTATATGTACAATCAAGGGCCAATATGTCTGCGAAGGACCTGGCCAATTGTGTGCAATCATGATGAGCCCAAAATAATAAAAGGAGTTCATTATTTTCTAGATGTCTTTTATGGTACTCCACATAGTGATGCTCGCCAAGCAACTTCAATACTTGTTGCATCGTCATTCTTTCTTTCATACTATTACATTTTGCTCTCGTTAATGTATTGTAGATCGTCCTCATGGTTGACTTGTTCTCATCTTCTATTTGTCGCACGGCAGAAAAAAAATATTTTGGTGCAACTTCGGAAAGGGATAATTCTTCAACCAACTTTCTCTCATTCTTATTCAACCGTGCCACGTAGGCATGACCCGTAAGTGCCTTTGCACTATGATGATTGTGTTTTACATTATTGACTTCGACTATCTACTTCACATCTTCTACGTTTACAATCAACACCTTAAATGGACAACCATATTTTTTCGTCCCCACGTTTTTCTTAGGGACTTTTTTGTCAACAATTGAAATTTTCTTCTCATAATGCCTAAACACACCGTCTCTTTCACAACCCAGCTCTAAATATTTCTTGTCCGGCTGAGATCTGATCGATCTTGCAATGACAACTATGTTATATTGTCTTACAACTTCTCTGCACCAATTTAATACTTCTTCATGATATGCAAAACGAATATCCATTGAGAATATATTCTCCACATCAAATCCAATAGCAGGATATACCACAACATCTGTATAATGTAGGTCCTATAACCAATATAAAATAAATAAAAAATTAATAACTTGTAAATTATTGGCTATCCAAATTAGGACTGTTATAATTTCTACAGACCTATGTACTGAATGGACTGTCAATAGTTATACAGTCATGAAGATAATATGACTGTCCAAATCAGGACAGTAGTAATTATGACAGTCCACTCAGTATAAATGACTGTATAGATTATGACAGTCCTAACACAATCAACGTCGAAATATGGTTGTCATTTCGCGTACCGAAGGTGTTTCGGAACAACCAGGGTGTTCTTAGCGGAGTGCAGATTTAATGGATTGCATGATCCGATTTTTACGTCCAAGATAATTTCGTGTATGGCTCCTACAAGGGTCGAATAAATATGAAGAATAAGGTGATAATCAAATGCTTGAGAAACTAATTCATCGTATGTTATCGAAAATATATCGAATTTAAGAAATAATTTTCTTCCAAGTCTGAATTTTCTTTCACTTGGGATCACAACAATCCAATTCCTACTTAGATTTATGTTTTGGAACTTGAGAGAATAATGTAACCAGATTTTAGATTTTTTTTTTCATGTTTTGGGACTTGAGCAAATGGATGTAACTTATATAAGTTGGTATGGACAGTCCTAAGCAACTTTTAGGAATAATAAACTTTTAATTATCAATGGTAAAACTTTAAACTTATAATTATCAAGGTAAAACTTTGGACTGTTGTGAGTCTTTTTTGTAGTGCATTTATTAAATGCCCTTAATTAAGCTGCTGAATCATTGGGAACTTATTCATAATAAAAAATTAAATAAATAGAAAAGAGCAAGAGAAGAAGAAGAAGAAGGTTGGGACTAGAGAAATAGTAGAGAGGCTACCAATGGGGAATTACGGAGCCAGAGAAGAATTTGTTGTCGTCGCCGCCCATGACCAAGGTCTACCATTTCCCCTCTTTCCTTTTGTTCTTGGCTTTGATGTTACTGATCCATGCGTCTTCTCCTCCGAAATTTCAAATTTTGCGATATGGCTTCTCGTAAAGTTGAGATTTTGATACCAATGGCTGAGGATTCAGTTGGGTTCGTGTGGTTTCCTCAACTTTGGGGAAATTTCACTTGTTATTCTTTGATGGGTATTTTTGGAGGTTTGATACTGAAATTTAATGTTGAAAGTTCTCGATTTCGGAAAGTTGGGTCTCTTTCCTGCTGCAGATCTGGTCATTGCAGCAGATGCATGTTGGATTGTATCTCGTTTTCGGTTGAGCGCTCAAAGGGGCTGACAATGGATTTGATAATTTAGTCCCACGTCGGGTAGTTGGTGGAATTATAAGGTGTAGATAATTGTAATTGGTTCAGGGCTTCCACGGGAATTCCCTTTTAAGGTATATTGCCCAATCCAATATCACACCTCATGGGCCAACTCCGGTTTGAGTCACACCGCGTTTCCAACATGTGGTGTCAGAGCCCAAGGTTACTTGGCTGATTTGGACGGCTCGAATTAGTTCGAGACAGATGGTGCTGAACGTTCATGCGGATCAGACATAAGGTTAGAAGCAACTACACGAATTGGCTTCCAAGGTGTGTCTGGCGAGTCCAAGGTGGAGCAAGACATTGTGGTTGACACACAATGATTGTGTGGATGAATATGTCGGCTTGGTTCTGTGGTCGAATGGATCGAGATGACAATATGTTGGATCTCCTAGGTGCTCGACTGACGGGAATGAGCGAAGGTAGCCGGGGTGTGCTTGGTGATTGTATCTCGTTTCCGGTTGAGCTCTCAAAGGAGGTGACAATGGAGTTGATAATTTAGTCCAACATCGGGTCGGAGGTGAGATTATGAGGTGTAGATAATTGGGTATGGTTCCGGCATTACATGATAATTCCCTTTAAGGCATATGGGCCCAATCCAATATCACACCTCATAGGCCAACTCTGGTTTGGGTCACACCGCATTCCCAACAATGCATTGAATCCTTTCTTCAATCTACAGTTAGAAATAGATCAATTTGACAAGTTCAACTCATTCTTTGCAAATAGTCAATTTTTTTAAGTCATCGTAACATTGATTTGGTTTAGTTAGTGAAATTTTTTTCTATTTCACATAGATTTGGTATGTATCACCTATGTTGCATGGCCACAAATACGACTCCAAATCATAGGCGTGTCGTGGCTGATACTTGCCCGCACATATTTTCGTGTTTCCTAGCTATTGCCATCTTGCTTTGGATTTAGTACACTGAATTTCCAAATTTGAACCATCTTTTTGCAGTTCAGCACCTTCAGAACGATTCACTAGAGAAGAAGCATAACATCATGTTCTCGGACATAAGCGACGCTTCAGCCAGTTAGTGTTGTTAATGGCGGATTGCGGATTATGGTGGCAAGCCAAAAATCTGCCATATAAAAATGGCGGATGGCGTGGCGGCCTATGACGGACATAATAAAAAATATATATATACTAAAAAACTGCAGAAATAAATAAAATACCTAAAAAACTTAACATATGTCAAGAAACATAGACTTAATTGATAGAAAATACCATTATTCAATGTCATAAACTACTAACAATCACATTTTCATCAAGTTCAGGACTTCAAAACATCAACAAAATGATAAAAAAAAGCAATGCAAACATAAATTACGTCTCTAAAGAATTAAAAAAAAGTGTGTTAAAAAGAAGACTTAAAAAACGAAAAACAGAGTAGTAGAAAAAAGTCGCCGGAGACATTCACCAGAGGGTGGGGATTGCCGGAGGACAGTGGAGGGAGGAGGATGGTGGTCGCCGGTCGCCGGGAGGCGCAGATAAGGTAGGTCTAGTGCGCATGTTTGAAAAATGAGAAAGAAGAAGCACAAAGTTAAGTTTTAGGATTTTTACACCCTTTTGGGCTCGGTTCTGGGTCGGGTCACACGACCCAGTTCGTTTATTTTTATTTTCTGCCTTATCTGTCATTTTCGCCATGGCCGCCACGAACGCCACACGCATAGTGGCCGCCATGGCCGCAATTTAACAACATTGCTGTCACTAGGAACATTGAAGAGACGAGAAACATTTTGATATACACCAGTGTGATTGCCTTTACATTGTTTGTGCTTGAGACTATTACGAATAGGTTTCGATCCAATTATGCCCTTGGCGAAGGAGGGTTTCGGACTGTGTACAAGGGATACACTGATGAAAATGTAAGGATCGGGCTCAAATCTCTTCTGGTAGCAGTAAAGGTTCTGAACAAGGATGGTCTTCAGGGACACATGGAGTGGCTTGCAAGTAAGAATTTTATCTTCTAGGCCTTTTGTATTTGGTCTTTTTTCCTTCTCACATATGCTTCTCTGAAGCTTATTTTCTTGCAGTTCATAGACTCTGTATAACATTTAATTCTATTGACATTTTATATCTTTGTTTATCCAGACTTAAGGTTAATTTTCTTGGAAACCTGAGGCATCCTAATCTAGTGAAGTTGATTGGATATTTCTGCGAAGATGATCACAGGATACTCGTATATGAGTTCATGTTTCAGGGAAGTCTTGAGAATCACCTCTTTCCAAGTAAATAATTTATGAATTCATGTCCTTACAAATTTGTGTAGTTGTTTCTTGGCAACCCTACGGATAAATTTATTTGTGTAGTTGTTTCTTGCAAACCCTACGGATAAATTTTAATTCTATGTTTTCTAAAAAAAAAATTGCTCCATTTTTACGTTATGAAAAACTTAAACTATGTGATTTTGTGCACTTTTTTTCAAGTTTACTATACTCTAGTATGGAAGCTAAGGTAGCAATCACAGGGCACAGGGATGTAAGCTGGGGTGTCGGGGGTAGTACAATATATGAGTTGTACCCTTTCACAATTGAATTTTTTGATACTGATTTGGAAATGATAAAGCCTATTGTGGTTGATTCTCTTCTGCCTTTGACCTTTTCTTCCACTCTTTGTCAAGTGGCCCGACCCACCCAAATTTTGTGTCGGGCCGGGCTGGGCTCTACCCCTGCCCAACGTCTCCTTCTAAAGGATTTTGCGGTGTCAATAACCCTAGCCTTTATTGAAAGGCCATTTTTATTTACTCAGATCTGTATCCTCTTATGATACAAATATCAAATCTTATTGGTCTCTCATAATCCTAAAAAAAAATGAACGAAAAGGTGTTCTGTATGATGATGGTTCACATGTCCCAGGGTGAATGGCAGTTTAATAATAAATAGTCAAATTCTTATAGCTCTTTCATGGGATATTAGAGTAGAAAAATGCATTAGAGAATGAACTATTGATTGTAAGACATTCTAGTGTGAATGACAATTTAATTATGGAAAAGTCGACGTCTCTCTAGACGATGCAGTCCCAATCCAAAGAAAATATTGGAATTAGTATATTTTTTAAAGAAGAAGAGAAGAAAAAATAAATCATGTATGAAACCTGTAACCTTGCTAGTTGTGAGAGGGGAAGCAATGTGCACTTGGGTAGCTGTGGTTTCGTGCTGCCTGGGGGACACACAAGGGTGAAGGATGTGGCAGATGGTGACTCCTTTGTTAAATGTTTGGTGGGACGGGAGGCTAACCGAGGGAATAAATTGCAAAAACGTATAAGGTTGTATTGAGTTGCACAAATAAGTATGGGGTATTTAAGATGTGACAGGGCAATCCGAACCAAACTGCCCACCTTCTCCATGAACAACATCCCTCTCCCCGTGTTCGATTAATCCACGTAGTAGCATCTGTGTGGAACTTATTATGGTCGTGGTTTGCCATTAACTCTTTTGGATCAAACACTTTCATTTTGGTACTAGCATCCGCTGTTTGCATCTGCAATAATCTATTTATCATCTCTCTTTTTTAGCACTAACGTGGCCTGGCAATCCTCTAATGTCTAAAAATACTTTTTAACAGAAGAAGGTGTTGTGTTTGAGCTCGAGAATGAATATCACTACCATTCTGTTCTCTGACACCATATAACGCAATAAGCATCACCCATATGCATTGATGACTCTTCAAGAAATGATATGCCATTTATTACGAGTGGTTATGCAAGTTACTGAGGCGCATAATTACAGTTTTTTTCCTGAAATATATTACTTGATTTTGCATTGGCACAACCTTGCTAAACAACTTCTTTAAAATCAAACAGCACATCTTTTCATATTGAGCACTAGAATTGTATTGTACTCTTATAGTGAAATAATTTTAGAGAGAGTTGTGATCACAGTATTAACACAGTGGATAATGGGAGCAGATTCTACGCAATGAGACATGGGAAACGATTCCCGAAGCTCAATAGACCCACAGATCAGAGGCGAGCACTACTTCGAGGCTTTTGCATTGGCACAACCTTGGTAACAACTTCTTTAAAATCAAGCAGCACATCTTTTCATATTGAGCACTAGAATTGTATTGTACTCTTATAGTGAAATAATTTTACAGAGAGTTGTGATCCTGGAAACGTGCCCCGAAGCTCAATAGACCCCCAGATCAGTGGCGAGCACTACTCGAGGCCTTCAACACAACTGTTGAAACATGGTAGAATTAAAACTACCAGAGCTAGGGCACGTGCGATTAGGAAATATGTGGATAAAATGATAACCTTGGAAAGGATGGGTCCCTCCATAAGAGAAGACAGGCACTGGACTTCATTTATGAGAAGCAGATAGTCCATGCTTTGTTTGCTGAGGTCCAAGATAGATATGTTGAAAGAAATGGTGGCTACACGAGAATTATCAGAAATCTACCAAGGAGAGAGGACAATGCACCGATGTCCTACATTGAGCTTGTATAGGTAATACATTATGCAAACTGCTAAAAGCAATTGAAATATCTCTGGTCTGCAGGTCATGCTCCTCAAGCATACGATTGATAAAATTAACATTTGCATTTTGGCAAATTTCTTTGATGGTTTAAAATTGGTTCTCTGATCTACACACTAAAAGAAGGAAAAGAAGGAAAAAGGGGAAAGGAAACGAGAGTACAAGAGAGCAAAAGAGATTACAAGATCGTGCAAACTTCGATGATCCCTAACACTGATCATCCCTTCTTATTTATAGGCCTAGTATGGCCCTATTACCTCCAGCTTCCGGTTAATTTACCGGATTTTTCTTTTCATAGTGCGGGCTGTCTTCTTCTTCTTTTTTGGTAGTGAGTGCTTCTTTTATAAAGTAAAACACTCATCATAAATTGTCAATATGCTTTTCAGATTTTCCACTTTATCGTCTAATTCATCAATCAGCCCCCTTAGGTAGTTCACCTGTTCATTGTGGTCCACCATAGCTTCTTTCCATTCTGCTAACTTTTGAAGATGCCTTCTTTTTAGCTTTTGAATCCTTTTGCGCTGTCTTCTTATCCGTCGTTCTTTTTTAAGGAAAAGTCGACAAATGAATCTTGAGCTTACTTTAATCATAGGTAGAGAGAATGGGTCCTTCGTACTTCTACAGGCTTCCTTCCATGCCTTCGATGTCATCATCTGGATCGTTAGGCTCGATTGGATCGTCTTTTTCGGCAAGCTTATCTTCGTATATTTGTCGAGCAATTCCTCCAAGGCGAAGGTTGCTAGAGAAGTTGACCACAAGATGATATTTGTCGTCATAATCCTGATTACGGGATATATAATTGACAAGTAAGGTATTCTGAGCAATAGTGACAGAACCAACTTGCTCAGCACAAATGACAGAAATTCTGGAGAAGAACTCCTCGGCAGCAAGCTTGCGGTCGCGCTCCTCGGAGAAACTTTGTTTCTGGAATTTAACATAGGCCAGGCAGGGATCTTCCGTGACCTTGAATAATTCTCAGATCTGTATCGAAGGGAAGAGCTTGATGTGTTGCTATTCTTCCCAAATTGTCCAGACGCGAAATCTGAAAATTGTCTGGAACTTGGTGGAATGGAGATCAACTGCATTAACACAAATTTCCGGAATAACTCTTTCATATTCTTCCGGATTTTTGATGTTAATATAAACTTCATGAACAAGCCCCTTTTTGATATGGGACTTATATTTGGGAATTTTCTGGAAACATGTAATAAAACAAAGTCTTTCCATTGGGTTTCTGATCAAATCTTCATTATTCAGGAGCTGAATAGTATCAGTATCTTCTAATTCTTTGAAGAACTTGATGAGTCGTTCTTCATTGATTACGTTTTGTTGGAACATGGTCAATATCTGCTGAATCATTAGCTCAGCTTCCAACTCCTGAACTTGATCATTCTGAATTTTTAATATATTTATGAGCTCAACTAGCTCCTGCATTCGGATATTAACCATATCGTTAGTTTCCAAAGTCTGGAGGATTAGTTTTAATTCCCCCGATCTTGTGTCCTGCAAAAGGGAGTCTTCTTTTATGGCAAGTGCTCTAGACTTGGAGGTAGAGGAAAATAGGGTCTTGAGTGAACTGGTTATTTTTTGTATTTTTTCCTCGGAGACCTGACTTTTCTGTTCTTCGACAAGAAACAGTTTCTCCACCTGGGAAAGCCAGTAACTGGATGTTTTAATATCGGCTGACTGGAGGGCACGATAGCAACAATTGTTAAAAATCTCCCATGCATCAGTTCTCAAATTTTTATTATACCAGTCTTTGACCAGTACATTTGCAAATTGCCTTTGCATGGGGAAGGCTTGGGCCATGGTTGTAGCCCTCTGGTTATTCACCATTTGAGTCTGTGGGTTATTCACCCTTGGCTGGTTATTCACCATTTTTTGTGGGTTATTCACCCTTTGTTGGTTATTCACCAAAGTCTTCGGGTTATTCACCCTGGGAGCAGCTGTAGTAGTGGCTGCAGAAGATGCTGGTTTCTGGCTATTCGTCCCAGCAGTGTTAGAACTTGAACCGGCAATTTCCTTGTTCTTTTTGGAGTTGACAGTCTCAAACTCACCTTTACGCTTCATGGTTTCAAGAAGTTTTCTGAAACGGGCTAACTCGTCGTCGTCCATTGAGCATAACTTGGTAAGAGTATCAGCAAGATAATTAGTATAGCCAGGGATATATTCGACTTCATAGTTAAAAATTTCTAGATACATTGCAATCCTAATCCGTCGGAGATTTTCTTCAGGATTATTGATTGTCCGTTTTTTTAAGAATTGAGAAACAGATTTATTGTCAGTTTGAATAAAAAAATTTCTATAAAGAAGATAAATCTTTAAACTTTTAATGGCAAACTTAACAGCCAATAGTTCTTTATCATAAGTAGCATATTTAAACTGGGTTTTAGAGAATTTTCCAGAAGTATAGGCAACGATTTCTTTATTTCTAGTAATGAGAACTCCTGTCCAGAAGTTATCAGAAGCATCGGTTTGTAAAATGATTTTTTCACTTTCTAATAGAAAATAAAGAATTTTTTGGTCTTTGATCATTTCTTTGATAATAGCAATCTCTCTTTGTTCCCCGGGAAGAAGGAAAATAGAGATTTTGCTAGTATCCCATTTACGAGGCTGTTCCCCCGTGACCAGTTTATAATTGGCTTGTTCCTTTGTTAGTCGTTCTTGCAATTTATCAATTTTGGCAGAAAGATGAGGAATAAATTTTTTACCATAATTGAGAAATCCTAGAAAACTTTGTAATTCTTTTAAAGTCTTAAAAGTGTCAGGAAAGTTTCTGATTTGGTATATATGTGTTGCTGGAGCTCAATTTGTCCATTTTTTATAAATTTGCCAATGAAATCAATCTCAGTTTTAAAGAGTTCAATTTTCTTGGGACTAAGGGCAATACTAGTTGAACAATATTAAGGAGATGTTGTTTATGATCTTCTTCTGTTTTTGAAAAAACTAAAATATCGTCAATGTAGACTACAACATAATCAAGATGTCCAAATATAGAATTCATCCATTTTTGAAAAATCTGTGGAGCATTTTTTAATCCGAAGGGCATAACTAACTATTCAAAATGTCCCCGAGGACAACTGAATGCAGTTAACTCAATGGAATTCTTGTCTTGGAGTTTGAGTTGCCAAAATCCTGATTTAGCATCAAACTTACTGTAGAATTTGGCACCTTGGATTTGCTTAATTAAGTTTTCGGCGGATGGAATAAAGAAGCCATCAAACTTGGTGTAGCTATTTAGTTTTCTATAATTAATAACCATTCTCGGTTTTCCCCTTTTAATCTCTGCATGATTTCTAACCAAAAAAGCAGGAGAAGAATGGGGGCTAAAGCTTTTTTTGTATAAGTTTTAGTTTGAGTAATTCGTCAATTTGTTTGGCAAATTCTTGTTTATCTGTGGGGGTAACCATAATACTGTTAACCCGGATTTTCGAGTCTTTGTAAAGATCCATAAGTTCTATTTTACAAAAACGAGGGGCTTTATCGAACCATTTTAACGGGTTGTCTGTGTAAAGAGGTTCAAGCATCCCATGAATAGTTTTACTGAAATTATTATTGACAGGAATATTATAAGTACAGATTTATCCTGTGTAGAAATTTTGTCAATCATAGTAACTGATGGTAAAGTATCATCATCACCACGTTTTGCTGTATGTTGAAAAGTGTGTGCTAGTGGTATAATAAAAAGAATTCTAGGTATGAAAATATTGTCAAATTGTATATAATGAGTATTAAAAGGTGGATAATGTCGGAGATTATCCATTCCAATAATACAATCCATGTCAAACTCCTTCGGAAGGAGTACAAAATCAAAGGTATAAGATTTTGTTGTTCCATGTATATCCGAAAAATAAGTATATAAATTCTTAACTTTATGATTTACTTGGACCTGTCGTCCCATAAAATCATTAAGTTTTCCTTTTTTATCAAGTTGTAACCGAAGATTTTCAGGAATGAAACATTCCTGAAGAAGACTAACCTCGGCCCCTGTATCAAAAAGGGCATGAATAGTAAACTCATTATATCCCTGGAGACAGATGGTTAATGGTACATATATGTGTAATTGAGCTTTAGACTGCAAGTCAATAGAGCGAACCATATTAATATTTGGAGGATAATTTTCATTATCTGGGAGGTTAGGGAAATCTCCCTGCTCCCTATTGCTTTCAATTTCGAGAAAACTTTTCCATAAATTGAAATCAATAGGATAATCTGTTGCTTCAAGGGCTAAATCTATGTGGTCTAATGAGGTCAAGGTTTAAAGTATAGGCCGATACCGATACGTATCGGCCGTATCGGATCGGATCTGGCCTTGGCCGATCCGATACCGGCCAAAAAATCGGTATCGGCCGAAACTGGGCCAAAAAAATTTCGTATCGGTCTGTATCGGCCGATACAGGCCGATACGGGCCGATACTGGCCGATACTAGCCGATACGGAAAAAAATCAGATCAAATCAGATCATCACAGAAACTTTAACAAAGTAGATATTCTACAAAAAGCTAAAAAAAAGTAGAAATTGATTTCAGACATATCAAATCCAACAGAGAATAATAATAAAGAACCAAAATAGTAGACAAAAAAAACTATAAATATAGGCAAATTCTTCTATAGACATACACATGATGACTATTATTTTATTCAATTATAATAAAAATAAAATAAAAAAACACTTAAATAATGCATAAATATGTAAATTATTTTTTTATTTTTTTACTAATTTATTAATAATTATTTAAATATTGCCGATACAGCCGATACCAAAAAATCCGATACTCCGATCCGATACCGTCGATACTGTCGATACTACCGATACGGATACTCATACAAACTGTCCGATACCGATACCGATACCGATACCGAGTTTTTAAACCTTGAATGAGGTACTAGCAATTTCTTGATCTAGTATATTCTCGATATTAAGTATATCGTGGACCCAAGGGTTAGTCGAGAAAGTGTTGTCCTCAGGATTTTCACTTCGATGACGAGTAATATGTTTATTCAGAACTTGAAGAGTTCTGTCAAGATGACGCATAACAATTGTTCGATAATTACTTAAATGAGTACCCTTTATAATTTCCTTAAATTTTTTGATTAGGTGAACCATATGATGAGCATCAATAATGTTATCTTTATCATACTTCATATGATCAACATACCAATCAGGATATTTGTAACTTTTTTTCGTTTTGTTAGTTTCTGGAGTGAACCTAACACTCTTCTTTCCCTTACCAGTTGCTTTACTCATTTATTACGGATTTGAGAAATTGGAACCTTTAGGATCATATCCCGACGGTTCTTTTCATGTTTTTCTTTTTCAAGAATTTGATGTGTTCTTCCTTCAAGAGGAGTACTAACACTCATTCTTTGTTGTATGTCAGAGATATTTTCCGGTAATAGCTCAATGTTAACAAAATTATCAGTTGACCTAGCTCTAGTTAATTTAGAGCTTGACTCGTTTTCATGTTTAAAGGATTATTTATATATATAAGTCTTGATGACCTCAAACGGATCCTGAGGTCAGTCTTGCTCATAGAGAAGCAAGTACTGAGCCAAATATTAATCCTAATATGACTCCATTATCCAATTACAATCCTCTGACAAGAGATGATTGGGTTAATTTTATAACCCAGAAGGGTTACTATAAAAATAAACAGAATTATAATAATGATGGACTCATCCTCAATATTGATAATATTTCTCATAGAGAAATTAAAAGATATGTTGATAACTGGGGACAACAGATGTGCGGAACCATCTATTTCACTCATCAACCCTTAAATACTAGTCAATTCCTGAATATGGCTACAAGTTATTAGAAGGACGATGCCCTTGCATGGCTAAGAAGTCTGGAAGTTGGAAATAAAGTTATGACCGAGAAACTTCGGGCCATTAAAGACCCACAAAAGGCGCTTGGGGAGCTTATTGCTCTCTTGGTGGCTGATTTCACGGGAGATGAAATCCATAGTGAAATCGATTATGAAAAATTACTCCATAAAATGAAATTATGCGACATTTGTTTACTTGAAGAATTCTCTGCTAAATTTATTGGTCTTTTATTTCATCTAAAAGTGGTTAACCAAAAAGAATTTTGGTTAAAAGGATTTTTTTCCAAAATACCTTATCCATGGAATAATATTATACAAAAAAGATATGATGAAATTCGAAACAATACTCATTCAACAGGCTTGTTAAAACGAGCTTGTATGGAGGCCATGGAAAGAATTTGTGAACAAGCCAAAGCACAAAAACAGATGAATAAAACAATAAAAAATTCTAAGTTGGGATATAATTGTTGTCCGAAATATGACGACGATATCAACACCTAATTTGGTTGTCCTCCTGAGTATGGTAGGATGATGAAAAAGAAATATAAGGTTTTCCAGAAGAAAGAAAAACTAAATATAAAATCACGAGAAGAAAATGGAAGCCTAACTTCAGGCGAAAGTTTAAATCTGATAAAGATAAAGATGGAACTGGCAAAGATACAGGAAAAAAGAAAAAATTCATAAAAAAAGAAAAAGTTTAGGAAATGTTGTAAATGCTTCAAATGCAATAAGGAAGGTCATTTTGCTAATGAATGTCCAACCAGCATTCAAGCAGTTATTATAAGAGATCTTGATGAATATGGTATTCATCTTGGGACCATTGATGAAATTAGTAGTGATACATCTGCCTCATCTATATATGAAGTTGAAACTGACTATTCTGATAGCTCAAATTCCAATGATCTTGAGGACAGTCTTGATCATCTTAAAATCAATATGATTACTATAAATAAAACTCAAAATCAAATAAGGGTCACCTTATTAAATGATCAAGCTATTCTTCCAAAGAAAGGAGGAATATCTGCTGGATATACCTTATATGTTAATAAAAACGTAAGACTTAGAAGATATCATACGACGAAAATTTTCCTGGATATTAGAATCTTTATACCTATGGGGTATTACGGAATTATCCATAATATTCCTCTACATGCTAGTAAGAATATTTTTATTACTTATGGTTTTATTGAGCCTGTTTCTAGAGCAAATATTTTTATAATAATGAAAAATACTTCTTATGAAGATAGAGACTACATGTTTGAACATGGAGATCCTGTTGGATTATTAGTAATACATAATATGAAGATCTTCCAATGATAAAGGAAGAACCACCTGAAACATCAACAGAGTCAATAGTAACTAATCTTCGAGAAGGACCAAGGGAAAGTTACTATGAATTCAGAATCTATATGAATAAATTTTCACTAGAAGAAACTTCTAACTCAAGTTTCCCCAATAGCGAGGGAGAACATTTAGAAATATCAGATGAAGATTTAGAAAACCTAAAGGAACTAATTCCTCATTCTGCAAAAAAGAGGTTTATAAACCTGTCTCTCTCCAATCTAGGTTTTTAAATAAATATACATACATATTCGAAAGAATGCAAGGAAATATAGAATTAAAAGGAGATGAAGATTTTTCTTCAATACAGCTTCTTGATAAAGTCAAAATGGAACGGCTACGAAGAAAATATCCTAAGATGAAATATCTTCATATAGGATTAATTCAACTCAAAATTACGGATTTATTTCGATATGGGATTGATACTCCTATTCTTTTAGTCTGTATGGACGAAAGAATTATAAATAATCCTTTAAACAGTATCATTGGTGGTGCCAAATCCAACCTGGTAAATAGATTATTTGGTATAAACATCCATCCGGATTTCTCAATAAGTCTTGATGATCAGAACATTGAAAAAACTGTTACATTATCAATAAATTTACAAGGAATTGAATTATTACCCGGATCAAAGGTTATTGGAATACAATGGGAGCATATAATGGCCCTCAATGTCACTCCTACCTTTAAATCCATTACACCCAAAGAATTTGTTAGACTATTTGAAGTTGGAATGGGTAAAACCATCCAACCAAGATTAGTAAAACTAGAACATGTAAAGTTAGACAATGAGATGCAATTATTTGTCAAATCCTTAAAACCAAAAATTGAAGTCCCTACGGAGTATTTTATTGCTTCAGGAAATACTATATCAACCTATGTTCATGGAAAACATCCTAAGAATGATTTCGGATCTAACCATGAAAACGAGTCAAGCTCTAAATTAACTAGAGCTAGGTCAACTGATAATTTTGTTAACATTGAGCTATTACCGAAAAATATCTCTGACATACAACAAAGAATGAGTGTTAGTACTCCTCTTGAAGGAAGAACACATCAAATTCTTGAAAAAGAAAAACATAAAAAGAACCGTCGGGATATGATCCTAAAGGTTCCAATTTCTCAAATCCGTAATAAATGAGTAAACCAACTGGTAAGGGAAAGAAGAGGGTTAGGTTCACTCCAGAAACTAACAAAACGAAAAAAGTTACAAATATCCTGATTGGTATGTTGATCATATGAAGTATGATAAAGATAACATTACTGATGCTCATCTTATGGTTCACTTAATCAAAAAATTTAAGGAAATTATAAAGGGTACTCATTTAAGTAATTATCGAACAATTGTTATGCGTCATCTTGACAGAACTCTTCAAGTTCTGAATAAACATATTACTCGTCATCGAGGTGAAAATCCTGAGGACAACACTTTCTCGACTAACCCTTGGGTCCATGATATACTTAATATCGAGAATATACTAGATCAAGAAATTGCTAGTACCTCATTAGACCACATAGATTTAGCCCTTGAAGCAACAGATTATCCTATTGATTTCAATTTATGGAAAAGTTTTCTCGAAACTGAAAGCAATAGGAAACAGGGAGATTTCCATTTATGTAAAATAGAACTTATGGATCTTTACAAAGACTCAAAAATCCGGGTTAACAGTATTATGGTTACCCCCACAGATAAACAAGAATTTGCCAAACAAATTGATGAATTACTCAAACTAAAACTTATACAAAAAAGCTTTAGCCCCCATTCTTCTCCTGCTTTTTTGGTTAGAAATCATGCAGAGATTAAAAGGAGAAAACCGAGAATGGTTATTAATTATAGAAAACTAAATAGCTACACCAAGTTTGATGGCTTCTTTATTCCATCCGCCGAAAACTTAATTAAGCAAATCTAAGGTGCCAAATTCTACAGTAAGTTTGATGCTAAATCTGGATTTTGGCAACTCAAACTCCAAGACAAGAGTTCCATTGAGTTAATTGCATTCAGTTGTCCTCAGGGACATTTTGAATGGTTAGTTATGCCCTTCGGATTAAAAAATGCTCCACAAATTTTTCAAAAATGGATGAATTCTATATTTGGACATCTTGATTATGTTGTAGTCTACATTGACGATATTTTAGTTTTTTCAAAAACAGAAGAAGATCATAAACAACATCTCCTTAATATTGTTCAACTATTACTGCATCATGGTATTGCCCTTAGTCCCAAGAAAATTGAACTCTTTAAAACTGAGATTGATTTCCTTGGCAAATTTATAAAAAATGGACAAATTGAGCTCCAGCAACGCATATATACCAAATCAGAAACTTTCCTGACACTTTTAAGACTTTAAAAGAATTACAAAGTTTTCTAGGATTTCTCAATTATGGTAGAAAATTTATTCCTCATCTTTCTGCCAAAATTGATAAATTGCAAGAACGATTAACAAAGGAACAAGCCAATTATAAACTGGTCACGGGGGAACAGCCTCGTAAATGGGATACTAGCAAAATCTCTATTTTCCTTCTTCCCGAGGAACAAAGAGAGATTGCTATTATCAAAGAAATGATCAAAGACCAAAAAATTCTTTATTTTCTATTAGAAAGTGAAAAAATTATTTTACAAACCGATGCTTCTGATAACTTCTGGGCAGGAGTTCTCATTACTAGAAATAAACTAATAAAGAAATCGTTGCCTATACTTCTGGGAAATTCTCTAAAACCCAGTTTAAATATGCTACTTATGATAAAGAACTATTGGCTGTTAAGTTTGCCATTAAAAGTTTAAAGATTTATCTTCTTTATAGAATTTTTTTTATTCAAACTGACAATAAATCTGTTTCTCAATTCTTAAAAAAACGGACAATCAATAATCCTGAAGAAAATCTCCGACGGATTATGATTGCAATGTATCTAGAAATTTTTAACTATGAAGTCGAATATATCCCTGGCTATACTAATTATCTTGCTGATACTCTTTCCAAGTTATGCTCAATGGACGACGACGAGTTAGCCCGTTTCAGAAAACTTCTTGAAACCATGAAGCGTAAAGGTGAGTTTGAGACTATCAACTCCAAAAAGAACAAGGGAATTGCCGGTTCAAGTTCTAACACTGCTGGGACGAATAGCCAGAAACCAGCATCTTCTGCAGCCACTACTACAGCTGCTCCCAGGGTGAATAACCCGAAGACTTTGGTGAATAACCAACAAAGGGTGAATAACCCACAAAAAATGGTGAATAACCAGCCAAGTGTGAATAACCCACGGACTCAAATGGTGAATAACCAGAGGGCTACAACCATGGCCCAAGCCTTCCCCATGCAAAGGCAATTTGCAAATGTACTGGTCAAAGACTGGTATAATAAAAATTTGAGAACTGATGCATGGGAGATTTTTAACAATTGCTATCGTGCCCTCCAGTCAGCCGATATTAAAACATCCAGCTACTGGCTTTCCCAGGTGGAGAAACTTTTTCTCGTCGAAGAACAGAAAAGTCAGGTCTCCGAGGAAAAAATACAAAAAATAACCAGTTCACTCAAGACCCTGGTAGAATTTTCCTCTACCTCCAAGTCTAGAGCACTTGCCATAAAAGAAGACTCCCTTTTGCAGGACACAAGATCGGGGGAATTAAAACTAATCCTCCAGACTTTGGAAACTAACGATATGGTTAATATCCGAATGCAGGAGCTAGTTGAGCTCCTAAATATATTAAAAATTCAGAATGATCAAGTTCAGGAGTTGGAAGCTGAGCTAATGATTCAGCAGATGTTGACCATGTTCCAACAAAACGTAATCAATGAAGAACGACTCATCAAGTTCTTCAAAGAATTAGAAGATACTGACACTATTCAGCTCCTGAATAATGAAGATTTGATCAGAAACCCAATGGAAAGACTTTGTTTTATTACATGTTTCCAGAAAATTCTCAAATATAAGTCCCATATCAAAAAGGGGCTTGTTCATGAAGTTTATATTAACATCAAAAATACGGAAGAATATGAAAGAGTTATTCCGGAAATTTGTGTTAATGCAGTTGATCTCCATTCCACCAAGTTCCAGACAATTTTCAGATTTCGCGTCTGGACAATTTGGGAAGAACGGCAACACATCAAGCTCTTCCCTTCGATACAGATATGGGAATTATTCAAGGTCACGGAAGATCCCTGCCTGGCCTATGTTAAATTCCAGAAACAAAGTTTCTCCGAGGAGCGCGACCGCAAGCTTGCTGCCGAGGAGTTCTTTTCCAGAATTTCTGTCATTTGTGCTGAGCGAGTTGGTTCTGTCACTATTGCTCAGAATACCTTACTTGTCGATTATATATCCTGTAATCAGGATTATGACGACAAATATCATCTTGTGGTCAACTTCTCTCGCAACCTTCGACTTGGAGGAATTGCTCGACAAATATACGAAGATAAGCTTGCCGAAAGAGACGATCCAATCGAGCCTAACGATCCAGATGATGACATCGAAGGCATGGAAGGAAGCCTGTAGAAGCACGAATGACCCATTCTCTCTACCTATGATTAAAGTAAGCTCAAGATTCCTTTGTCGACTTTTCCTTAAAAAAGAACGACGGATAAGAAGACAGCTCAAAAGGATTCAAAAGCTAAAAAGAAGGCATCTTCAAAAGTTAGCAGAATGGAAAGAAGCTATGGTGGACCACAATGAACATGTGAACTACCTAAGGGGGCTGATTGATGACTTAGACGATAAAATGGACAATTTGAAAAGCATATTGACAATTTATGATGAGTGTTTTACTTTATAAAAGAAGCACCCACTACCAAAAAAGAAGAAGAAGATAGCCCGCACTATGAAAAGAAAGATCCGGTAAATTAATCGGAAGCTGGAGGTAATAGGGCCATACTAGACCTATAAATAAGAAGGGATGATCAGTGTTAGGGATCATCGAAGTTTGCACGATCTTGTAATCTCTTTTGCTCTCTTGTACTCTCGTTTCCTTTCCCCTTTTTCCTTCTTTTCCTTCTTTTAGTGTGTAAAATGTAAATCTGGTCCAAGATAGATATGTTGAAAGAAATGGAGGCTACACGAGAATTATCAGAAATCTACCAAGGAGAGAGGATAATGCACCGATGTCCTACATTGAGCTTGTATAGGTAATACATTATGCAAACTTCTAAAAGCAATTGAAATATCTCTGGTCTGCAGGTCATGCTCCTCAAGCATACGATTGATAAAATTAACATTTGCATTTTGGCAAATTTCTTTGATGGTTTAAAATTGTCTCTGATTGTGGTTCATATGAAGATCGGTTGCATGTCACATATTTAGTTAGCTATCACCATATATCATTTTATATATTGTTAAAGAACATTATGTTGGTGCATCTTGTGTACTGAAATCAAGTACATTCTATTATTGCTTGTTGTCCCCTTTGGGTATGCCAAGGGGACAATCGCTACTTGTCAAAGCTCAGACATGGATCTTTGCTGAGACGAGTACATGACAATACAACATGATCATCTCAAGCATATAAGGTTTATAATAGCGCGCATGATATGATAATACAGAATATAACATCTTATGGCAATTAGAGCTTATTTTTCCATGATCCATTAGAGAACTGCAATACATGAAGAGATATTTACACTTAAAGTCTTGAACCCTATATTTTATTCTTCAGTTAAGAATTTAATTCTTCAGATGAAATGCAAGATATAGGAGCTTCTCTCAATTGATTTCAGAAATGTATATGATGATTCTAAAAAGCCTTTACCCTAAATTTAGCAGTTGGCTACATGAATTTCCATTCAGCTCTGTTACGGGCCATATTCTCTCTCATATTAGCAAAAGCCACATCCTTCTTCTCTACCTAAATCCAAGTTCTCTCAATTGATTGCAGAAATGTATATGATGATTCTAAAATGTGTACAAGATTTCATCACACTGAATCATCAAGAGGATTACAACAGTAAAAAGCCTTTATCCTAAATTTAGCAGTTGGCTACATGAATTTCCATTCAGCTTGTTACGGGCCATCTTCTCTCTCATATTAGCAATATCCTACTCCTCACCTTTGCATCTATTCGTCTTTGTTGCATACGTTGAGACCATCTCAAATGGTTCTCTCTTCTTATCATTAGTCAGTGCCACCTCCATCTTCCTACGTATGTATTCATTTTTTTTTCAACTAGGTACAAGTATTATACGACAAAGATGTTGTTGTTGAATAATTGGTGCCTTAAGATTTAGCAAAGTCTGGCTTTAATGAGTGCACAAAAGTAATTATTTTATGCTTATCAACTATGTTGTTAGATCTTATGATACACAATTCATATCTTACGATACGATACTATATACTAATTTTGTTTCGGTTTGGTTGATACAATTTGATATATATAGGCTGGTAGAGAGTATAAGTTTTTTTTACTCGAGTAATGTAATGTATAGTTAGGAACCTGGATTCTGGGAGTAGATAAACTTGTAAAAATGAAACAAATAAAGATCTTATTAGAAAATTATATTATATCATGTTCTTATGTGGACTTAGAAGTATAGGCCTAAACTCCTAGAGTTATTGTATCATATGGTACACGATATGATATGCGATGCAAGGTACGATATGCAAGAATATCGATACACGATACGCTATGTTGCACATACATGGAAAAATGGTGCTCGTGCTCGTACATGTATTTGTGCAACATAGGTGATTGATTACACTCTATCTATTTGAAAATGTCCGTATCCCGAACCCGTATCCCGAACCCGTATCCATGTCCTTATCCATGCCCGTATTCTTGCAACATAGATGCTACATATCGCAAGTTGACAACCTAGCTTATCAGTTCTCTCTTATGTACTAAGCATACAAGCTAAATAAATTAGGTTTCGTGGGCAGCCTGACCTAGGATCTTTCTGATGAACTTATTTTTCACATGTTGGTCAAAGCTCTTGGTAGTGTTCCATTACTACTTGAAATAGGTTGGTAGACTAATGCAAATTTATCAAATGTGAACTTAACAAGCTGAGTGTCCATGTTTTTATATTTTAGGACATATGATCCACACTTAGAATTTGGCCTCAAGCAAAGTGCTTTATCAGGTTCTGGATTCGAGCTTACAAGATTCGTTTTTGGCTTATTTTAAGAAGCTAACTGTTTGAAAGATGATTTTGAACACTTTACTGTCAAAAGATTTCATACTAATTGGTTTATGAGATTTGTGTAAGGTGATCAACAAGGTATATGCTGAGTAGCTTAATGTTGCTGCACAAACTTGATTAGCATTCCAGTGGCTTTTGGGCTTTACAGCAATGTTGGGCACCCATATAATGGCCATTTAGATCCTGTACAGATTAAAACAATGTTAGTTACAGTGTATGAGTCGTCATAGGGTCTATAGGATGGTGTAAATTTTGGATCTTCTTTAAAATAGTGTGTTTTGTGCCACAAAGTTTAGACATGTGTGAATAGGCGTAGGATTAGAGGTCGCAACTGGGGTGTGGAGGGGGTAAACAAATACAACTGTTCTAATTCAAATTGATTCTGCAGCCAATTATTAGCAATATGGATATCCATCATCTGTCCTTTAAAATATAAATATGCTCTGTATTTTCATTGTGAAATATCCAAATAACATCTGAAGATTTCTGAACCCTTTAAAGCTATATGTTGAACGTAATTTTCTTTGCAGTTTGATTGTTTGGTAATATTTGTTCAATATATGTATTTGATCTGAACTCCTATCCTCTTTTAGTCAAATTTGGAATACTTTGCACTATCAGCCGATACCGATCCGATACGGTTTGGCATGTCCTGGTCCGATATCCACTGATACCCGATATTGACCGATACTGACATTAGGGTCTCTTTTCCGGTAAATTCGGCAAAGATAATTAAACGAAAATCAACAAGGGTGTTAAAGCATAGGAAAGTAATAAAAACATGTAAAAGAATAAAACCTATCTATCGCATGTAAACCAATCAACAATGATGATTACTATTTCATTCAATTTCAAAACTACTAAGAAACAACACTTGAGATATTTAAAATTATGTCTAAATGTATAAAATTTATTTTCTAAGATGTTAATAATTTATTAATCATTATTTGCTTTTCGATACCAAAGAAATCCAATACTTTGATCTGAATCCGTCGATACTGCCGATACCGATGTAAACCCCCTCAATTTTTATTTTATTTTAGGTAGACTAGATATGTTTAAAATTTTGGTTTAGCATCAGGGTGTTTGAGATTTAGAAATTATGTTGCATTGACTGGTTCTTTAATTTAAACCAAGGTTTAAAAACTCGGTTTCGGTATCAGTATCGGACAGTTTGTATGAGTATCCGTATCGGTAGTATCGGCAGTATCGACGGTATCGGATCGGACTATCGAATTTTTTGGTATCGGTTGTATCGGCAATATTTAAATAATTATTAATAAATTAGTAAAAAAATAGAAAAATAATTTACATATTTATGCATTATTTAAGTGTTTTTTATTTTATTTTTATTATAATTGAATAAAACAATAGTCATCATGTGTATGTCTGCAGAAGAATTTGCCTCTATTTATAGTTTTTTTTTGTCTACTATTTTGGTTCTTTATTATTGTTCTCTGTTGGATTTGATGTCTGGAATCAATTTCTACTTTTTTTTTAGCTTTTTGTAGAACATCTACTTTGTTAAAGTTCCTGCGATGATCTGATTTTTTTTCGTATCGGCTAGTATCGGTCCGTATCGGCCAGTATCGGCCCGTATCGGTCCTGTATCGGCCGATACAGACCGATACGAAATTTTTTTGGCCCAATTTCGGCCGATACCGATTTTTTTGGCCGGTATCGAATCGGCCAAGGCCAGATTCGATCCGATACGACCGATACTTTAAACCTTGATTTAAACCCTTGGTGCACCGTACCGTTGTTACAATATTTGAAGCCCAACAATAGCCTTTAATTTCCAACAAATTGTTGCACTCTTGACCTGACAAGCCAACCTAGGCGCTGGACATTTCTGTCACTCACAAATACCCACCCTTGTGCTCTAATTTAATTGCACAACTTCCCGGTCACGAAATCAATTCTTTAAATTCTATGTTGCGTACCTATGTCGTTGCCATCGATTTGGGGACACAAACTCAACCCGTTTCGCCGAACAAATTAAAGGGCCCAAGACTGACACCAAGCCTACACCGTTCATGACCTTTGTGTCACTCCTAATTGAGACCCCATGTACTATTTAATTTAAGAGCACATGACACTTTATTTAATTAAATTGGGGACACCAACTTAAACTAATCCCAACCTAACCCCAATTTAACCCAACACCCACTCATGAGGTCCATACAAAACACACAATGCCCCCTCACCCTACAAAACACCAAACATCACTTCCCACACCAAACCCTCACCATTTTTCCTTCATGTGCAAATACCCAAAAGTTAAGGGGCTTAATGGCAAAAATGGTGCTAGGTGTCACCATCCTATTGGTATAAACAAATGAAGAACCCCCCCTCCCCCAACCTCACATGTTTGGTCACTCTCCCCCATGCTATGTACAACTCCCTCATGATTAATCATGACCCTTGATTCAAATCTCTACTCCATCTCAACCACACACTCACTCTTTATCAACACACACTCAACCCCCCTTACATGTGGCCGGCCCTAATCCCTAGAAAAATTTAGGAATCCCCCCACCCTTACTCTCTCTCCCCCCTCTACATATTTACACATCCGAAATCCTCCTCTTCTTCTTCTTCTTCTTCTTCTTCTTCTTCTTCTTCTCTTCTCCTACATTATTCTTCTTCTCCTTCTTCACCTCGCCAGAGCAACTCCTACCTGTCGCACCTTCACCGGCGCCGCAGCCACCGTCACCAACCCACTGCCATTTCCCCACCACCAGCACCACCCTCACTGCCTCCGGTCACTCGCCCAGACCTCCACGAACCACCCGCAGCCATCACCACCTCCTCCGCCATGGCTCCAGTCACCACCACCATCACCGCCATGGCCTTACCCGCAGCCGCCAACACTTACTCCTCCACAAGCCACCACGACCCGCCACCACGACCACCACCTTCACCCCTCCGGCCAACTCTCCGACCCGCCACCACCTACTGCCATCACAAGCCGCCGCCGTCCTGGCGCCCCCGCACCCCCCCTCCCCGAGGTCGAGCCACTGCCGCAGCTGCTGCTGTTGCTGTAGCTACTGCCGTTGCCGTTCTGGCCGCCGCCACAACGCCGCCGGCGACCCCCGGAGAGCCCCGACTATTGGCAAGCACCCCCTACTGGTCGGCCTCCCTCGAGTGGCCCCGAGCCTCGCCATGGCTGAGCATCTCCTCCCCGCGGCTGCGAGGAACCGCGACTCGAACCCGAGTTCATAAATCCGAGTTCAACCTCTCCGATTCACGAAGTGATATCTCCCTCCTCGCGCAACCGATCCTTGAACCGATTCTTCGGGTATGAACCCTATTTAACCCTTTTGCAGTATGTTCAATTAGAATATTTTAGCTTGCATTTTATTGTTCGTAATTAGAGTTCCAATTCTTGAGAAAAACTGTTTTATAAAACAATGATACTTTCTGATACGGAGTTGGTCCCGTCAATCCAGGCAACCTCGTCACGTACCGATTGCACCGAAAGACGCATATCGTCAACGTGGACGTGTAGACTTTCGCGAAATTGGATTTGGATGTGCGTGCATACCGGAATCAACGCGTATCCGTCGAAAACTACCGTATCGACGTGTTCTGACACTCGTCTTAATTTCGTGTGTGCCTGTCGTTTCGCAACGAAACTTGCGTCATCGGATTCGCAGCGTTACGCTGGTCATGTGACCCAAGTTTGGTTCGATTCTGAGAACGTTGACGAAACATCTTTTCGTGGGCCCCACGATTCCATATGACGGACGATTTCATGACCGACTCATCGAAATCCAGTTCTGGACGTTCCATTGGGTTCGTATCGCCGTTCTGGACTCGTAGATACTAAGTTTGGCGAATTTGGAGAACTTTGTCTCTGGCACGTTTTTTGGTGCAAGACGGGGCCCACTTGTGGATTCCGTGTTGACCAGAAACTGCATTTTTGCTCCTGTGTTCAAATTGGACGTATGTATATACTTTTCTGAGTATCTCACTCATTTCGAAACTGTTGGTGATATTTGTGACACCATCCGAAGACATCTGCTCCAGTTTTCATCTTGAGCTGCTACTTCCTTTGCGAATTCGGGTTCGAATCTTCGTCTGGCTTATAGGCAAGTGTATCTTGCCATCCTGTATCTCAGTTTCAGATTTACTGTTTATTTTATCTATGCATTTTGCGCACTTTGGATCGGAATCGTTACTTAGCGTCCGGGACATATCCGGGTGCAGACGTTCGTTGGTAACGTCTAGTATCGATTTATAGATGTTCGCGACACCTTGATGTACCTACTTGGTTACATCAGAACCCTAGGACACATTCAGACACCGTCATCGTGCCAGACTTTGTGTATCCTGATACTGTCAGCATGACCGGAATCTGGGATGACTTTAGGGTCGTGATTGTTGATAGTTACTTCAGTAGGACGAGACTGTTAGATAGAGGTTCAGGTTCAGCGAGCACTCGTTGACCGCATTGGGAGGGAAAGGTAGTTACTAGACGTTTGGGCTACTTTGCACTTTATATATATATATATATATATTCCTATTTATGTAGAGATCCTGTATCCAGAGTCGTAGTATCACCCGTGTGACTCTGTGCTCGGAACTACGGTACGTCCCGTGTGTCTCTGTGCCTCGGAGCTACGGTTTTATATTTGGAAAACCCACGCGTCGAACATTGTCTTCAAAGTTGCGTCTCACTTAGGTGGTTATACTAGATTACACCGGCGTATCACATGTTTCCTTTCTGTTTTACTATGGCATATTGTTTTTGTACCTTGTTACGTCCCTCTGAGGACCTGGTTCCCTGCCACATTGTAGGGTCGATTGCTGACGGGAGGCTGGAGCTGCTGATGAGTATTATACCGGCATGCAGGTATTGTTACTCGTTTTTTGTATTCACTTCTTTATTGTTCAGCTATTGTGATCTTTGCTTATTTTTTTGCTAGTATAGCCCAGTATTTGTAGACTCATATTATCTTCTTCGAGTCTATTCGGACGAGTGTAGTGTGAGGTGCACACTATGATACAGGTTGTCATTTCTTTATTACACATCCTTGTGGTTTGAGACATAGACATATAGACCGTGTTATCTAAATAGTAATCCTCATTTACAGCTTATACGTATTCAGAGTCGGATTGGAGTCCCCTTGGTACGTAGCTGCCCATTGCCACGTGGTCCAGTCCCTTGTATTTTGGGATTGGGACGTGACAACCGCCGATCTCGATACTCATAGGAATGGTCCGATACCGATTCCTATGAGTATGGGCACTTGCTGATATTGCAACCTTGAAATATGGACACTTGTTTAAGTATTGGATCCGATATCCGCTATGAGAATACAGATATGGTATAATACATATCCTCCAATTTGGTCCATTTACAGTCCTAACGGCAACTGGACAGCCTAGATGTGGCAGCTAGGTTTATATAAGATGGTTTGTAGTTGTCTTAAAAAATGAACGTGAGATCAGTCATCGAAGCCCCTCCAAAGTCAAATGTGAAATGAAGGCCTTGATTTGCATATGCTTGACCGTTGATTTTTTTTTCTTGTTTTATGGTTAGTTCCTTATGATTAAAGAATATACAAGTGACCTTTAGAACACATTTGTAACTACAAGTGTAGCTCAGTAGTCGTTGTCACTTGTAGCGTGTATCATGCCAAGAGTTGAAATAATGTATCATGCCAAGAGTTGAAATAATGTCCAAAGCATATATTTATTTACTAACATTCCTCATATTTAGCTGCATCTCATTATGGCTTGTCATCTAATAGTTTAAGGCCCAAATTCAGCCCATAGTTTTTGCAGGCTTTAAAGGTCATAGTTGCCCAATTTATTATGAGGTGTTTCTTATGAGACGGCAATATAGCATTATGGAACGTCCGTCAACTTCTTGCCCAAAACTGATTGCTGAATGCTGTGATTGTCACTTGTATCATCAATTACGCCTTTAAATGCAGTGGTCGAGAAATATGTGTATTGTTGGGTAGTGGTTTGTATATGTAGATATTTATTGCTGTTTAGTAGGGAACTTCATAAATTGGATGTGCTTGTTCGTTATTTTTCTAATTAAGAATTGATATTTTACATTTATCCTATAGCAGCTGCTATAATGATGTAAACTCCATAAATTTTAAACAAGATTATGTTTGTCACCTGAACGTTTTATGTAAAGATACTAGTATTCTGTAGCAGCCGCTATAATGAAGCGGGTTTTTACTACTTGCCAGCTATGCTTTAGGCTCAAGCGACCAGTTAAACAACCTGGTTCTATAGTGCCTCTATGGTGGAAGCTATTGCTTAGCTTGTAGTTGGTCCAGAAGCTAACCTGCTACCTTAGTCCTTAGCAGGCTTTAGTGGGTGCCAAACTCACTATTTAAGGTAGATTATGTAATCATTTAGACTGAAATATTTATCTTGTCATCAGGGGTGGACCCACATGGAAGGCAGGTGAGATCTTTAAGTCTCCCCCACTGGATTTCAGGAATAGTGTTCTTTGGATAATTTTGCTAGCATACAAATAAATCTGGGTCTCCTTTGGTCCAGGTGGTTAAACAGGCAGTGTTATACGTCGAAGGACTTTCTTAGGTTCAAAACTAATAAATCTGGGTCTCCTTTGGTCCAGGTGGTTAAACAGGCAGTGTTATACGTCGAAGGACTTTCTTAGGTTCAAAACTTGGACTCCCACATTAAAAGCATTTTACAATTTTCTTTTCCTACTCCTGAAGCCCGCTTTACATATTATGAGCCCCCACTGAATAAAATTTCTCGATCCTCCCTGTTTGTCCTCATTCATCTATGATTTGGCTTGGATGCAAAAGTATATAGTGTCCTATGCATGCTCATCTTCCTTGAAAAGAACTTTAGTATATTGGTGTGCAATCCTTGATAAGGATGCCAACTAAGGGGAGGCAGGTCACACTATTATCACTCCTTTGTGAACCCAGTGGACTTCAATAACCATGTACCTGTTTTCATACAAAATACATGAAATGCAAGCTTTTAAGGAAATCCTTCAACTTTTTAATTTGTTTGTGACCGTGCAGATCTAAAGTTTCTGTTTTCTCCTTTCTGTTCTTGCAACTGATGGAGTCATCTTCATAAAGTTTTCAAGGAGCTGATACATTTAAATTTTAAATGCTCAATCAGTTATCTAGTATATTTGTCTGGAATGTAAAACATTATCTGGATTTATAGGAACATTCATTCTTTGTACTGTAATCATTACCTTGGTGTTTTTTTTTCCTTTCGAGCTCCTTTTTTGTGACTCAAGGCATTCTTATTTGGCCCCTAGTTCTGAGAAAATGAATGCAAAAAGGGCATCCATGTGCCATGAGACTCCCGCTTAAGTAGGGTCTCGGGAGGACAGAAGTCAAATTATGCTTATGCAGGACTTAGTGGGGAATCCGTTAGAGTTCACTGCCAAATATCGTAGTGCCTTATCTATCTGTCGACACAAATCTATATGAGGTGAAAAGTTGGTGAGGGTGCGAATAACTTACAAGTATGTGACAGATTTTAGTGGACGCATCAATACTGGAATTTCTCCCTTTTTTCACCAGTATTAAGTTGTTAGTATAAGTTGAACTTGATGTTGGTAGGGCCAGGTTTGAGGTTGGTCTGACGTAAGGATCATTGTTGATTCATGGGCTCTGACATGCAAATCTATGAAAGGTTCTCAGAATGGCGAGTAGTTGACATTTTCATCACCGCTGCTCATTGAGTCAGAGAGCACTTTCTGTTGCTTTTATAGCAGGAATTCAGTAGATTTTATGAGTCAACGTGTATTTTTCTTTTAATGCATTTTTTTGACTCTGTAGGTTGCTGGTGTGCATTTATGCTGATGCATCATTAAATTTTAAATGGGATGGTGGGGGTGGTGTAGTCATCCCACTAAGATCTAGTTGTGGCTCTAAGGGGGAGGACATGAGATGTATTGGCCCTAGTGCTGCTGCATAAGAAAAGTCAATTAGTTAAATAAATTAGTATGGGTCAAAGAACCAATATTAAACTTTCTCTTCCTTAAAGCCAATAATAGACCCATCTTTTTTTTTTTTTACATTATCCTGTACGTGGAGGTAGTTTATATAACATATCAGTGTTCTAGATTTTGTCATTTTTCTTGGCAAAATGCCTGGTTCTGTAACTTGCATCATAGTTTGCCACCATATACTCTTACAGTGAGGGGGTTAGTTGTTTCTCATAGATTATTTCTCGATGAACTTATTATACATGCCATCAATGAAATTTTCCATGGCTAGAGACAAGTCCTTTGATAGTAGGTTGATGAGACTAAAAATTGACTTTCTAAGATTTACAGAAGTTTTAGATTAAGGATTAAGAGCTAGTAGGCAAAGAAAGATGCACTATATGGAGGTCAGCCAAGTCTATCTCATGCCCAGTTGGTTAATTTTTTCATTCCAAAACATTACTATGATTATTTTCTAAGACATACAAAGTTTAGAAGTTTTACAAAGGATCTTATAGAACTAGGGTTAGGCCAAAAATGAAATGGGATTTAGGCTGTAAAGAAGGGATGTGGCATTTGATAATGTTATACTGTCATGGCCCCTAAAACGATTCGTATAGCTGACACCAAAATTGTTGGGATACGGGCCTTGTTGTTGTTGTTGTACAGACGTTTTAGATCAAGAGGTTACAACTAGTAAGAAAAATACATTATGTGAAGGAAGCATTTGCAAACTTGCTGAACCCCTACCATACAATGAGCTTTTATTTTATTTTATTTTTTGTGTCCCTGAAACAATAATAAGATATTGATAACGTTATCAGACCTTGATGGTTCCATTTTTGCATCCCTGAAACAATAATAAGATGTTGCTAACATTATCAGACCTTGATGGTTCCTACAGATTAAGCAGATATTCATACTGTGAGTTCGCAAACTGTCTACAAACTGACCCTGTTAAACCTTTTGATCTTGTCAAATTGGCTTCTGGGATCCAACAGTTGTTGTCTCTCTGTTCTCTAACAATGTATGTTGGAAGGTCAATTACGTCTCAAGTGTATGTATTACATGGCTAATGATGCTCTGCGGTTGATACACTTCGCTTCAGAGCGCAAGTAAGAAATCATCTGCTGTAAAAACAACATGGGTGAGAACTCAATTTTCCAACATCTCATGTCAACTGTAGAACATTTTTTCCCCCTTGCTTACTGGATTACTGAATCATTTCCTACAGAAATGGTTTAATTATGTTTATCATCCAACGATGTCTATGTTGATATACCATATTTATGTAGCAGCCAATATAGTGAAGTGGTTGCCAAACTCACTATTTAGGCCAGCTAACTCAACCATTTGAACCGAAGATAGATTTTATTAATTTTGCCATCATGATAACTCATCTATTATCTGGCCAGGTCATTCAGAATTCATTAATGGGCTGTAAAGGATAATCATTCCTGAAAAGAATTCTAATATTACTGATGTCCAATGACATTAGCTAAGGACACTGATCCTGGGAGGCAGGTCGAAGAATAATCACTCTTTTTCTAAACTCGTAGGAGATTAATATCCATGTGCTTCTTTGCATGGAAAATACATGAAATGCAAGCTTTTTTTTTTTTTTTTTTTTTTTTTTTTTTCTGTTCCTTGCAACTGATGGCTTCACCTTCATTTACAGAATCCTCAATGAGCTGGCGCTTTGAGAGAGGTGCTCTGTTTGTCTACAAGGTCTATGGACATTCAATCCTTGTTAATTGTAAGGAGGACTTCTGACCTTTTTTTTCCTTGGAACATCTTTAAATTATCAATGACATACTTGATCATTTTTGGCCCCAAGTTCCGAGGATATGATAATAGGATTTTCTGGTTAGGTCTTTAGTGTTAACTGCCAAATATCAGCATGGTTTATCTTTCTGTACGTCTGTATCCATAAATCTATCCATTGTTTGAAAGGTGTAAAGTTGATGGGAGTGCATATGACTTACAAACATGTAACATCGATTGTAGAGAAGACAACAAGATTGGATGTTCTTCTTTTTGCACACGTAATAAGTTGTTTGTATTAGCTGAAATCAGTGTTGACTTGCATGTCGCTGGGCTGACCTAGTGATGGTTATGGGTTTATGTTCACCACGGCTTCTTATGAGTCGGCACTCATACCGCCATTGCTTCTCGCGATTCGTTACCTTTCTTGCATTTCAGCAAACATTTTATCGTATATGTAATATAATTAAATAGTATTATTGTATATGAAATTTTCTGAAGAATTTATGAAGCAATGAATATTCCCCTTATAGAACTTGTTCACTTAGACTCTGCAGACCCCCTAGATGTGGATTTCTGCTGTTGATTTGTCACAAGTTTTATTGTTGGGGGTGGGTGAAGCACTCGTGAGAATAGGAAATAAGATGTATTAGCCCTAGGGCGCGCGGTATATCAAAACTTAACCTAATTCTGGTTGTGGTTGTGGTTTTAAGTAACCTAGTATGGACTCCAACAACAAATATTAAATTCTGTCTTTCCTAAATTCAAGAGTCTCATCTTTGTTTATGTTTTGCACTATATGTGGAGGTAGGTAATAATATGACCCATTCATCTGCTACGTTTTGTCATTCTTCATGGGAAAAACCTGGTTTTGTAACTAGCACTATATAAAATAGTACCATATGTGCACATCAATAAATTTAGTTGTAATCCCTATACAATTTTACAGTTCTTTTTGAAAAATTGAGCATGTTTGCATATCCATGTACATGTTTGCATATGTAATGCATGACATGCAGGCTTCTTAAAATGCTCCAATCTTTGAATTTGCTTGCAATGCCAATATCATTTAGACTAAAATTTTCTTCATTTATCCTTTATGTTCCTTGTAACTAATGGAATGGCTTCATCTTCATCATCATCTACAGTGTCTTCAGTGAGCTCACGCATCTGAGGGGGAGATTCTCCACAGTTTTCTGATGGATTTAATCTGGAGTATAATACATTCCTTATTAATGGTACTAATGCTTCACATTCTTTTCCTTTTTCCTTTTTCGATCTGTTATTATGTCCTACGCATGTCTTTAGCGTCGAGTATGAAACATCATCATTGTCTTTAGTGTCGAGTATGAAGCACAACTTGGTGAGCACGTCTTTAGTGCGAGTATGAAACATCATTATGTCCAATCGATATGTTTATCCATAGATCTAGCTTCTAAGAGCATCCACAATTGATGGAGTTTTGAACAATGTATCTTGAGACCCAAATTTATAATAAAATAATAATTTTAGAATGGTTGGATCTGTACGAGAACAGTAGAAAATGGTTTAGTAACATAAAATGACTTTTTGTGACAGAAGGTTAAAAAATTATGCGGACAAAAATAATGTAAAATTTAGAATTTAGAAATTGAGGTTTCAAATTAAATTTAACTATTCTACAAAATGAGTTTCTACGTTCTTAATCTAGAAATTTTCAAGTCCATACTATAGCTCCTGTGGCTTGGACGTGGCCATTATGGATCTTCAATTGAATTTTACTAATAAAAAAAATGAGCTCGCACATTCTGAATCTAGAAATAGAGATAGACCCTTACTATTGATGCTCTATTAGGTGAAAAGTCGCTTAGTAACTTACAAACATGTGACAGAGGTGCCTATGTTGAATTTTACTCATATTAAGTTGATATGGGATTATTAGTTGAATGCAATTTTTGTTGGCGTTCTACTTGGCTGATGTAAAACTACGAGTTGGTTTGTGGTTTGCCAGTCTCAGAATGACAAATTGTTGACATGTTCATCACAGGTGCTTGTCGAGTCGGTGCGCACTTCAGAAACTTTGCAGCTTGCTCGATGTGCGTATGTGCTGATGATGCATCATTAGCTTTTAAACAGTTAATGGGGCCGGTTAAGTTATCCCACTCAGCTCTAGTTATGTTTTTTAAGCTTTAGTTTTAAGTGGGCTCCAAGAAATAAGGGGGCTTCTGGTACACTGAAATTTATTTTTTTCCGGACAAATCTTGGATGCTTGGTTTATGTTATAAAAAATTATTTTCGAAAATTACAAAAATTTGGATAATAATTTATTCAGAAAACATGATAATCCTATCCCTTAAGAATAGAATTGGTGAGTATATTTATTTCGTTCGGACAAAAAAAAAATTGTTTGTTTTTTCGTTTTTTGTTCTTTATATTTTCTTCTTTTTCTTGTTTATTTTTTATCTTTTTTCTAATTTTTTGAAGATTTTTGATTTTTTGTTTTATTATCTTTTTTTCATTTTTATAAGAATTTTTTTTTGTTTTTTTTTCAGTTTATTTATATCTAATTTTTTATAAAAATTGTTTTGCTCTTTGTTTTTTTTTTTTTTCAAATTTTAAGATTTTTTGTATTTTTTGTTGTTGTTTCTTTTTTTGTTTTTTCTCAGAATTTGTTATCCTCTTTTTATTTTTATTTTTATTTTATTTTTTACTTTTTTTTTAATATTTTTTCCTGGAAATATTTACATAGTCACCAATAATGAAAATATAATTTTCAAAAAATTTAGTTACTGAAAATTTAATTTCAGGAAATATAGAAGTCACGTCCGTACAGTATTTTGTGTACCGAAGACTAATATCTAGCCAGTGATCTTTGACATATTGGATGAAAATACTTGTTTTGAGGTAGTTAGAATAGCTAATTGAACTTTACTACAACGTTGCAGCAGTTACTAGCGCTTACTGGTTTTGTGGCTGTTTTTATCTTCATCTCCAATCTCCAAAGAATCGACTCAAAATTGAGCCATCTAAGTCGTAAGTAAGTATTCAATCAACTTATTTTTTTTTTTAAAAACTTAGGAAGATAACTAAAACTATAAACTAACTTTCCTCTCAGTCTTTTTTTTTTAAATTATGGAAGATAAACATTTTTTATAAATAGTAAAGATATATTCGTAATTGTAAACCTCCTGATTTTTCAAGATTTTTAAAAACTGGTTTTTTCAGAATTTTCTGGAATTTTTTGGGAATTTTACTAATTAAAATCAAGGTGTTTTTGGCATTAAATAAAATCAAATAATTTTAAAATATATTAAAATATTATGAAAATAATATTTTATGGTGTAAATGAAAAACTGGACTTAGGGTAATTTTTCTGGAATTTATTGGGTCCCGAACCTATTTTTAAAACACCTAAAAACTATTATTATTTATTATCTATTTAATTAATTATTTATTTAGTTATTTATTTTATTAGTAGTCCAAACCCGGCCCAGCCCGTAGGGCTATCGGGTCGGGTCGGGTTCACCCGACCCGCCGCCCGACCCGCTAGCACCCCCTCTCCCCTACGAACTCGGTTGCGGCCCGCTTCTCCCGCCGCTTCCGCCGGCCGCGCCGCCCGTTGCTCCGCCCGGCCCGCTCCCCCGCGACCTCGCCACGTTTCCGCACCGGCCGCCGCGTCCCCCGCCTCACCCGGCCTCCTCCGCCCTATTTAAATCCCCACTGTTTTCCCCTCCGGTCACCCCTCCCCGCTGCGCTCGGCCCGACTCCGGCCGCCAACCGTCGCGTCCCGCGCCACCAAGCGACGCGCCGCCGCCGCAGTTCCCCTTCCTCCCCCTCGCCAGCCTCTGCTGTCCTCGCTGCCGCCGGCCAGCAGCAGCAGCAGCCGCCCACGGCTCCGGCGAGCCTCCGGCGACGCCCAGCCCGCCCCGCTGCCTCCGGCGACGCCACTCGCAGCCGCTCAGCCTCCCTCCGGCGAAGCCTGGCCGCCTGAGAACCCCCAATCCCTAAAACCCTAGGTCCTTGTGTCGGACACGTGTCGGACACGGATTTATTCGGATTTTTCGGACCCTATTCAGGTACGTGTATCTTTCTGCTGGTAACCCCGTTTTCGATTCCGTCAGTTGCGTTGCGTAGCCTGCATGACCCCCTCGGTGCCCGTGCAACCCGCTCGGGGCATCGCGTCCTGTGGCGATCGCGAACCGCGATCCAAAAACAGAAAAAATAACGTCCTGATTCTCCCCGGAACTGGGTATGTCCTGCCAAACGGGACGACTTGGTCACGTGCGGTCTTCACCGATACGTGCGCGTCGTTGATACGGACGTGTGAGATTTCGCAGAAGTCGATTCGGGTGTGCGTGCACACCGGAATCAACGCGTATCCGCGGACACCGTCCCGTATCCGTCCTTTCTGGAACGCGTTCTAACTTTGTGTACACACGTCGGATTGAAACGAAACTTGCGCCATCGGACTCGTAGCAATACGCTGGTCCTGTGACCCAAGTTTGGTTCGATTCTGAGAACGTTGACGAAATCGCATGTCTTGGGCCCCACAGGCCCCCCTCGACGGGCGATTTTGTGATCGGCTCATCGAAATCCAATTCTGGAAGTTCCGTTGGGTTCGTATCATCGTTCCTGACCTGTTGACACTAAGTTTGGCGAATTTGGAGACCTTTGACCCTGACACGTTTTTCGGTGCGAAGCGGGCCACATGTGGACCCCGCTTTGACCCGAAATTGTCATTTTTGCCCTTGTCTCCAAATTGGACTCAAGGACGGGCGTTTCTAGCTGATTGATATTTTCTGAAGCTGATGGTAATGTTTGTTTCAGCATCCGGAGACGTTCCTGGAGATTTCACAAATACCAGAGCTACAGTTGGAGCCAAAACCACAGGCAAGTGTACCTCGCCAAAACTTGCAGTCTTTGTTACTTATTTCCTTGGCTTATATGTATACATATATTGTGGTTCATGCTTGACCTAGGACCGAGTGACTTTACTTAGCGTCCGATTAATAGTCGGGTGCCAACCCCGTACGCGGAGTTGTGTAACGTCACATAGACATGGATACCGAGACCCGATATTTCTTGTACTTGTCTTATCAAGTACATCATAACCCAGACACCTGACACTATTCATGAGACAGAGTCTTGCTGAGATATTCTTGGTGATTCTGTATAAGATACATGTTTCATGACATATTCTTATATATATGCTTAGAGCTTATTATGACTTGCTGCATTAGACTTGATCCTGCGTGGCATGGACATGAGACGTTGTGGACATGAGACGTATGATTACATTGGGTGGGGAGAGACACACAGGCTACAGGTTGATTATATTATGCCGGCGTCTTAGTCTCACTACGAGCTAGACAACCACATGATATCACTGCTACCGGCTCCCCGACACAGAGCTTGTAGTGGTTTCAGCCTGAGTTCTAGTGCTGCTCTCATCTTGCATATCACTTAGCTGGTTACTTAGTGTTTCCCTATTGTTCCATTTATTGCTGGAGAGACACACAGGCTACATGTTGATTCTATTATGCCGGCGTCTTAGTCTCACTACGAGCTAGACAACTACATGATATCGCTGCTACCCGGCTCCCCTACACAGAGCTTGTAGTAGTCTCAGCCTGAGTACTGGTGATGTTCTCACCTGCATTTCACATAGATGGTTACATAAATACCCTGTTTATTCATTGACTATTTCACTCATTATTATGGCTTGTTTTTTCTGTACCTTGCTGTCCCCTGAGGACCTGGATCCGGATTATGTCCCCAGGTATAGCCGAAGAGATCCATCCAGAGATATACCGTACAGGAGCACCTACAGGAGCTGTACCAGAACCTGAGAACGAGATCGTGCCCGAAGACTTCTCCTGAGTATTGGTTATATATAGTCAGTTATTCCTGTTTCTATTTTCAGTTCCTTTATTCCTGTCTATTTGCATTGATGTATCAGACATATTCTCGGATTGTTCTCCGAGACATTTTATTGAGATATGCTAGTTTTCATTTATTTGCATTATTCTGGCATTTGATCTGTGATTATCTGTTGTGGATGAGATTAGAATAGACTGTGACCTGTATCATTGGTTCCATTTATTGTTAGACTACAGCTTAAGCATGCCCTGATGGATCCATTAAATTGGGTTGTCCATCGGTGCGTGCTGCTGGCCATTGCCGCGCATCCAGTCCCTCGGCATTTTGGGACTGGGGCGTGACATGGTTTTTGTGGTGGCCCATGCAGGTCAACGACTAAATTGTTTGGTTTCAACTCAGGGACCGAACAGGCCTGCAATAAGATAGGATAAGTTTTTAGGATCTCATCCACTTGCTTGGGAACGTTCTTGATATCCATATCGAATTCGAATTAATTTCTTGACTTGCATCCTGCCTTGATTCCTGTGCGCCTCTTATTGTTTATTTTGGTTGCAGGGTTATGGATTCACGAGCAAACGACGAGACTCCCATAACGTCACCACGAGATGCTGAGGTAACCAACGAAGATGAATTAACACCAGTGGTTGGAGGACAATCAGCTCAACAACATGCCTCGAGAATCCAGCAAGATGACATTCCACCAACAATGCCATTTACTCCACCAATGCCCGTAATTCCACCAGGGCAGGCCATGGACGGACAGCAGATGTTTCAAATGATCTATGCAATAATGCAAGCTCAACAAGAGGCTTTGAGTCGCAGCCTAGTAACCGCACTAGAGCAGGCGAATCTACCCGCACGACGGCCAACGACGGGCTCTATCACCGATTTCCGGCAACTGAAGTCCCGCACATTCTCAGGCAAAGAAGAGCCCACTGAAGTTCATGAGTGGCTCACCAACACTCAACATCAACTAGAAGCAGCTGAGCTTCCAAAGGAACGTTGGATGACTGCCGTCAGAATGCAGTTGACGTACAATGCACATCACTGGTGGCTATCTGAGGAAACACGGCTCGGACCAGACCGAGTCACTTGGGAAGAGTTCTCTAGACTCTTTCAGGAGATGTACATTCCAGCTATCGCTCGATCAGAACTTCGGGACAAGTTTAATCACCTCACTCAGGATGCTAAGACGGTGGAAGAGTACAACGCTGAGTTCATTCGTCTAAGTCGCTTCGCCCCAACATTGATCCCGACAGAAGAAGAGAAGGGTGAGAAATTCTTCGACGGACTAAACATTGAGCTACAGAAACTAATTGGATCTGTTGCACCTACTTCATACTCGGACGTCCTTGCTGCAGCGCGACGCATTGAACGCGTCATCAGGAGAGAGACCAATCTGAAGCGGCCATCCACATCAGCACCAGCCGGAGCACCACAAGAAGAAGTTACAAAAAGACCTCACATACACCAGCCACCAGAAGCATCTCCACAGGCAATACTTGTCTATCCATATTGTCGCAAGCGAGGCCATACTGAGGACGAGTGCAGACGAAAGAAGAGATTATGCATAGTTTGCGGATCCAGTCAGCATTTATTAAGGGAATGTCCTGAGCGTCGAGACAGAGCACCAAGGGTAAACCAACAAGCGCTGCCAATACTGAGGCCAGCCTATCCAGCATTGGGAGCACCGCAAACGGAAGTTCAAGAAGTCCTACCACCAGCTCCAGGAGGGTATCAGCCGAGGCCACCCTTGATACCCCAGGCACTACTCTTCCAGCAGGCTCAGTAGCAGAAGAATCGACTGCAAAGACGCGAGCAAGCCCTGACGATGACCGTGGAGAATGCGCAGACTCGTGGAGTAGCTAATGCGCGTAAGTGATTCGTAGTTATCCGTTTCTAGTCTTGTTTAGCTCGTGCCTATTGGTTCGTGACCTCAGCCCCAACCTAGTAATTTGCAACTCGTTAATAACAACCTGGTTTTCATAAAAGTTGTAGTTCTTTTACTTTAACTAGATTTTCTCTGGAAAGTGCATAACTTTCATTCTTAGGGAAAACGGTATTTCCCTAAGTATCTTGTGATGTGTTCGAACGATATTTGCGACCGCATCATCTCTGTTGACCGGTTATTCTTTGATTGCGAGGACGCAATCCTCTTAAGGGGGGTAGATTGTAAACCCCCTGATTTTTCAAGATTTTTAAAAACTGGTTTTTTCAGAATTTTCTAGGATTTTTTGGGAATTTTTACTAATTAAAATCAAGGTATTTTTGGCATTAAATAAAATTAAATAATTTTAAAATATATTAAAATATTATAAAAATAATATTTTATGGTGTAAATGAAAAACTGGACTTAGGATAATTTTTCTGGAATTTATTGGGCCCCGGACCTATTTTTAAAACACCTAAAAACTATTATTATTTATTATCTATTTAGTTAATTAATTATTTAGTTATTTATTTTATTAGTAGTCCAAACCCGGCCCATCGGCCCAGCCCATCGGCCCAGCCCGTAGGGCTATCGGGTCGGGTCGGGTTCACCCGACCCGCCGCCCGACCCGCTAGCACCCCCTCTCCCCTACGAACTCGGCTGCGGCCCGCTTCTCCCGTCGCTTCCGCCGGCCGCGCCGTCCGTCGCTCCGCCCGGCCCGCTCCCCCGCGACCTCGCCACGTTTTCGCACCGGCCGCCTCGTCCCCCGCCTCACCCGGCCTCCTCCGCCCTATTTAAACCCCCACCGTTTCCCCCTCAGGTCACCCCTCCCCGCTGCGCTCCGCCCGACTCCGGCCGCCACCCGCCGCGTCCCGCGCCACCCAGCGACGCGCCGCCGCCGCAGCTCCCCTTCCTCCCCCTCGCCAGCCTCTGCTGTCCCCGCCGTCGCCGGCCAGAAGCAGAAGCAGCAGCAGCCGCCCACGGCTCCGGCGAGCCTCAGGTGACGCCCAGCCCGCCCCGCCGCCTCCGGCGACGCCACTCGCAGCCGCTCAGCCTCCCTCCGGCGAAGCCTGGCCGCCTGAGAACCCCCAAACCCTAAAACCCTAGGTCCTTGTGTCGGACACGGATTTATTCGGATTTTTCGGACCCTGTTCAGGTACGTGTATCTTTCTGCTGGTAACCCCGTTTTCGATTCCGTCAGTTGCGTTGCGTAGCCTGCATGACCCCCTCGGTGTCCGTGCAACCCGCTCGGGGTATCGCGACCTGTGGCGATCGCGAACCGCGATCCAAAAACAGGAAAAATAACGCCCTGATTCTCTCCGGAATTGGGTACGCCCCACCAAACGGGACGACTTGGTCACGTGCGGTCTTCACCGATACGTGCGCGTCGTTGATACGGACTTGTGGGATTTCGCAGAAGTCGATTCGGGTGTGCATGCACACCGGAATCAACGCGTATCCGCGGACACCGTCCCGTATCCGCCCTTTCTGGAACGCGTCCTAACTTTGTGTACACACGTCGGATCGAAACGAAACTTGCGCCATCGGACTCGTAGCAATACGCTGGTCTTGTGACCCAAGTTTGGTTCAATTCTGAGAACGTTGACGAAATCGCATGTCGTGGGCTCCACAGGCCCCACTCGACGGGCGATTTTGTGATCGGCTCATCGAAATCCAATTCTGGAAGTTTCGTTGGGTTCGTATCATCGTTCCTGACCAGTTGACACTAAGTTTAGCGAATTTGGAGACCTTTGACCCTGACACGTTTTTCGGTGCGAAGCGGGCCACATGTGGACCCCGCTTTGACCCGAAATTGCCATTTTTGTCCTTGTCTCCAAATTGGACTCAAGGACGGGCGTTTCTAGCTGATTGATATTTTCTGAAGCTGATGGTAATGTTTGTTTCAGCATCCGGAGACGTTCCTGGAGATTTTACAAATACCAGAGCTACAGTTGGAGCCAGAACCACATGCAAGTGTACCTCGCCAAAACTTGCAGTCTTTGTTACTTATTTCCTTGACTTATATGTATACATATATTGTGGTTCATGCTTGACCTAGGACCGAGTGACTTTACTTAGCGTCCGATTAATAGTCGGGTGCCAACCCCGTACGCGGAGTTGTGTAACGTCACATAGACATGGATACCGAGATCCGATATTTCTCGTACTTGTCTTATCAAGTACATCATAACCCAGGACACCTGATACTATTCATGAGACAGAGTCTTCCTGAGATATTCATGATGATTCTGTATAAGATACATGTTTCATTACATATTCTTATATATATGCTTAGAGCTTATTATGACTTGCTACATTAGACTTGATCCTGCGTGGCATGGACATGAGACGTTGTGGACATGAGACGTATGATTACATTGGGTGGGGAGAGACACACAGGCTACAGGTTGATTATATTATGCCGGCGTCTTAGTCTCACTACGAGCTAGACAACCACATGATATCACTGCTACCCGGCTCCCCGACACAGAGCTTGTAGTGGTTTCAGCCTGAGTTCTAGTGCTGTTCTCATCTTGCATATCACTTAGCTGGTTACTTAGTGTTTCCCTATTGTTCCATTTATTGCTGGAGAGACACACAGGCTACAGGTTGATTATATTATGCCGGCGTCTTAGTCTCACTACGAGCTAGACAACTACATGATATCGCTGCTACCCGGCTCCCCTACACAGAGCTTGTAGTAGTCTCAGCCTGAGTACTGGTGATGTTCTCACCTGCATTTCACATAGATGGTTACATAAATACCCTGTTTATTCATTGACTATTTCACTGCATTATTATGGCTTGTATTTTTTGTACCTTGCTGTCCCCTGAGGACCTGGATCCGGATTATGTCCCCAGGTATAGCCGAAGAGATCCATCCAGAGATATACCGTACAGGAGCACCTACAGGAGCTGTACCAGAACCTGAGAACGAGATCGTGCCCGAAGACTTCTCCTGAGTATTGGTTATATATAGTCAGTTATTCCTGTTTCTATTTCCAGTTCCTTTATTCCTGTCTATTTGCATTGATGTATCAGACATATTCTCGGATTGTTCCCCGAGACATTTTATTGAGATATGCTAGTTTACATTTATTTGCATTATTCTGGCATTTGATCTGTGATTATCTGTTGTGGATGAGATTAGAATAGACTGTGACCTGTATCATTGGTTCCATTTATTGTTAGACTACAGCTTAAGCATGCCCTGATGGATCCATTAAATTGGGTTGTCCATCGGTGCGCGCTGCTGGCCATTGTCGCGCATCCAGTCCCTCGGCATTTTGGGACTGGGGCGTGACAGTAATATATATATATATATATATATATATATATATATATATATATATATCCAATCTTATAATGCGGCTTGGAATGGACTCAAAGCTAAGTCGTCTAAGCCATAAAAACTGCAAATTAACTTTTCTCTTATCCGTTCAAATCGTAACTAAATACTCAACAAATTTAATTAAAAAATAATTATTGAAGATTAAAAAAAAATCTAAAACTAAATACTCAACCAATTTAAATTTTTTTTAAATCTTACGGAAGATAAATATTTTTTAAAATAGTAAAGAATAAAAAAAATAAAAAAATTAATTCAAATATATTTAAACTATTTTATAATAATATCAGAAATAATTTATTTTAGTTGCAAAGTATGTGAATTTACTAGTCTTCCATAAAACGGATTCTAGACGACTTAAAGTGAGTCGTCTAAGCCGTAAGTAAATGCTCAACAATTAAATTAAAAAAATTTAGTTACGGGAGATAAATAAAATCTTAAATCCAAATTTTATCTTACCCTTTCAAACCGTTAATAAATACTCAACAAATTTAATTAAAAAAAAATAACAAAAGATAAAAAAAAAAAATTCTAAAATTAACTTCCTTCTCATCATCCGTAATCCACTCTTTTCTTCACGTAATTAATAATTATTAATCCTCACGTAATTAATAATTAACCTCATTATCCGTAATCTACTCTTTTCTTCACGTAATTAATAATTATTAATTTTCACGTAATTAATAATTAATAATTTTTACTTAATTAATAAATAAATTAAAATATTTTTTAACTATCCGTTTACACATTTTTCTTATGTAGAAACTATCTTAAAATTATTATAATTACCGAAACATATATATTCAAATGTAGATAAAGATATATATAACAAATTCAAATAAAAATATATTCAATATTCAAAATATATTTAAACTATTTTTTTATATCTAAACATATATTCACAGTTTAACAAAAATATGAATTGATTCCTCCTTCTTTTACGGTGATGTGGAATAAGTGGCACATGAATACACTGTTACAGACTCGCACCACAATCCCATGTTTCGAAGTCAAAAGACATCCCATGTACACCCATGTGCTATTACAGTCCATTGCTATTGGTCCACGTGTGCATGACTCATGTAGGAATATGAGCCTATGTTTCATATTCCGTTTTTCATATATATATATATATATATATATATATATATATATAGAGAGAGAGAGAGAGAGAGAGAGAGAGAGAGAGAGAATAAGGGAGGTGAGGTGGCACCTCACTCTCAAAACAATGGTGGCGGTGATGTGGCACAATCCCAACCACACAAACGAGGGGAGGGGGTTAAGTGCAATTTGCCAATTATGAAATGTGTGGTTGAAATTGTGCCACGTCACCGCCACCCTTGTTTTGAGAGTGAGGTGCCATCTCACCTCCCTTGTTCTCTCTCTCTCTCTCTCTCTATATATATATAGAGAGAGAGAGAGAGAGAATAAGGGAGGTGAGATGGCACCTCACTCCCAAAACAAGGGTGGCGGTGACGTGGCACAATTCCAACCACAAATTTCATAATTGTCAAATTGCACTTAACCCCCTCCCCTCGTTTGTGTGGTTGGGATTGTGCCACATCACCGCCACCCTTGTTTTGAGAGTGAGGTGCCACCTCACCTCCCTTATTCTATATATATATATATATATATATATATATATACTCCATTCCTATTGGTCTGCATTGGCTAATATATGAATATGAACGTATGACTCATATCCCTTTCTCTCTCTCTCTTTCTCTCTCTCTCTCTCTCTCTCTATATATATATATATATATATAACAAATTTTAATTTATAAATATTTAAATTATTTTGAACAATATTAGAAAAAAAAATATGTTGCACGTACATTTACTAGTTTCATGTTAAAGCCATTCTTCACCTAATATTCAGTTGGATTGAACTATTTCCAGACCAGCCAACATCCAAAAGTAAAAGTTGGTCAAGTTGTTTCTTTTACCCCAAGCATCTCAAAAGCGAATTATCTACAGATTTAAGCCGCAACTCAAAAAACATCAACATGATCTTGGCGAACATAATCACGCCTTGACAGTTACAAAAAAAAATGACTTTCTTATCAACTTTCGGCAACAATTGCGAGTTTGAAACAGTAGCGGAGTTTAGATATTACTATCTTCAAAAATACAATTTAGAGTTAAGTGAAACTTTTCATCTTTCCCTTGTGATTGGCACACATCAAGTTTGGCAATCCCATCCCCTTCACTTTCATCCACATGGCCTTGCTTAAGCACTAAACATCAAAGTTATGATATGCTACCATGTTTGTGCTCGGTCCGGTGAGGAGCCAACCTCGCCGCCTGCCATCTCTCTGGTCGAAACCCCACCGTGTTTGTCAGTAGCTGCTCTTGTGGGCCTTTCTGATAGCGAACCATTGCTAGACACGCATGCATGCATGCATGCATGTGTATAGACCCCAACAGGGGGTGTCATTGCCATGTTCGCTGATTTTGGATTGGATTAGATCTCAACTTCTTCCTTGTTATATCAACATCTATTCTATGTTTTTAATAATTTCTTCTACTTTTTTTTAAAACAATTACAGAGAGCACAGAGAGCAAGATCCTATGAACCAACTCATGCTAACAACTGCCCAAAATACTTTTGAATGATCAACAGCCATACAATCTATACTTAACAAAACGAGAAGAACACCCAGGAACGGTACTAGAAATTCGAATTTGGGTGGACTGGAGTAGACTAAGTGTTGCTAACTAACATGAAAAAACCCAAAAGCGAGAGGAAAAAAAAAATAGTGTCTTCCTCTAATTCTTAGCAATGGAGAAGATTTAGTGAATCAGATCTGACAAATTGTCCTATAATTCGAAGCAATGATTGTTGGGAACGAAACGCGAAAACCGTTTTTCAAATTGGAGAGTACCCGCGAGAGAACTGAGCAAAACGCACAAACTAAAAAAATACCAAAGACAAATCGCAGACACAGAGATTTTTACGTAAAGAATTCAGATGGAAAAAAATCACGGGACGATCGGAGTCCAACCCTGAAGAACCTCCACTAATGGAATAAAGAGATTACACCCTCTACAAGCTCCTCACCGATCCAACATGGATCACCGCAACTCTTTGGAACAGAAAAATATATAGATTACAACCACGAAGAAAAAAAGAAAATGAGAAATATTCCAAATTGATCTCCTTCTCCGAAACGTCCTCCAATTCTTCTTTCTCCTCTCCAAAGCTGCAATGACACTCTTACCACATTTTCTCTCTCCTTTTGTTGCATATTGCATGTGCCTTTTTTTATAAACCCTTGCATGAATTAGGGTTTTCATATGAAAATATATATATATATGAAAGCCAAAAATATTTATAAAAATTAAATTACATTTAATCATATATTTAATGGAAATCAAATCATAAATTGACCTGCCATAAATTGAAAATCCAATTATATAAAAAATTAATAAATGAAAGATCCAATCGTAAATATATAATTAGAGTCAAAGATAAAATTTTTATATAATATTTGTTTACCATAAATATTTCAATATACGATGTTCGATGCACTTTTTAAACTTTTTCGAAACACGAATAACGTTCTAACTCCAAAGTATTTTAGTTTAGGAATCCGTCCCTCTCCAACATGATCAAATAACGAAAGTCACATGTCAAGATGAACTAGGAGAACATGAGCTTTCAAAATTAACAGTACTTGGCGATATCGATGTGGTGCATGTGGCAAGTTACCGGTGCCCCCACACGCGGGGCAGAAAAACCGGCCATGGTCCCTAGTCAAGAAGACCTCACATGGAGGGAGGTCCCTATGGCCAATGGCTCATTTGGTTCCATATTTCCATAACACCTAAGAATGTGCGATTGCTGCCAACTCAGACCATCTCAACAACAAAGCAAGCACCATCAATTTTCTAGTTGTGCGTTGCCACTACCAAAACTAATTAATGCTCTATTTGCTTGTTTGAGAAACCTAGCTGTGTTATTATTCTCAAGGAGAAAGACCAATTTGATATATATACTGTACAAGAACCTTATACCTAATTATGATGCATTCTCTCCCTCATGTGCCCATTATATATTATGTTTGTATAGTTCCCAACATCTTGAGCATTTGGTTATCAGAACAAAGCAAAATGTCAGGTCCAAATACTCCTTCCACCATTACACTAGAGCGAAAACACAAATTTGTTCATCAATGCTCACACCACTACTCAAAATATGAGAAAAAATAATATTAAGTGTACCATCAAATTATTCTTTTTTTTATGTTGTAGCTAACATAACGGTTGATATGATAATTTTAACGAAAAAAAAAAACAAAAACAAAATAATAATCATCAAATTTTTTTAATATTAGTATTAATTTTAATTTTAATTTTAAAAGTTGACATGTCAGATGTCACATGCATTAACTGTCAACATAAGGAGAGAGCTGATTTGGAAAACAAATTTGGAGGGATGAGTAACATTATTCTATGAGCTCGAAAAGAAAAATATAGATTAAAGTTGCTAGATATCAGGAAATTCTAAGTGATTTTCTGCGTAGAATTAGATACCCATTGTCTATAAAGTCAATATCCGGATATGATCTTCTGCCAACTTTATACTTGTATTCTTGTCCCTCAAGCTTTACCGGGTTGTTCATTGTAACCACTAGGACAGTTCTATGTCGATCTAACCTAATTAACTTAAATGATGTTTATATATTCTTTTACAACTATATCTCACATTTTCATTTTCTTTGTTCTTAATTTAGCTCTTAAACAAGGATTTACTCAAAAATTTATTTAACAGATCTATTAACGGTCTTTTTTTTTCCTGTCATAATCTGTGTTATCCGGACTCTCCACTTTAAAAAAAAGTACCCGTGTCGACCCGATAGGGCATGGATATGGATATGAAATCCATTATCCATATCCGATCCTCCATGGTGACAATCGGATCTTTCATGGTGACAATTAGGAGGCTGGTAGTGAAGTTGATAGTTTATTTTAATGTGGTAGTGAAGTAGATAGTTTATTTTAACATGGTAGACCGGTAGTAAAGTAGTAGGGGAGTTGAAAAGACGGTCCCTTAGGGACTTATTCAACTAGTTCTGTAAAGTTCACTACTAGTTTATATATATAATTACATGTTGTCTTTTTATAAAATATTAGTTATATCTCCGTATCCGTATCCAAAATTCGGATCATTTTTAGTCGAGTCTGTATGTCCTTCAATTATGAGTTTGAAAGACTCGACTCTTGGATATGTATTCGTACCCACACCCGTACTCGAATCCAGGTAACATAGGTCACAATCTACCTAATTTCAATTTTGACTATAATAATTTAGTTAGCATGCATTACGTAAGGATTAGCCCATTAAACCTTCCTTGCACTCTGTTGGCTGTGTATATATTTTCATACACATGTGTGCAAAAGCTCAACTTTCTCCTTTTACTTTAGTCCCACATCGGTTGGACCTCTTCCCCCTTGTATGTATATATTACTTCTTCTTCATTGCTCTCTTAAGATGTTGTGTGGGGAACCCCTTGGGCCACACCCGCGCGCCGCCGCCCGGCCCGGCTCGGTTCGGTTCGGTTCGACGCGCGTAACGGGTGCGGATACGTGCTCACACCTGCGGCCGTCGAATGCCGATCCATTTTACTCTTCGGGCTAGGATCCAAAAATCTTTTTGCTCCCCTTTATTTTTTGAGCCAATTTGACTCATTGAACGTTGGACATTTATTACTCCCTATGTCGAGGTTCATTTTCCACCTTTTAAACATGTGACAGCTCCTTCCCATAAATTTTCTTTTTTATTACTCATTAAACGCCTGGATTAATAGCATTTATTCTTTTGTCTGTAGTGAAGGCTTGGTTTCCTTCCTATATATTTGTTGAGGTTCTCATCTCAATTCTTTTCTACAGAAAAATCCACTACGTGAAATCTCTCTCCCATTCTTCTCTCGAACCACATTCTGTTATCTAAATCCTTGCTCTGGGCAGAGCTAAGTTCGGTCTCTCTCTCCGAATTGTGTGGAACGAAGAGAACCCGATAGTCAGGGGATTTTACCACTAGGAGCTTCCGAGAAACGTCTGCACATAGACCTCGAATCAAATCTTAGGGCAGTGCTTCGTGCACGACTTCCCCGGAGGACGGTAACACTTATTTTTCTTTCTTCTCTTATCAAATTTCTGAAAAATATTATATATATATATATATATATATATATATATATATATATATATATATATATATATATATATATATATATATATATATATATATATATATTAACAACAGTCAAAGAGTTGATCCATTTCTGATTTATAGTTCAAATTGAGAACTGTTCTAACGTGTAAGCTGTATACAACTTCACCCTTCAGATTTGAAAATTCTTACTTACTGTTTGTTGTGCATAACCAACTAATTTCATAGCACAATCTCGAAAACTATTGTCAAGTATAAATTTTGATTTAATTGCTACCATATTGGCAAGCACTGTTGGGTTGGTGCAACATTTGTATGTTAACAAAACTTGTTAGTTGAGTTGTATAAGTCATTTTGTCCACTGTTGTTCTAAATTTCTTTAAGCAACTTTGTTTATAGACATAATTGAATTATATCATACTTCTTTAGTTGAGCTGTATTATACTTCTTTAAGCAATTTTGTTATATAGATTTAATTGTCTATTTTGTGATTAAATTGTCTACTTGTTATATAACAAGTTCACACCTGCTATAAAATAATACTTGAATATATTTCTACTGCAACTTAGAACAATAGAAATAGTTTTCTACAAGTAAGAAATAGCTAATGTATAATTGAAAATCTCTTTGAGTCTGAATTCTAAAAGTAGAGATAAATTTGGGAACAAGTCGAAAGTCTCCTTCTGTCAATCGAGTGTAAATAGTCCTAAGCGACACGGTATTTAAGTGTCTTCGGACCACCACTAGCTGGGAACCGACCCCTACAGCTAACCCAAATTAATCTACACTTGATAGACTAAAGATTTTAAGATTGATTAGCAAAATCACTTGAACTATTATTCTAAATCATTGGACATTGTTATTGAGTAATTACGTATCTTTTAGTTTCAGACTTTTCTCATTAGCAACCATGACTAGCAAGGATGAGACTTTTGCTGCTAAACCTACAAAGTTCAACGGGACCTACTTTAAGAGAGGGCAAAGTCAGATGAAATTTTGGCTCACTACCTTAGGATTGATCTCAGCCATTGATGGTTCCACACCAATCACAAATGACTCTGAGACACTGAGTCTGACATAGGTGTATCCAAGTCCTCTGGCTCTACTAGACCCAAGATCCCTAAGAAAATAGACTACCATTGCTTCCACAGAATTCTAAGCACTTTGTCTGAATCACTATATGACATATTCTTTGAATACAAAAGTACTAAAGAACTTTGGGATGCCGTGGAAGATGAATATAACTGTGATGATGCTGGAATTGAAAGATTCAATTCCTCCTCATTCAACATATACTTTATGGTAGATAATAAACCTATGAATGACCAAATACATGAATTCCAAGAATACCTTAGGCATATTCAAGCCAAAGGCACTTTCTTCTCTACTGAGTATAAAATAGCCTGCTTAATAGACAAGCTTCCTACTTCTTGGTCTGATGTCAAGAAAGATCTTTCATACTCAAGGTGACTGTCATGACCCGCACCCAAAAAATCGGGCATGAGTCGTGGGTACGTCCAGCCTACGCCGCAGCATCGACGGTAGAACGCTGTCTAGGTCAACTATCTAGATAACTCACAAAAAATCTGCCATGACCTCTCCAAAAAGGAGGGCAACCACGCAATCAATATATAAACCTGTCAAGATCTCAACTCCAAACGGAGGAGCAATAACATAATGATAATCAAGTACTCAATCACGAATCTAAGCACGATAAGATAACAAGAAGACTAACAACTCCAAAGTCTAACCAACAACTACAACCACAACCACAACATCAATAATAATAATACATCATCCAAAATAATATACAATACAAGGTCTCAATCCAAAATCGGAGACAAATCCGGTGCTAAAAGCTAATAAAAACAACAACAAGGTCTCAATGATCCCGGCTACCAACCCGGAGATCACCCATAAACTAGAGGGTCACTGTCTGCACCATCGACAGGTTCAGGTCCATAAAACATCGGACACCACTCCTCCGGATACTCTGAAAAATATGTTCAGTCAGGACTGGAGCAAGTACATCTCTAACAGCAGTTCCATTTAAATGATAAAAACTATAAAACAGTTATAACAAGTAGCAAGAAGAATGAAGCAAGTATGAAACAAGAAAATATAAATCACTGGTGCATAAAGGTAAAGATGCATGGATATCAGAGCAAGATAGTAATGACTGCAAGATACAAGAAATCTAAGCTAAGATCAAGTTTGTGCACATGAACGTGTAGTGAGTCCAGCATGAAATACATGTAGTGAGTCAAGTCCAGAAACATGTAAGTGAGACCAACAAGAATGCAAGTGAGTCCAGACTATAAAGAATGAACTCGATGTCTTTGAAATACTTGTTTCGACATGTAAACGGCTAGGGGTAAGTACGGCTCACCGCGCACTGGGAGTGCGGCTGCTATCATTCCAGATTAGACCAGAGGGAGTGATTCCTGATGATTCCAGATGGGAATGTTTACATGTCTACTCGAGTATTTTCCCGCCCCGACTAATATAAGTGGATCCAAGACCCGATACGCAAATCAAGATGAGTCCAGCCTGAACATGAATGATGCCTGTAGTGATGCCTGTAGGTGATGCCAGTAGGTGATTCCAGAATAGAGGCCAGAAACATGAAATGTACGTGTCGCAAGTAAATAAATCCAGAAATACCAGTAAGTATTCCGTGTTGTGCCAGAATAATCAGATGATACTATACTAGAAGCTGAATCATAATAATCATCAGATAATAAAAACTATCAGAGAATGTACTCGCCTGACGTCCTGAGCAACTGGCGATCCGAACCGGTGTCGCAAGGACCTATTACGAAAAGTAAGGTTAAACAGGGTTCTAATGAGTTAAAGAGATATAAAATAACTAAAAATAGGCTTATAGGGTCGTTCTAGGTCAAACGGGTCAAACCGG
>JAYESA010000004.1:350263942-350393238 GCA_036927795.1 Iris macrosiphon
CGAAAATGCGCACGCACTTAGAATCGGCAACGACGAAAACCCCAAATACGCCCGAAATGCCCGTTTCTCCGCGACGCGACTTTCCGTGTCCGAACGGAGACACGCACTCACCCTCAAGACACCCGACAACGTCTACCTAGATCCTTCTAATCTAGGGCATCATCCAAAATTGAGCCAAATTTGGATTCCATCCGAAATTGACACAAAACCTAGTGTTAAAGTCTCCAAACACTACCAAACTAGTTCCAACTTCCTCCCACGGGTAGCCTAAGGGTCTAGGAAGGCTCTAAACTATTAATTACACTATAAAAGAGTAATTACAAGGGAGAAAATTAGGGTTTACCTCTTGGGAGTTGGAATCCCAAGCCAAAATCTCCAAAATGCTCCAAATCCACCAAACCAAGCTTCCAAGCTCCCAATCCAAGCTCCAACACCAAATCTAGGCTCTACCCACCTAGGTTGGGGAAGAATGTAGGGTTAGAGTTCACAACCATGGAGAATAGAAGAAGAAAGAAGAGGAAAAAGATGCTTACTTGAAGTTGGGAGGAAGAAATAAGAAGAAAGAGTGGAGAGGAAGAAGAAGTAGAGAAGAAGAAGAATGGGGAGGGGAATGGCTGCTGTGTTCTCATGGATGGGGGGTAGGTAGGGGCCGTTCATGACTAAAAATGGGTTTCACTAATTTCCAAATGCCCAAAACGCCCCCCTCTCACTTGGTTTTGGGTTCCGGGTTCCAAAAGCACTCAAACTAACTCCAAATCTCTCCAACTAACCCACTAAAAATATAATAAATATTCTAAACCCAAAAATAAGTCTCACAGGGGTGTGGGCTGGGTCGGACATGGGTCCACTAGGGTCTGACATGGGTCCAGGCCAGCCAAAATCATAAAACAATCAATAAAAATATAATACAATTATTAATTAATTATAAATATAATTAATTATAAATAATACACAATTAACTAAATAAAAATAAAAAATATCCGGCTCTGGTAATGGGGTGGTGACAAGCCTATCCTCCTTAGAAAATTTTGTCCCCGAAATTTAAAGTCAATCACACTCCTTCTAGGTCAAACCCCCAACAATCACAGTCAAAAAATTCTACCTAAACAACATACAAAATCAGGGTCCTACTGGTCGTGTTATCACAGTCTCAATCAGGGTCACTACACTATCTACCACAACACAAAGAAAATCTAACAGGTACTAATGAAGCACACCACAAGGAATGGAAAAAGACAGGAAGAAGAACAAAGAGACAAACCTGCTAACCCGACACCCGTAGCATCGGCCTCCTCGACCGTCAACGCATAAGCCCTACCCTGCTGGGGTGTATCCCTCTGCTGGTGCGGGACATGATGCTGTGCCACAGGTGGTCTATCTCCAACTCTCTGATCCTGTGCTCCACCCAATGGAGGTGCAGTGGGGCAATCTCGCATCTGGTGAGCAGCGGATCCACAGAACAAACACACCTTCAGCCACCTCCTACAAATATTCCAAGTGTGTCCTGCCTTCCTGCAGTAGGAACAAGTGGGCACCCTCTGATCCTGACCCTGCTGCGCTGCCTTCTGCACATAAGGACGCTTAGCCGGTCCCGCACTACCACTGGCACTGCCTGAATCATCCCTGCCCCTCTTGGACTTGAGCTCCAAGTCATCCTCTGCTCTCTGAGCATCTCCTACTATCTGCTCAAAATTCGCCTCGCGGTCGCTCCTGGTCAAAGACTTGACCGCCATGACCAAGCCCTTGCGAAACTTCCTCGCCTTTGCTGCCTCACTCAAGCCATCTACAAATCTGCCCAGACGGCAGAACTCTGCTGCATACTCGTCCACCGTCATGCTCCCTTGGACGAGTGCCTCGAACTGGCTCTCCAAAGCACTGAGCGCCACATCTGGGAAAAACTTCTCCTTAAAAAGCCTCTTGAAAGCCTCCCAAGTAAGCCTTGGCGCTGCGATCCTCGTATCTGTACGATACCACGTCAAAGCGAGGTCGAACATCTGACTGCCCGCTGCCTCTATCTACATGCTGTCTGAAATCTGTGCCAGCCTGAAGATCCCCTCAATCTGCTCTATCCAGTCATCCGCGTACATGATCCCTTCTGTACCACGGAACTCCTTGGGCCGCATCCTCTGAAAGTCAATAATACTGCCCGGCCTCGGATGCTGAATCTGATCTGCCTGTGGCTGAATCTGAGCCACTCTATCCACTGCCATCATGGCTACCTGGTGGGCATTCTCAATGCCCAGCCTCATCACATCCACCTGACGGTGCTGCGCGTCCATCATCTCCCTGAAGAACGCAAACAACTGTGCGGCATCTACTGGAGCAGGAAGTGGTGGAGGAACCACCGGAACGACTGGAGTAGTCCTCGGATCGACAGGTGAAGGAGGATCCCCGAGAGAAGCAGATACTCCCTCAACCGCAGGAGTGGTGAGTGGAGCGTTAGCAGCTGCCTGAATACGAGCTGGACGAGAGGTAGCAGACCTCTCAGTAGCAACTGCTGGAACGGTACGATGGGATCGTGTCTTCGGAGGTATCCTGAACACAGATCAAAAGAAGTCAATACGGTGCAAGATACGATATCATCAAAGAAGGACGGTAATATTTCAAAAGAAGTAAATTTAGAATAATTAGATTGGAATTGTTCCTAGTCGTGATTGAGTACACTCTCATCCTAGATCCTAGATCCTATAGCAGGCTCGCAGCAGTACAACTAAGTTATTGTACCACCACGACATCGTACTAATTGCGAATCGAGACCTGCATGGGGCCGCCACCAAAAACGTGTCACGATCCGCACCCGGAAAATCGGGCATGAGTCGTGGGTACGTCCAGCCTACGCCGCAGCATCGGCGGTAGAACGCTGTCTAGGTCAACTATCTAGATAACTCACAAAAAATCTGCCATGACCTCTCCAAAAAGGAGGGCAACCACGCAATCAATATATAAACCTGTCAAGATCTCAACTCCAAACGGAGGAGCAATAACATAATGATAATCAAGTACTCAATCACGAATCTAAGCACGATAAGATAACAAGAAGACTAACAACTCTAAAGTCTAACCAACAACTACAACCACAACCACAACATCAATAATAATAATACATCATCCAAAATAATATACAATACAAGGTCTCAATCCAAAACCGGAGACAAATCCGGTGCTAAAAGCTAATAAAAACAACAACAAGGTCTCAGTGATCCCGGCTACCAACCCGGAGATCACCCATAAACTAGAGGGTCCATGTCTGCACCATCGACAGGTTCATGTCCATAAAACGTCGGACACCACTCCTCCGGATACTCTAAAAAATATGTCCAGTCAGGACTGGAGCAAGTACATCTCTAACAATAGTTCCATTTAAATGATAAAAACTATAAAACAGTTATAGCAAGTAGCAAGAAGAATGAAGCAAGTATAAAACAAGAAAATATAAATCACTGGTACATAAAGGTAAAGATGCATGGATATCAGAGCAAGATAGTAATGACTGCAAGATACAAGAAATCTAAGCTAAGATCAAGTTCGTGCACATGAACGTGTAGTGAGTCCAGCATGAAATACATGTAGTGAGTCAAGTCCAGAAACATGTAAGTGAGACCAACAAGAATGCAAGTGAGTCCAGACTATAAAGAATGAACTCGGTGTCTTTGAAATACTTGTTTCGACATGTAAACGACTAGGGGTAAGTACGGCTCACCGCGCACTGGGTGCGCGGCTGCTATCATTCCATATTAGACCAGAGGGAGTAATTCCTGATGATTTCAGATGAGAATGTTTATATGTCTACTCGAGTATTTTTCCGTCCCGACTAATACAAGTGGATCCAAGACCCGACACACAAATCGAGATGAGTCCAGCCTGAACATGAATGATGCCTGTAGTGATGCCTGTAGGTGATGCCAGTAGGTGATTCTAGAATAGAGGCCAGAAACATGAAATGTACGTGTCGCAAGTAAATGAATCCAGAAATACCAGTCAGTGTCCCGTGTTGTGCCAGAATAATCAGATGATACTATACTAGAAGCTGAATCATAATAATCATCAGATAATAAAAACTATCAGAGAATGTACTCGCCTGACGTCCTGAGCAACTGGCGATCCGAACCGGTGTCGCAATGACCTATTACGAAAAGTAAGATTAAACAGGGTTCTAATGAGTTAAACAGATATAAAATAACTAAAAATAGGCTTCTAGGGTCGTTCTAGGTCAAACGGGTCAAACCGGTGAAATCTGGGTCAAAAAGTCAACTCTAGGTCCAAAAAGTCAACTTTGGGTCAAAACTAGGTCAAAAGTTGACTTTGGCGGTCAACTGAGTCAACTACGGTCAAGTCTAGGTCAAACTAGGGTGCTCCTGAAATTCTAGGTCAAACCGAGGTCATTAGGCTAGAAAACTCTCAAACCCGCCTCCTTGAGATATCGGGATACCCTCGGTATCCGATACCCCAACCTAGGCTACGCACCCCACCTAAATCTGCTAAAACCTATGCTAGCACGCGTAAATATATACACATAAGCATATAAAAATTACTCCAATACTATTCCTAGGCTATTGCTCAAAAATCTCGCTCGAAACTCAATACCTTGGATATCTCAAGGTATTGAGATACCGCTCTAAACTCAACCCGACTACCCCTCTAGCTAACTAACTATGCATAAACATATATATCTAGCTATAATCTAGGCTAAAATATATATATATATATCTAATACATATATGCATATACCTAGGTATCTACGTCTATATCTCACATACCTTACATATATACCTTACATATATACCTTACCTTACACATACCTTACACACACACACACACACACATATATATATATATATATATATATATATATATATATATACCTAGATATCTAACTATCTATCTAGCTATCTAACTATCTCTCTACTATTTATACATCTACCTATCTATCTGTCCATCTACCTATCTACCTAGTTATCAATCTATCTAACAATCTATATATCTATCTAACTATCAATTAAACCATCTATCTATCCATCTATCTTATACCTATCTAACTATTTAAATAACTATCTAGCTATCTATCAATCTAATCTATCTATCTAAATACCTATCTATGTATCTAACAATCTAACTATCTAATCTATTTATATCTATACCTATGTATCTATCTATCTAATCTATCTACGTATCTATTTATCTATTTATATCTAGGCATCCATCTATCTAACATCTATCCATCCATTTATCTAACTTATATATCCACCTACCTATTAATCCAACTATCTACTAATCTATTTATATATATATATATATATATATATATATATATATATATATACCTCTCTCTCTCCCTCACATTGCTGCTCTTGCTTGTGCTTGCTGCTGCTGCTAGCTGTACTGCTACTGCTGCTGTTTATGCTGCTGCTGCAGCTCCTGTTTGCTGCTGCTGTGGTGGCTGCTGCCCCACAGCAGCAGCTGCTGTTGCTGCTCCAGTTCTGGGCACCCCCCCTCTCTCATACACACACACACACACACCTATATACATATATATATCACTATATATATATACAACCATATATATATATATATATATATATATATATATATATATATATATATATATATATATATATATATATATATATTCTACTATATAATGCCAAAAGTAGGCTTCACCGTGGAAGTTTTTTTTCTTCCAAAAATGCCCTTCAATATATTTACTAACTAAAAGAATACCTACAATAAATTCTACTGATAACCATTTAAGAGATTCATTCATGTATTACGAAAATCGAAGGGTTCATACTACTTGCTAAATCTTCTAAGATGCTCCCACGGAATTTGAAGGGTTAAATTCTTAACCTATATAATTAAAAACAACAAAGTTAAATCAACTCATCAACATCATCCACTCCAAGATACGTGCAAAGCACGTACATATATATATATATATATATATATATATATATATACACTCTAACATATAAATATATTCTAACACACACACACTAGCACATATAACTACACACACATACTTATGTATAAACACACACACACACACATACAAGCACACACACACACACACACACATATATATATATATATATATATATATATATATATATATATATATATATATAAACACATCTATATATTTATACACACATATATCTATCTATATATATACACTAATATATATATATATATATATATATATATATATATATATATATATATATATATATATATATATATATATATATATACATATACACACTCACACACTCAAACATATATATATATATATATATATCCTCACTCACACACACTCACTCTCACACACCCTCACACACACACTCACTAGTACATAACCACACACACAAACACTCATACATATATATATATATATAAATATATATACTTATATACACACAAACTCATATACATATATATCTATATCTAAACACTCACTCACACTCACACACACACTCACCTACACACATACACTAGCACCAACACACTCACACAAGCACTCACTAACACACTCACACAAACACCCACTAACACACTCACAAACACATAAAAACACACATATAAATAGAAAAAATATATATATAGAAGCACACACACACACACACACACACACACATATATATATATATATATATATATATATATATATATATATATATATATATATATATAAACACAACACACACACAAACAACGCCCACAACGCCCACAACGCTCACCATCGCACGCCCAACGACCCCGACACGCACAAACACCTATAAATATATAAAATATAGCCCGAAAATTCTAGCACACACTTCCCGAAGCTAACCCAACGCGCGCACAAGCCCGAAACTAGAAAACCACGCCGAAATGGCCGTTCGGTCATTTCGACGAACACGCGGTGTGCGGTTCGGAAAACCTCCTGAAACGCACACCAAACGAACTCGGAATCGGCCCAAAATTTATCCACGGGTCCTAAACGATATCTAGATCCTAGAAAAGATGCTACCACGTCGATTCTAGGTCTATGGCAAAAATGCGCACGCACTTAGAATCGGCGACGACGAAAATCCCAAATACGCCCGAAACGTCCGTTTCTCCGCGACGCGGCTTTCCGTGTCCGAACGGAGACACGCACTCACCCTCAAGACACCCGACAACGTCTATCTAGGTCCGTCTAACCTAGGGCATCACCCAAAATTGGGCCAAATTCGGATTCCACCCGAAATTGACACAAAACCTAGTGTTAAAGTCTCCAAACACTACCAAACTAGTTCCAACTTCCTCCCACGGGTAGCCTAAGGGTCTAGAAAGGTTCTAAACTATTAATTACACTATAAAAGAGTAATTACAAGGGGAAAATTAGGGTTTACCTCTTGGAAGTTGGAATCCCAAGCCAAAATCTCCAAAATGCTCTAAATCCACCAAACCAAGCTTCCAAGCTCCCAATCCAAGCTCCCAATCCAAGCTCCAACACCAAATCTAGGCTCTACCCACCTAGTTTGGGAAAAAATGTAGGGTTAGGGTTTACAACCATGGAGAATAGAAGAAGAAAGAAGAGGAAAAGGATGCTTATTTGAAGTTGGGAGGAAGAAATAAGAAGAAAGAGTGGAGAGGAAGAAGAAGTAGTGAAGAAGAAGAATGGGGAGGGGAATGGCTGCTGTGTTCTCACGGATGGAGGGTAGGTAGGGGCCGGCCATGACTAAAAATGGGTTTCACTAATTTCCAAATGCCCAAAACGCCCCCCTCTCACTTGGTTTTGGGTTCCGGGTTCCAAAAGCACTCAAACTAACTCCAAATCTCTCCAACTAACCCACTAAAAATATAATAAATATTCTAAACCCAAAAATAAGTCTCACAGAGGTGTGGACTGGGTCGGACATGGGTCCACTAGGGTCTGACATGGGTCCAGGCTAGCCAAAATCCTAAAACAATCAATAAAAATATAATACAATCATTAATTAATTATAAATACAATTAATTATAAATAATACATAATTAACTAAAATAAAAAATACCCGGCTCTGGAAATGGGGTGGTGACAGTGACCTTACCTTTGCTCAACTCATAAAAAAAATTAGAACAAAAGAACAAATTAGGCTAAGGTCTAATCCTAAGTCTGAGTCTAAAGCTAAGGTAAACCTAGTAGAATCCCAAGGCAAACCCAAGCCTCATCATCATCACAAACCCAAAAGGAATATCTTCAAGAAGAAGCAGAACCTTCAGCCTCACCACCAAAACCATCATCACCATAAACCAAGAAACTTCGGTTAGACTCAAGATCAGAAGAGATTCTATTTTGTGTATGGTAAAACAAACCATATGGCCACCAACTGTTTCCATAAGAAGAAGGAAGCTGTCCAGCCTTCTTACAAAAGAAAACGTCCAGCCAAACCAAAAGCCAACATGCTTCTCAACGGCTCTTCTAGTTCCTTCAGGTCTGTAAGCTATCAAACCTTAGTTAATATTTTCTACCATTCTGACGATTGGTGGTTGGATTCTGGAGCTAATGTTCATATTTTCTTTGATCGCTCATGTTTTTCAAACTATCAGGAATCAGGTGGAGGAGGTATAACTCTAGGAGATGGCTCAACGACACAGATTATAGGAAGAGGAAGAATAGATCTAAAGATGACATCAGGAAAAACTCTGACTCTTCATGATGTGTTGCATGTGCCGTCTATCAGAAGAAATTTAGTTAGTGTGTCTCTTCTTGTAGCTTCAGGGTACAAGATTGTTATGGAGGCAAATAAAGTAGTATTTTCTAAGAATGACTCTTTTATTGAAAAATAATTTGTAAGAGATGGTCTTTTTATTTTGAGTACCGTAAATAAAATTTCAGATCCTTCTTTTGTTCTTTCCAATGTAGAATCTTCAAATGTGTGGCACAGTAGATTAGGTCATGTGAATCTAGGTTCCCTAAGAAGGATGATGAACTTAGATATTATTCCTAAGACTCCAATAGATAATAAACACAAGTGTGAGATCTATGTTCAAGACAAACACACTAGGCTACCTTTCAAATCTGTAGAAAAAACTCTGACCTTCTAGAGCTAGTTCATAGTGATGTGTGTGACTCAAATATGATTTTGACCCGAGGCGGTAGAAAATACTTTGTTACCTTTATAGATGATCATTCAAAGTATTGTTATACATATCTTCTCAAAACCAAAGATGAAGTTCTAGACAGATTTAAGGTCTATAAATCTGAAGCTGAGAACCAGTTAGAGAGAAAGATTAAGATTCTTATATCATATCGTGGTGGAGAGTATACATCAAATGATATGATCAATTTATGTGAAGAACACAGAATAATCCATGAGATAACTGCTCCATAATCACCACAGTCTAACGGAGTTACTGAAAGGAAGAATCACACTCTATTAGACATGGTGAATGCCATGCTCCTCAGCTCAGGTGCTCCCGATAATTTATGGGAAGAAGTATTATTATCTGCCTGTTACATCCTTAATATGATTCCTAGTAAGTCTAATGATAAGACTCCCTATGAATTATGGAAATGTAGAGCTCCTAGGATCCATTATCTCAAAGTTTGGGGATGTCTGGCTAAAGTAGGAATTCCTGAACCTAAAAAGAGGAAGATTGGACCTATGACTGTAGATGATGTATTCATAGGATATGCCCTAGATAGCAATGCCAATAGATTTCTTATTTCTCACTCAGAAGTAAATAAAATCTCTAACAATACTATTATAGAAGCAAGAGATGCAGTTTACTTTGAGAATATATATCCTTTCAAAGATAGAATTTTTTCCTCTCCCTCCAACTCCTCTCTTGCTCCGTCAACTAGCTCTCATGTTCAAATATCTAGTTCACAACCCGAACAAAATATAGAACCTAGAAGGAGTAAAAGAGAAAGAATTGAAAAGAACTTAGGAGAAGGTTTCTTCACTTTTTTGATAGAGGGAGATCCCTCAACTTATCAAGAAGCAATATCTTCTCCTGATGCCCCTTTCTGGAAAGAAGTCATTAACAGTGAGTATAACTCCATCATAGAGAACAATACTTGGTTTTTAGCAGACCTACATTTAGGTAGTAAAATCATAGGTTGTAAGTGGATATTCAAAAAGAAACTTAGAGCCGATGGTACTATAGAAAAATATAAGACTAGATTAGTACCCAAAGGTTTTACCCAGAAAAAGGGATTAGATTATTTTGATACCTACTCACCTGTAGCTAGAATCACCTCTATCAGAACCCTTGTAGCCTTAACATTGATTCATAATATGCTAATCCATTAAATGAATGTAAAGACAACATTTCTAAATGGGGACCTAGAGGAAGAAATCTACATGGAGCAACCTGAAGGTTTCATTGCTAAAGGCCAAGAAAAGAAAGTTTGCAGATTAGTTAAATCTCTTTATGGCCTAAAGCAAGCTCCCAAGCAATGGCACAACAAATTTGACATAGTCATCTCAGAATATGGTTTCGTGCCAAATGAGTATGACAAATGTATATACTCCAAAATTATAGATGAAAGTTGTGTTATCTTATGTTTGTATGTAGATGACATCCTTATTCTTGGATCATCACTGGAGTTGATAATTAATACTAAGGACTATTTATCCAGCTAGTTTGATATGAAAGATCTAGGTGAAGCCAACTTGATTATAGGCATGCAACTGTCCAAATACAAGGAGGGCTATACTCTATCCTTAGCACACTCTATTGAGAAAATACAAATTTTTTTTGAGTATTTTAATAAGAAACCTGCCCTTACTCCTTATGACAGTAGTGTTGTTCTCAAGAAGAATGAGGGTTCTCACATGGAACAACACAGATATTTACAGATGATAGGTTCTCTCATGTATATATCAAACAGGACCATACCTGATATTGCATTTGCTATTGGGAGACTAAGTAGATATACTAGTAACCCAAATCAGTTACATTAGATAGCATTAGAAAGAGTATTTAGATATCTTAGGGGTACTCTAGATTATATGCTGCACTATACTAGACACCCTGATATCATAGAAGGTTATTCAGATGCAAACTGGGTAACTGACTCATATGATGTAAAATATACTACTGGATATGTTTTCACTCTAGGAGGAGTTACAATCTCCTGGGGCTCATGTAAATAAACTATCATAGCTAGGAGTACAATGGACTCCGAAATGATAGCCTTGGACACTACATGTACAGAAGCCGAATGGCTAAGAAACCTTATTATGCATATACCTGTTTTTATTAGTCCAGTTTTTGCAATTTCTATAAACTGTGATAATAAATCTGTTATGAAACTACTAAAGCATGATTCCGTGAATGCTAAGATGAACATGCACCTGCAACTGCACTTCAAGTCTATAAAGAGCCTATTGGACAAATATGTGGTTCTTGACTATATAAAGTCAGAAAAAACCTCGCAGACCACTTGACGAAGGGTCTGTCTAGGACTTTGATCCTAGAATCATCGAGGGGGATGTGGTTAAGCTCATAAGTAAAGTTACCAGCAGTGGCAACCCAACCAAGTCTGACTGGAGATCCCAAGAAGCCGGTTCAATGGGTAGGAATAAGCTGGACTTAGGTGACTTTTATGGAACACTGACCCGAGATTAAAATCTCATTACAATAATGCCCAAGTGGCTGTACGTGCGTACAATGATTTCCCATCCCTATGTTGACAGTGTTCTTGAGTGATATGGTTAGGATAAATTTTAAAACTCTTAATAGGTCCAAGCTGATATGCGGGGTTGACACCTATCACCAACCCTTAAGGACTTACCTATATGAGAGGTCGTGAATGCCGCGACTATGGGACAGGGCGATCCCAGACAACTCTCATGAATTTGGAATAAGTGCGCATGGCCAACCAAAAGCGCCACCCGTTAGACCCAGAACCTCTAGCGTACTATGTGTGCTATTTTTCTGAATTTGGTAAAATAAGTCTGATTTAAGGAATAGTCCATTAAGCACTTCTTCAGACAAAGACGATAGTCACTAAGTGAGATTCAAGGCTGTAGTCCATCTCATCTATGCATAGTATATACCTGTGTAGAAACTCTTCACTTTTAATTTTCTTGTCACATCTATTTCGGAACTTGACCATTTGGGGGGGGGGGAGGGATTGTTGGCTGTGTATATATTCCATACACATGTGAGCAAAAGCTCAACTTCCTCCTTTTACTTTAGTCCCACATCGATTAGACATCTTCCCCCTTGTATGTATATATTACTTCTTCTTCATTGCTCTCTTAAGATGTTGTGTGGGGAACCACTTGGGCCACACGCGTGCGCCGCCGCCGCCGTCCCGCCCGGCTCAGCTCGGTTCGGTTCGGCGCACATAACTGGTGCGGGTACGTGCCCACACCTGCGGGCGCCGAATGCTGATCCAATTTACTCTTCGGGTTCGGGCTGGGATCCAAAAATCTTTTTGCTCCCCTTTATTTTTTGAACCGATTTGACTCATTCAAATTTTGAACGTTGGACATTTATTACTCCCTATGTCCAGGTTCATTTTCCACCTTTTAAACATGTGACAGCTCCTCTCCCACAAATTTTCTTTTTCATTGCTCATTAAACGCCTGGATTAATAACATTTATTTTTTTGTCTGTAGTGAAGGCTTGGTTCTCTCCCTATATATTTGTTGAGGTTCTCATCTCAATTCTTTTCTACAGAAAATTTCACTACGTGAAATCTCTCTCTCATTCTTCTCTCGAACCACATTTTGTTCTCTAAATCCTTACTCTTGGCAGAGCTAATGTAATCACCTGAATTTTTAAGAATTTTAAAATTTATTTTTCTGGAATTAATTAGCAATTTTCGGTAATTTTTAAACCAATAAATTAAAGCTGTCTGATTTAAAATGAATTTTTAAATGATATTAAATAATATTAAAATGTGATGAAAATTATATTTTCAAGTGTAAAATTAAAAACCGAGCCTAGGGTATTTTTCCGGGAATTTATTGGACACCGGATGAATTTTTAAAGGATTAAAAACTATTGTTAAATTTATCTGATTATTTAAACCTATATATTAAATAAACCAACCCAAACCCAGTGATTAACCCGGACCGGACCGGCCGGTCTATCTAGACCGAACCGCTCAGGCTAGCGGGTCGGATCCGGGTAAGAACCCGACCCACCAGCACCAGACCCGACCCGACCCGTTCTAAACCCTAACCCCCAAAACTGAAGAGCCCCGACCCCTCGTCTGGCCGGCGGCCGTTTCCGCCGCCGTGGCCGCCGGCCGACCCCGCGGTTCATCTCTCCCTCACCCGGCGACCCATCCCCTTCCTCTTCCAGCCAACGTCCGGCCGATTCCCATCCCCAACCTCCTATTTAAACCCAGCCTTGGCCGCCGGATTTCCCCTTTACTTTCACCATCTCCGGCGACCTCCAAACCACCACCGACCACCCTGTGACCCCGCTCCGACCACCGGGACAGGTACGCCCAGCCTCCAGCAACATTTTTCGGCCGTCCTCGACCCGCCAGCACCTGCAGACCTCAACCAGAACCTCCGGGAGCCTTCTCCGGCGCTTCTTTCCCTTCTCCGGCGCTGATCCGGCCAGCCAGGGCGTCGACGACCACCCCGAGACCGGCGACGCTTTCGCCTGAACCCCAGGCCGACTCTGGCAGGCGTGGACACGACCCAGGACGCGAGTTCAAGCCTGGACACGACCGGACACAAGGCAGGACACAGTAAACCCTAGAGTTCAGGACACAATTTGGACACGTAAGACTCGGATTTTCAGCCTTCTTTCAGGTATTCACAACTTCCTACTCGTAGCTCTGTTTCATGTTCCGTAAGTTTCTTTGCAAAGCCTGTTAGACCCTCTCGGTGCCCAGACAAACTGCTCGGGGCATCGCGTCCTGTGGTGATCGCACACCGCGATCCAAAAACAGGAAAAAACTAAGCCCTGTTTCACCCCGGAATCGAGTACGCCCCGCTAAACGGGACGACTTGGTCATGTGCGGTCTTCACCGACACGTCAGCGTCGTTAATACGGATATGCGGGCTTTCGCAGAAGCTGATTCGGATGTGCGAGCACACCGGAATCAGTGCGTATCCGCGGACACCGTCCCGTATCCGTGTTTTCTGAATCTCGCTGTAACTTGGTGTACACAAGTCAGATCGAGACGAAACTTGCACCATCAGACTCGTAGCAATACGCTGGTCCTGTGGGTCAAGTTTGGTTCGATTCTGAGAACGTTGGAAAATCGCGTGTCGTGGGCCCCACAGGCTCCAACCGACGGACGATTTTGAGAACGGCTCATCGGAATCCAATTCTGGAAGTTCCGTTGGGTTCGTATCAACGTTCCTGACTTGTTGACACTAAGTTGGACTGATTTGGAGACCTTTGACCCTGACCCGGTTTTCAGTACGAAGCGACCTACACATGGACCCGCTTTGGCCTAGAAATGTCATTTTTGCCCTTGTGTCCAAACTGGACTTAAGGACAGCCGTTCCTAACTATTTCCTATGTTCTGAGACTGTTGTTAATGTTCATTTCAGCTTCTGGAGGAGTTATTGCTGAACCCACTGTTACAAGGACCGCCACTGATATTCCAATCCCAGGCAAGTGTACCTTGCCATAAATTGCAGATTATTAGTTTAATTAGTTCTCTTGTTTTACTTTTCTGTGACTATTGTACATGATATAACCTAGGACCGTATGACATACTTAGCGTCCGATCACAGTCGGGTGCCAACCCCGTACGCGGAGTTGTGTACGTCATTTAGTGATGGATATTCGAGACCCTTTATATTCTTGTGCTTGTTTATCAAGTACACTATAACCTAGGACACCTGACACCATACATTGGCAGAATCTTCCTGACATATTCAAGGTGATTCTGTATAGGATACAGGATGGACATAGTTATATATTCTTAGTTTATGACTGTTGCATTAGATCTGATCTCACGTGACATGGACATGAGACGTGTGGTTACATTGGGTGGGGAGAGACACACAGGCTACAGGCTGTTCTATACATATATACTATTATTGTGAGGTTGTAGACTCTCGAGCAGAGCTAGACCACTACTAGATATTGCTGCTACCGGCTCCCCGACACAGAGCTTGTAGCAGTCTCAGCCTGAGTACTAGTGTTGCTCTCAGTTGCATTTTCACTTAGATGGTTATGTAGTTACCCTGCTTATTCATTTACTATTTCACTGCATTTATTTCTGGCTTGTATTATTTGTACCTTGCTATGTCCCCTGAGGACCTGGAATGGATGATGTCCCCAGGTTTAGCAGAAGAGCATTACCCCGAGGTTTACGGGACAGGAGCTGAAGCTATACCAGGAGCTGTTGCTGAAGGAGAACCTAACATAGAAGCAGAGGTGATGGCAGAAGATTTTACTTGAGATTATGTTACTTGTACTCTTCAGATACTCTATTTTTGGACTCTTTTGTTCTGGTCTGATGAACCAGTGTTTTAGACTCTGTTCGGGTTGTTCCCCGACATACTCTGCTGAGACTGGACTTTGTTGTACTTTCTTTATTTGCTGATGTTCTTATTATTCTGTGTGTGGATGAGATTAGATTTTGACTTACTGTTGTAGACCTATATTACAGCTTAAGTATGCCCGAATGATCCATTAAATTGGAATGTCCTTCGGTTTGTACTGCTGGCCATTGCCACGTGGCTAGTCCCTCGACATTTTGGGACTGGGGCGTGACAGCTAAGTTCGGTCTCTCTCTCCGAGTTGTGTGCAACAAAGAGAACCCGGTAGTCAGGAGGTTTTACCACAAGGAGCTTCCGAGAAACGTCTGCACATAGATCTCGGATCAACTCTTAGGGCAGTGCTTCGTGCACGACTTCCCCGGAGGCCGGTAACACTTATTTTTCTTTCTTCTCTTATCAAATTTCTGAAAAATATTATATATATATATATATATATATATATATATATATATATATATATATATATATATATATATATATATATATATATATACAGTCTCAATGGTCGAAAATGTCCTTGTAGAATTTATGCAATTACCTTGAAAAGGACATAGTAAAGTGTGTTGTTAATATATATATATATATATATATATATATATATATAACACACCAATTATCATTACAGTCTCGATGGTCGAAAATGCCATTGTAGAATTTATGTATATATATATATATACACAATTGTCACTACAGTCTCGATTGTTGAAAATGTCCTTGCAATTTTATATATATATATATATATATATATATATATATATATATATATATATATATGGGTAAACGGAATATAAGTTATGGTGTTCATATTTCTACATGAGTCATGTACATGTAGACCAATAGAAATAGAGTGTACTAATGTACATGGGTGCACACACTATAGCTCATATTCCGTTTATCCCATATATATATATATATATATATATATATATATATATATATATATATAGAGAGAGAGAGAGAGAGAGAGAGAGAGAGAGAGCATCATAGCCATCCTGAGTATATATTAGTAACAAAGGAGAAGAGTAGGTATTAATTAATCACAGAAATGGCAAGGATTCACCCGAAGTATGATCAGGTTAGCAGAGCAACGTCGATCGAAGACGACGGAGATGGAACGGCGGCGGTGGCTATGACGGTGTGGAGGAAGTCGCTGCTGTTCAACTGCAAGGGTTTTACGGTGTACGATGGCCAGGGGAATCTGCTCTTCCGAGTCGATAACTACTCCTCCTCCTCCTCCTCCTCCTCGTCGACCAACGGAGAGATCGTGCTAATGGATGCATACGGAAAGTGCCTCGTCACAATCAAGAGAAAGGTAGATGATCTTCAATGTATAGATTTTTTTTTTTTTGGTTCATTCTATTTTCAGAAAATTGCATGAAGAGTATGAGCATAAAAATACCCTTTGGAAGATCATTTCTATTGATTTGCAAGAAAAAAACCTTCTTCTGAAGGAAACGTCCTGTCCTTCAGAGAGACCTTTTCTATGTACTATATCTACATATATGTCTTTATAATAAAAAATAAATAAAAAATGTTCATAAACATATTCGAACTCACAATTTTCATATCTTGATGTCATTATTTCCCAATATATATAACTAGAAAATACCCATATATTTTGATCTTACGAAGACATATAATAACACATAACACTACTCGTACCATGCTCAAAAATATTCATTGGAAGGACGTTTTTGTTCTCCGAATAAATTGTTTTCAAAATTTGTGTTGGTACAGTAGTTTTGTTAAACTTTTATGCATTTTTCTGTTTTGTTTTGGTTTTGTCAACAAAAGTAGACGCATGGAGCATAAAATCAGTATTTGTGTTGATCTGTGTTTGCTTTTAATTGCAGAGGCTAAGCATAGGGGAGAAGTGGGTAATCTACAGTGGCGAGGGGGCGACGAAACCTCAATTCTCGGTGAAGAAGCACGTGAACTTCCTCCTCCTCCAGTCCAAGGTGCTAGCTCAAGTAACCACCAGCAGCAGCAGCAGCAGCAGCAGCTCCTCCTACTCGTACTCGATCGAGGGCTGTTACACGCACAACGAGTGTACCATTTATGATGACCGGCGCCGACCGGTTGGGGAGGTGGAAAGGAAGGAAGGCGCGGCGGGCATCGCCCTCGGATGCGACGTCTTCCGGCTCGTCGTGCAGTCGGAGCTGCTGGACGCGCCGCTCGCGATGGCGATGGTCATCGTACTCGAGCAGATGTATGGATCTTCATTTTAATTTGTCGACCAACTAGTGCTGTTAGAATGTCAATAGCAAACTAACGTATGTTACGTACGTACGTACGTACGTACGTTGTGAGAGAGCTCGATGACCACATCTCTCTCACATGTAATTATGAGGCTTAATATATGTCTCCCTAATCTAGCTACTATTTCTTAAGATCATCGGGAAAATTTCCCGTGAGACTCTCGTTTGCTATGTGGATTACAATATCCATGCATCAAACTCATGGACAGTTAGTTAGTTATACTAAGTTTGGTACATTCTACATATTTCTGGGAACATAAATATTTTCGGTTTGATATCATAGATAAATTATCAGATAGATATACTACATTTCTTGGCATAATTTTTCAGAATTGTTCCTACCTCGCAAAATTACATTATAACTAATCGAGTTGGATCAGTTTTGATTCTAGTCAAGTGGAGTCCGATATGGGTCCTCATGTCTAATTTGTGTCAGTTTCGGGTTCGGACGGATTTGGATCCGGTCAAATTTGTGTAGGATTTAGGACTAGTTGAGTAGGCAGATTAGGATTGCTTCTAGACAAGCCATGTCGGGTTCGGTTGGGTTCGGATCCGATCAATTTATTTGTCAAATTTGGGTTAGTTGAGTTGGATCGAGTTTGGATCTAGTAAAGTTTGCATCAGATTTGGGTTAGCTGAGTCATGTCATGTTTGGATCAGGTAAAAATTAGGTCTAATCTGGTTTGGATCAGGTAGAGTAAATTTTTTGTCTAGTTAGTATTAGAAAAAGTCTGGATCCAGAAATAGTTTAAAAATTCCCAAAAATATAAATATTTCCGTTAGGTGGGATTAAAGTATACGAAGAAAATTGATGTCAAATAGAATAACTTATTTTCAATAATTTTTATTGGATATCAAGCATAGTAACATAGGATGAAAAATAACATATTTTCATCCGTAGTACCTATGCCTACCAAACATCCCCGGAGACGTATATCAGGCTCCTATCAAATTTTTTTTTTTTGATGGATTTTAGTTCAGAACTTGTTTCTGCTGCTAATTTTTTTTACTTGTAGAAGAAAATAAATTAGTTTTGCGGCTCTAAACAATAATTTGTGACAGTGGGAAGAAATCAAAGTGAGACATAAAGTAAAAGAGCTCGCATTATCGGCAACATTTTCGTGAGATAGTTAGTTGAACAAAAAGTCAAGGTAGAGATTGTTATATGTGGTTCACGTTCCACTATAAATTATTTTTTGACATACGATGATTGGAGAAGCAAAGAAGGAGTCAAAGCATCAATACGGGGTTTGAGAGAGTCAAGGACATCGGAACTGTATACCGACAATATATCAGTAATATGTCGCCGATATGCCGATTGGCATTTTTATTCTGGCAAGTTTATGCACAATTTTGTACTCATCGAGCATGTCGACATTATGTCATCTGTATGTTTTTGACTTCCAATTCGGGATAAAATAAGAAAAGATGCAAATTTGATAACTTGTTTTCGACGGTCAAGATTGCTCCAAATTAAGGGATTAGGAGGAGATCGATCATATTTAAGGTCTTCTCCAGCCCTAGGGCTAGAAGGGCTTGAAAGTTTAAGGACAGGCTTTGCAAGTTTTAGAGGCCACTAAGAGAATCTAAAGAGAGGTTGAACAAAAAATCAAGGTAGAGATTGTTATACATGGCTCACGTTCCACTAAAAGTTATTTTTTGGCGTACGATTATTGGAGAAGCATAGAAGGAGTCAAAGCATCAATACAGGGTTTGAAAGAGTCAATGGCATCAGAACTGTATACCGACAATATATCAGTAATATGTCGCCGATATGCCAATTGGCATTTTTATTCTGGCAAGTTTATGCACATTTTTGTACTCATCAAGCGTGTCGACATTATGTCATCTGTAAGTTTTTGACTTCCAATTTAGGATGAAATAAGAAAACATGCAAATTTGAGGAGTTGTTTTCGACAGTCAAGTTTGCTCCAAATTAAGGAATTGGGAGGGAATCAATCATATTTAAGGTCTTCTCCAACCCTAGGACTAGAGTGCTTGAAAGTTTAAGGGGAGGCTTTGCAAGGTTTAGAGGCCACTAAGAGAATCTAAAGAGAGGTTAAAGGGGATCAATTTTTTTTATTCAATAAAATTATTTCACTTTTTATTTTGTATAGTAAGTGGAACTTGATCGAACCAAATTGAATCACATATTTACGTATTTATTTTTTACTTGTTATTATTATTTAATTATCTTTATTTTGCTATTCTCGTTGTCATAAAATTATTGTTCATCGCATCCGTGTGCCTCTATCTCAGTAGTGGGTCTGGTCTATACGTCATTCCAAGGCTGGTGCGTATTTCCGTTGTCTACTAAAAAAAAAGGTGGTGAGGTGCAACCAAACTAGATGAAAACAAGCTAGTGTATAATAATCCCTCTCTTTATTATTTATCATAAGCTAAATATTACTCACGAGATTTTTTTTTTTTTTGAGATGTCCGGCAATACCCAAGGGACTTTACGTACGTTGCGTTGTATGCCATTTGGGCCCACTGCCCCCACACCTCCTCGCGGTTTGATTTCGAGACCTCCGCCCAGCCAAAAAAGTTATATCTCTTCTCATTGACCACAAGAGCCAGTTGAGTTCGATAACATTACTCACGAGAATTGATGGGTGTATAACCAATTGAACTTCATTACATTACATAAAGACACTTTGGCATGTATTTCTGCACATGTTCTCAGAGACATGATTTTATGTAATTTTATGACCTGTTAATGAAGATGTTTTCAAAAAAAAAAAAAAAAATTTGATGAGTGTAAGAGAAAAACTCCACGTGCTAGAGTTGAGAAAATTTGACCTATGGGCTATGGCTAGGAACAATGTACTCCACTATGCATTGTATTAGCTGTGACTTGGAGTTTGAAAATGGATATATATATATATGTGCCGATAATCAAGTGTAGTGCATGCATCAATCAAGGACCATATATAAGCTTAGCATTCCTACGCGTACATGCCTCTAGTTCCAACTCCCAAGAGAACGATAAAAATAATCAAGTGTAATGCATGCATCCATAGGAGCTATATATCCTTGAATTAATTGTAGCTGAATGAAAGGTCCACATGCAATGACCAACACAGATGGATTCGACATCTGAATTTCACGCTCACGTTTATAAAATCCATGTTCGAATCTGAATAATAACAATTATAATATTGGGATAAAAATGATGATACTAACGAAACAATACATGACAAATATAACAAAAAGTGTAATGCAACGTTGTTAGCTATTGTACTTGTTTTGCTCTTCGATTGTGTTGAGTTCGGCATTCCAAGTCGAAGGGTTGTCTACTGTGAGCTCTTTATGTCTATATAATCTATAATCAATTACAATGAACCGAAACAAATTATGCAAGATCACATAACGCAAGCAAGAACGGAAAAGAAAATGTAAACTTAAAAAAAAAAATTAGATCAAGTAAATTGAATGTATAAAATAAACATTTTCGATCTAACTAACAATTTAATTATTTAGTTTAATATTTAAATTAATTGTTGCTACTAAATATATATTACGAGAAGATTTAAAGTTGTACAGGACCAGCCCTGGTCCAACGCAGCTAGGACGATGGTTCAGGACCCACAAACAAGGAGGACCCAAATAAAAATTCAGTTTGGATATATATATATATATATATATATATATATATATATATATATATAATTTTGTATTAAAAATAGAACTAGTATATACCATGGACTTTCTCTTAACATAAAATAATTGTTGTTTAGTAGTTAATATGTTAGATATAAGAGGTTCAATGTTTAATTCTTGGTGGGATCTTTTTTTTTAATTTACTTTTATTTCAGTTTATATATATATATATATATATATATATATATATATATATATATATATATATATATATATTACATTATATATGATCATGGTTCTATTTTAAAATTTTGTCTAGGATTCCCAGGAACTTAGTGCCAGTCCTGCAATTGTAATTAACAAAGGATTCAGAATCAAATTATGGTGAAAGGTGTGCGAAGATGGCAGAGGAAGATGACCGAAAAGATGGGTGACGTTGGAAAGAAGGTTTGTCCAATTTTGAAGAAAAATAATGGTAAAAGGTTGAAAGAATAAAATATTTATAGTCTCTTATATACTCAACCTGATAGGATTAGGGTTCTAAAACATCTGGCTAAATCTAATCGGATTAGCTTGTTAACTTTCTAAATACAGGTATTAATCTTGAATCAGAGTTTTATCATAGAAGATATTACAGTTTTAGGTACAATTGTACGATGTACTTAGTCCAAATTTTATCGTATTGTTTAGAATTTAACTAATTTATTTAGACTGACATAATTCAAAATAATATATATATATATATATATATATATATATATATATATATATATAGAGAGAGAGAGAGAGAGAGAGAGAGAGAGAATAAGGGAGACACAATTCCAACCACACATTTCATAATTGACAATTTGCACTTAACCCCCTCCCCTCGTTTGTGTGGTTGGAATTATGCCACATCGCCGCCACCCTTGTTTTGAGAGTGAGGTGCCACCTCACCTCCCTTATTCTCTCTCTCTCTCTCTATATATATATATATATATATAGCTTTTAATATGAATTAATATTATAAGTCATGATAAGAAATTTTAATAAAATTATGACCAAAATCTAAAAATAATAAATAATAATCTGTCTTAATTTTTTTATTTTTTTTTTGCATATTTAGTCAACATTTTGATATACAAATGATAAAATAAAATATTAATCTATGGATACACTTGGGCTAAAAAAAAAAAACGGAAAAGTCTTACCAGCTGGAAGAGGGAGCCGGGAGACCGATCGCGTGTCACGTGTCCTCGATTGGCCTACCCAAAAAAAAAAAAAAATTCTCCCCTAACTTAAGATTCTTTTTTTTTCATCCATCAGAAAGCGACACGTGACACGCGATCTGCTGTTCGTCCCCTCCGGTCCATTAGATTTAATATTGGTCCAACTTAAATGAATCCAACGGTGAAAAGATATAGATGTCCAGATTCATCCCATGTACTACGCCCGAGTCCTAAGCGAGCCCATCAAAAACACATTCGTCGCAATGGAGATTGACGGCAGCCATGGGACCAACGGGACCACCCAATCGTTTGGTTGGATCAACTTCAGATGATTGGATCTTGTCGTCAGGTCAGGTCAGGTCAGGTCAGGTCAGGTCAGGTCAGGTCCCGTACATATTTAGTAACGTTTGTCGACGTGCAACGCCAACGGCCATAAGCATGAATGAATAAGAAGAACGTGTTGATGGACGAAACGCTACTGGCGAGCACGACGAGGCTAGCTAGCTGGAGAAGATGTATAGATCCACCGTCCACGTACTCAAACATATATCCACGTACTTCCTCTCTCTCTCTCTCTCTCTCTCTCTCTCTCTCTCTCTTGAATGCATTATTAATTAAGAGAGTTGCTACAATATTATTAATCTCGTTATTGTAAAGTTATTATTTATCATCACTTCCGTGTCGGACGACAAACCATGGTGAGAATTGATGAGTGTAGGAGAATAAAGTCCTTTTTAAATATCACAAATGACAAAACTATTGATACTGCTGTTACGTATGGGTAAGAAAGACTAATGCCACGCGTGCTAGAATTAATTAGAACATTGTATCTTTGGCTGAGGAACAATGTACTCCATTATTTTAGCATGCATTACATGCATGCATCTCGATCTAGCTACACGCATTACATTACATGCATGCATGCATCTAGTCCCAACTCCCAAGCGACTGATCATATAGATGATCAATTATATATATCATGTATCATTTTTGGGGAAAACAAAATCTTTCTGAGTTGTAACGATGCTAAGAATCTCAAGTTTGAAAAGAATAGTTGTCACATAAAAATTATAATTTTTTATTTCAAAAAAAAACTCTCCAAATAAAAATATAAAATTGGTTGTAAAATTGACATGACAAAATTAATATAAAGTTGGTTGTCTAGATCTAGACAATGGACTTAATAATGACTTTATTTCACATCATCAATTATAAATAAAATATTTATAAAAAAATAAGAACTCAAAAAAAATGTTTTGGAAGTTGAAAAAAGTAAATTTTATTATTTTTTCAATATTTTTGCATTGAAGAACACTTTACTATCTTATTGTCTTGTGTGAATATAATCTTGGCACAAAAAAAAATCATTATCTTGTGTCTAATATCACACAGAAATAACAACACAAAACAAAGGCACTAGGATTGGAGATGCTCTAACTACGTTATAAGAATTTAATAAAGTAATAAAATTTAATAAAATTATAAAAAAGGAAAAAGTTGGACGAATTTGCATGGAGGAGGATGACCCGCCAACTCAGTTGGCGGGGTGCAGCGCTGGAGAGTAACTCGCCAACTGAGTTGGCGGGGCGCTCTCCTCGAGAGGCCGCTCGCCAACTCAGTTGGCGGGGCATGCTGAGTTGGCAACTTAGGACCGTTGCACTCTGCTCGCCAACTCAGTTGGCGAGTAAGGATTCGTTTCCCACATTTTAGCCGTTGCACAACGGCTATTACATTCAACACTCTCCCTCTATAAATTTTCTATCTCAACCAAATCATCTCACACTCACTCTATTTTCTTTCTTCCCTCTAGCAAAGTCTCCAACACTCTCTCTGTCTCTCTGCCTGCAGCTAAAGTTCATTTGAGTTTTCTGTAGCAAAAGTTCTCAACCGTCATGGATCGTAGCGTAAGAATTGTATGCTCGCACGGCGGTAAAGTAAATGGGTTAAATTACGAAGGAGGAGAAAGTATAATTTTTTCAACTTATCCGAATATTAGTTTTGAAAATATACGTAATCATATTATTGAACGTTGTTCTATTCATTATGATTTTATTCTGAAGTCTATTTTTTGTTCTAATTATTTTTTGATACATAGTGAAGATGCATGAAATTATATTCTTGAGATTAATTCACAATCACGGTATATAAAAATATATGTTATTAAAGTAGCAGCAACCTTAGATAGTAGAAATAATGAATATTTTTCTGAATATCAGCATGTTAGTTCGGGTGCTAGTTCTTCTCAACAAATAGTTTCATTTATCCAAGAAGGTCATTCATCAGATGAATCTAACCATGATGATGATAGTGACAACAACGATGGAAATAGTGATGATTTAGTTAAAAATGTAGATTATACGGTAGATGATGATGTTGTAAAAGCTATCACTGACGAAGTATTTAAGGGACAATCATTTCTTAGTCGTTCTCACTTTAGAAGCTTTATAAGTAATTTAGCAATTAAATATAATTTTAGTTGTTCAGCTAGTGTTATGAATAATGCTCGTGGAATTATATATAGTTGTGATCAACCGAATTGTAATTGGAGAGTATATGTCAAATCTATTGGAAATGACGATATAGTTAAAGTTAGTACATTGGAAAATCGTCATTCTTGTTTAGGAAGACTTACTACAGGACGTCATCGACTAGCTACCGCTGCATGGATTAAGACCCTCATAATTGACATTATTAGAGATAACCAGTCATACAGTCCATCACAAATTGTTAAAGATATATATAGGGAGCACCGTATACAAGTTAGTTATTCCAAAGCCTGGAGAGCCCGAGAGACAGCATTAGCTGAAATTAATGGTAGTTATGATGAGGCATACGCTAGTCTTGAGGAGTATTGTTATAGAATTATGGAGACAAATCCAGGTAGTACATGTTTTATTAAAACTGCCGATAACAATAGCTTCCAACGAATTTTTATTTGTTTTAAGTCATGTATTGATGGATTTTTAAGGGGATGTTTACCAATTATTAGTACTGATGCTACATTTCCTTCGTCTAAATATCAAGGTATCTTATTTATTGCTTGTGCTCACGATCCTAACTATCAATTATATCCTATAGCTTATGCTGTTGCTGAAGGTGAGAATAGTGATTCATGGTCTTGGTTTTTAAATTCTCTTAAAATATCTTTTGAAAGTTGTTTTAATGATTGGAGTACAATTTCATTTATATCTGACAAGCAAAAGGGATTAATAAATGTTGTTCGTGCTATTTTTCCTGCATGTCCTCATTTTTTTGTATTCAACATTTTAAACAAAATATGAAAAAAGTTACCAAAGAACCAGTATTTCAACGCTTATTAGACTCGCTTGCTAGATCATATAATAAAACGGATGCAGAGAGTTTGTTTGATATAATTAAAGCCGAGAACATAATGTTGTAAGATTGGCTTATTGGTGTAAACGATGAAAGTCGTCGATTTGAATATTGGATAACAGCGTATGCTACTTGTCCTAGATTAGATATTAACACTTCTTATCTTGCTGAATGTTTCAATAGCTGGATTAAGAAATTACGAGATAAGCCAATAACAATACTTCTCGATGGTATTAGAGCCAAGATTATTACACTTCATGACAATCGTAGAAAGAATGCTGAAAATATAGACATAGATTATTGTCCGAAGATGTTAAAGAACATGGCTTCTATTATCAAAGAGAAGAATCACCTAGAAATATTAGCTATTGATAGTTATAAGTTTGAAATAATAGACCGGGCAACAAGTAGAACCTATGTTGTTAATATAACTGACAGATCTTGTACATGTTTAAGATGGTACCATACTTATATACCATGTATACATGCATGTTTTGTTTGTAGATATTGCAATATTAGTATTGATAATTTTTATCCTGCAGTATTTTTGACGGAAACCTTGAAAAGTGTATATGCACAAAAAATGGAGCCAATTCCAGTTCCCTACAAGATCCAAGCTCCTTTGGTAAGAGGACAAATTGGGGTGCCAGATGTAAGACGCAAAGCCGGAAGACCAAAGAAGAACCGCATCAAACCCCGGGATTCATCGACAAGAGATCTACGTTGCAGTAATTGTGGTGCTATGGGACACAACCGAAGAAGATGTACTAGTCAACCGAGAGAGTAAAATAGAATTGTTCAATACCCAAATATTGTAATAAAAAACCATTACAAATCATACAAATATTGCAATCATACAATGTTATAAATTATCTACTCGTCCTCGTCTTGTTGAGTTTGGGTAGGCAGCGGTGCTGATGGAGTCGAAAAAAATTGTGTGAATATCTGGTAGCTTTCATCTCCAGCAGTCTGGTAACTCGGACCCGCTCCAACATACTGGTCACTCGGGCCCGCTCCAGCATACTGGTAACTCGGGCCCGCTCTTGCATACTGGTAACTCGGACTCCCTCCAGCATACTGGTCACTCGGGCCCGCTCCTGCATATTGGTAACTCGGGCTCCCTCCAGCATACTGGTCACTCGGGCCTGCTCCAGCATACTAGTTACTCGGACCCGCTCCAGCATAATGGTCCTCTGCAGTATCCCTCCGACGACGACGAGAGTGTCTCTGTCGTACTAAGCCGGTCAGATAGTCCGGTGGAAGACGGGATTGTACTGGAGGCATTTCCGGTTCCCGTCCAATACCCAGATGCTCAACACGAGTCACAAGTTCCTGCATAAGACGACGAGTCACATGTTCCTCCATATGAGGTCGTTGTAAATGTTGCCGGTATACCCCACTCTGAAATTTCAAACTTGTAAATTAATATATTTATCATATCTATGTATATGTATTTTTGAAAGTATAATGAAGTCATACCAAATCATGCATTCCATCGGCAAAAGCACGCAGAGTAGAATCGTCTACAGATCTAGTCTTGAACCTTTGCTCCTCATAGTGGTATACTCGGTTGCTCATAAGAGGGCATCCCCACCATTGCCTATAGTCCAGGCTACCCATGTCTGCAAAATGTAAACAAAATTTTGGCTACGATAAAGTGATACACTCCTGTATTGGTAGTGTTGATAATCCACTACATCTGTAGGCCAGCGCATAGCAACTGGAAATACTCCAACATTACTGAGAATGCTGGTAACATGCCTACCAATATAGAAGTGCTCGTAGGAGCAGAACTATAAAACAAAAATATGACATTAGTACAAACAAAATTTGCGTATAAAATTACTCTAACTTTTTAAGGTCTTTCATTCATATCTGAATCAGTGAAATACATCCACAAATACTCTTGCGATTTGATCTCACAAATTCTGTCAGATTGGCGTATAAAAATGCAAGAGTAGCAGCTCCCCACGCATGCTCAGTAGGTTTTGTCAAATCATCCAAGAATGGTAGAAGCTGCACATTTATCATATTTCCCGATGCATCGGGAAATAGAATTGCACCACATAAACAGAGCATATACGCTCTAGTGCAACGAATGACCTGGATATATTAAGTGTTATATAGAATTGTACCACTAAATTCAGTCATAAACAAATTTACTAATAAAAATACATATCCGTATTTTATCTACATCAACCTCCCCGTCAATAGTGTGATGTAGGTCCATGAAGTTGCCACGGAGCCATGTAAACTTCACAAAATTGCGATCTTTTATACCTGATGTAGGGCTAACACCGAGATACCTCCTGATCAGATCAGATCCTTTTAAGTGCGGATCAAAATATATATCGTTACCTTTAATAGGTAACCCTAGTATATTTGCCACATCAAAAAGGGTGATCGTCATCTCGCCGAATGGGAGTTGGAAAGTGTAGCGTTCGGGCCACCAACGCTCCGCAAGACTTACAACTAAATAAAGATCGTGGATTAAATATCTAACACGATCTATATAGTGGAATCCAAAGGATTCCACCAAAGCCTTTTGGACCGAATTTAGCTCCCACGTACGATAATTTCTTTCGGTCCGCCAATGTACATGGATCTGGGTTCGTAAACTAAGATCATGGTCGTATAACTATAAAAAAATATATACATTATATTTTGTGTGTAAATTGCTAAAGTTGAAAACTTGTAATTTCAAAAATTACCTCGTCAGTAAATATCTGACTAGAAATGTGGCCTTCACGTTGCTTAATAATAAGCTGGGTAGTCGGTCCGTCAGGAATACGACCGTCATTGTGAGTAGCCATCTCCAAAAATATTGATTATAAGATATGAGTAGGAGGAGGAGGAGGAGGAAGATGATTGCTGTGAGTAAGGAGGAGGAAGAGAATTGTTGTAAGGAGGAGGAGGAGGAGGAGGAGGAGGAGGAGGAGGAGGAGAAGAATGTGTGAGGAGGATTCGGTAGTGGAGGGTGTTTATACGGAGGGAAGGGGAGGGGATGGGGGTAAGTTGAGGGGATGGGGGGGTCTCCGAGGGAAGGGGAGCGGTCTGTGGGGGGGGGGGGGGGGTCTCTGAGGAAGGGGAGGCGTCAGGGATCCAAGGGGACGGAAGAGAGCGGCCCGCCAACTGAGTTGGCGAGCGGTCTCTCGTAGACTGCACCCCGCCAACTTTGTTGGCTAGCAGTCTCTTGTTGACCGCGTCCCGCCAACTGAGTTGGCGAGCGGCCTCTCGAGGAGTGCGTCCCGCCAACTCAGTTGGCGAGCAGTCCTCCTCTCTGCAATTTCTCCAATCTTTTTCCTTTCTTTATAATTTTATTACTTTAAACGAAAAAACCGCATTACATGCATGCATCTCGATCTAGCTACACGGATTACATTACATGCATGCATGCATCTAGTCCCAACTCCCAAGAGACTGATCATATAGATGATCAATATATATATCATGTATCATTTTTGGGGAAAACAAAATCTTTCTGAGTTGTAACGATCCTAAGAATCTCCGACCCTACTGTGAGTTTGGAAAAAATGATTGTCACGTAAAAATCATAATTTCTTATTTCAAAAAAAAATTCTCCAATTAAAAATATAAAATTGGTTGTAAAATTGACATGATAAAATTAATATAAAGTTGATTGTCTAAATCTAGACAATGGACTTCATAATGACTTTATTTCACATCATCAATTATGAATAAAAATATTTATAAAAAAAGAAAGAACTGAAAAAAAATGTTTTGGAAGTTGAAAAAAGTAAATTTTATTATATTTTTAATATTTTTGTATTGAAGAACACTTTACTATCTTATTGTCTTGTGTGAATATAATCTTGGCACAAAAAAAAATCATTATCTTGTGTCTAATATCACACAGAAATAACAACACAAAATATAGGCACTAGGATTGGAGATGCTCTAACTACGTTCTAAGAATTTAAACTTTTTCTTTCAAAACTATTTGAGAAAAAACCATTAACATCTCTCCAAAATTAAACTTCAGCTCTCGCCTCCCATGACCCGGGCTGGCCCGCAAAATTTGGTTGTATTGTACGCACTTAAATTTTTTTTTTTTTTGTTGAAAGATAATTTAAATTTAAATTTGTTGTAGATACCACTACTACAAAGGTTTGAATCCATCCAATCCAAGATAATGTGTCTCCCATCTTAACCACATGATAAAAATAATTTAAATTTAAATTTGTTGTAGATATCACTATCCCAAAGGTTTGAATCCATCTAATCGAAGAGAATGTCTCTTATCTTGACCACATGAGTTAGAGATTTGTAGCTATAATTTGATCATATTATGTAGTTAAATAATTAGTTTTAATTAATTAATTTTAATTATGTGAGAATATACATACGACTTAAACGATTCATTTGAACCGTTTTCAAACATCCCCCCCCCTCTCTCTCTCTCTCTATATATATATATATATATATATATATATATATATATATATATATGATGTCCACTCCACTACAACTAGGCTAAGGAGTATATAATAATCTCGTCTATTAAGCATCTTCGAATATTTTTGAAATAACATCCATTGGATATTTTTTTTTTAACCGTACATAGAATATCCTCCAGCTACTTAATGTTTCGCGATATTTTGAACTAATATATACGGTCAAAAAGACAGATCCATTAATTGCTATCTTGAAAACATTCAAATATGCTTAATAGCGGAGGCTTATCCTTCCTTCCTCTCTCTCTCTCTCTCTCTCTCTCTCTCTCTCTATATATATATATATATATATATATATATATATATATATAGCAGTTCTGGACCAAGGATAACTGGATGCTGGTCAACGGTCCAAAGATTAAAGAAACATCAACATAAACGTATTATAATATAACAAATATGTACAATGGACTACCATTAACACAAAATAGTTGTAGTGTATTAGTTATTATGTTAGACTTATATATATACTAGAAGTCCTTGATTCGATTTTTGGTAGTAATAAATTATTTTATTTTATATTTATTTTAGTTATATATATATATATATATATATATATATATATATATATATATATATTGAAAAAAATTTCTCGGACTCCCATGTGCTTAGGGTTGGCTCTGATATGGAGTAGTTATTCTGAAAAAAAATAAAATCTGAACGCATGTCATGAGCAGTCAAAATATATAGCATTCTGTCGTCAGTTTCTGATAAATTTATTAAGTAATGTTTCTTTCTATCCTTTGATACTATTTTGGGAAATTGTGGGTAACGTCGGGTATTTCACCAAAAGAGAGTTGACGAAACAGCTCAATAGGATCTAAATTCATCAAATAGATTGGTGCGTGCCGAAAGTTGTTTTTGTTTTATTCTTTATCGTTTCTTGAAAAAAGAGGCAAAATAAAAAGATGCTTCTTATTAAGTTTTCATTGTCACTATTCGTAGATGGTTTAGAAAGTCAATTCTAAAGTTAAAGAAAAAAAAAAGTAGTTAAAAAACTAGTAGTAGTTACAAGTGAATTTTGAGATAGTTTTGTCTATTGCTTTTCTTTTGAGAAAGAAAGTTAAATTAAGGATTATAATGTTAAAATTAGCTACAACTACCACAGTATTAAACCTCTCAACATTATAAAATCTTGGGTTTCTTCCCTCCTCCTCTTCTTCTTCTTCTTCTTCTTCTTTTGTTTTATTTTATTTATTTATTTTTGATGTCCTTTCCTTTCCGCTAGCTTCTTATAAGTACTAGTCACATTCATGTGCGTTGCACGTATCAAAATTTATTTTATAATGTTATTAAAAAATAAATATAAAATTATATTATATTAGAATATTAGAATATATTTTAATTATAATTTGTAATATATATATATATATATATATATATATATATATATATATATATATATATATATAGTTGGTTAGTTAGTTTAAATATAATTTAAATTTTGATTATATTTTAGGATTTAGTATATATTCAGGTGGTTTTTAATTTTTATCTACGTGAGAAAAAAACATATACTGTAGTTAAAAAATATTTTAATTTTTTATATATTAATAAATAATTGATGATATACATACGACTTAGATAATTTCTTTTTAACCATTTCTAAACCGTATTATAATAGTTAAAATTATTCTCATAGTCCAAAAATTCATCAATTAGATTGGTGCGTGCCGAAAGTTGTTTTTGTTTTATTCTTGATCGTTTCTTGAAAAAGAGGCAAAAGAAAAGATGCTTCTTATTAAGTTTTCATTGTCATTATTCGTAGATGGTTTAGAAAGTCAATTCTAAAGTTAAAGAAAAAAAGAAAAAAAAGAAAAAGAAAACCAAGAAGTATTTACAAGTGAATTTTGAGAGAGTTTTGTCTATTGCTTTTCTTTTGAGAAAGAAAGTTAAATTAAGGATTATAATGTTTAAATTAACTACAACTACCACAGTATTAAACCTCTCAACATTATAAAATCTTGGGTCTTCTTCCCTCTCTTCTTCTTCTTCTTCTTCTTCTTCTTCTTCTATTTTATTTTATTTTATTTTATTTTTATGTCATTTTCTTCCCTCTAGCTTTTTATAAGTACTAGTCACGTTCATATCTGTTGCACGTAACAGTTTTTTTTTATAATGTTATTAAAAAAAATAAATATAAAATTATATTATATTAGAATATTAGAATATATTTTAATTATGATTTGTTATATATATATATATATATATATATATATATATATATATATATATATATATATATATATATATATATATATAGTTTAAATATAATTTAAATTTTGAATATATTTTAGGATTTGTTATATGTTCAGGTGATTTTTAAATTTTACCTACGTGAAAAAAAAAATACTGTAGTTAAAAATATTTTAATTTTTTATATATTAATAAATAATTGATGATATACATACGACTTAGACAATTTTTTTTTAGCCGTTTCTAAACTTTATTATAATAGTTGAAATTATTCTCATAGCCCTAAAAAAAGTATTATTGCTACTTATTCTTGCTATAGTAAGTCTACCCAAGAAATGGCTTAAATATGAAGGTATAATATTATAATTATAAATAAAGATTACAAAAAAAAAAATTGAAGGCATACCATATAATGGCCAAGTCATTGATTCCATTTCCAAAGATGTAAGAAAACAAAAGTAGACTACATGGAAATTTTTTTTTTACAGAAAGGGAATCTCATGAATTCATAATTAAGGAAATAAAAGTTTTAAGTGTTTCATGAATCTATTCTTGTCAAAGTGCATATAGAATACGACTTACTTTATTTTTTTAATTCATTACTTAAGCTTGAAGCCTTGAACTATATATGTATGTTTTATTTAGTTGGAGACTTAGAGTGGTGTATTTTTAATTTTTTATAGAATATATTTGACTTTGATTTTAATTTTGAATATATAGTAGGTTCATGACATTGATTTTAATTTTGCTTCCAAAGTTCATACACCCACTTCTTTAACATATCATTATAAGAACTTAATTTTGGTTTAAAATAATTATAATGTTCTCTTTTAGGTTATTAAAGTTGTTCCCAAGGATATGATTGGAAAAAAAATGACGAATTCTAAATAAAAAAGAGATTGATCAAACCTAAAACAAAACAAGACAAGAATGAGTCATGCATGAATACTCAATTAATATAGAACAAGATTCCAAGAATCCAACGTATCACCAGTGAGAATAGTTTTCATGTTGCCAGTCAATGACAAATAATGGTATTATAGGAAAGAAACAGTTGATAAATAAATTATAAATTATATATGATGTAACCAGAAGACTAATTTGCAAGTAATTAACCATGTAGAAAAGAATAGATTGAATGATTCATTACTAATAAAGAAGTACATATATATATGAGATGCTAGCTCCTCTCTCTATTATTTTATTCGATGTGGGACTAAAGTCCACTAATACTTTAATATCCCCCCTCAAGCTGGAGCATAGATGTCAATTATGTCCATCTTGTTACAAAAAACTGAACCCGAGGGCCTAAAAGAGACTTTGTAAAAATATCAGCTATCTGATCACCGGTCCTCACATGGTAAAATTTTATTAATCCCTTTTGATATTCATCACGGACAAAGTGGCAGTCAATCTCAATATGTTTTGTCCTTTTATGAAATACGGGATTTGGGACAATATGGATAGCTGACTGATTATCACACCACATATCTGCAGCGTCAGATCCTGCTTCTTCTTCTCCCAGCTCATTCAGAAGATGCTACAGATATAACACCTCTGGTGTGCCATGAGAATACTCCGCTTCTGAACTAGATCGTGAGACCACACTTTTCTTCTTGCTCTTCCATGACACTAAATTACCGCCAATAAAAACTGAATAGCCAGATGTAGACCGTCTATACATAGGACATGCACCCCAGTCTGCATCTGTGTCACGTCCCAGTACCGAAATACGGAGACGGACATGGCCGTCGGCTAAACGCCAAAAAGGTAAAACAAAAATGATACTCATAGTAGGGAAGAAGAAACCCACTTAAGTTTCTCGACGGACATCCTCCTGGTGTGCGCCATCGGACTGATACTGAACATGATCCTCAGGCTCTACTACTAAACCTGGCAAAAAAAAAAAACCAGCGGGGTCAGGTCCCGATAACAAGTACCACAAAGGAGCACAAGTGAATGAAGCAAAAATTAATAAAGTACATAAAATAGGAAATCCGCGCCACAACGACAAGCGTATGACCTTTTATCGGAGCAGTAGGACACCTCTACAACCAAACAAGGATAAGAGGTGTCGCACTACTCCGAGACATGGTACGACTAACCAATTATGAACACGATGAAGATATAACACATCAATATAATCCAGGACACACATGCCATAATACAAGCTAAGATATAGTTATAGTATGTAGCTTCGGTACATGACCTATTATGACACATTGACACAACCCTAAAAATCAAATAAGGACAAGGGTTGAACCGTCGCACCATAATAGTTCACGTCCCTAGACTACAAGCACATTCTCTGTTAGATCGGTCAATCAATCCTACGGCTTGTTATGTGGAGCCTGAGTTATCTCAGAAATAATGTATAATAAGTATTCTCAGATCATGCCAGTGCCGAACATGAGCTAACCAAACCAAATAAATAAAACATGCACTTGCAGGATGCACTAGTCTCCCGTAGGGCCACCGCGCTAAAAATAGGGCACTACCAGAAAAAGTCAAATTAGCGACGTCTAAAAACGTCGCTAAATAACCAAAAATCGTCGCTAATTAGGTTTAGCGACGTAATTAGCGACGTTTTAAAGAAGTCGGAAAATACCAAGTCGCTAATACAAAAAACGTCGCTAAACGTCGCTATGCCGACGTTTTTTAGCGACTTTAATGTGTCGCTAAATTTAGCGACGTTTTGCGACGCCAAGTCACTAAAAAGCGACGTTTAGAAAAGTCGCTAAACGTCGCTGATTAGCGACATCTATCGCGACGTTACACCGACGTCTTTAATGACCTGGCTATACTGCCATGTCAGCAATTGGCGACGTTTAGCGACGTCATTAGCGACGTTATTAGCGACGTTATTAGCGACGTTTTACGGCGTCGCTAATTAGCGACGTAATTAGCGACGTAATTTAACGTCGCTAAACGTCGCTAAACGTCGCTAATAACGTCGCTAATTTTTAAAAAAAATTAAAAAAAAATTCCCAGAATCAAACATTGTGATTCCCTGCAGTTTTACATCATCTTCATCATACACACCAACATGATTTAACTATATTATCCAATTAAATTAAAGACCACAAGAAGTATCAATCCAATTAAATGTGGATAACTATATAATCCAATTAAATTAACTAAAAAATTAATGACCACAAGAAGCATCATACATCATGTCTATTGTTGAAGTACCAATAATTCATAAATAATAATAATAATAACTAGACTACTACGGATCTGCAGGAGGCTGACCAGCGGCGCGCTTCAAGGATAACAACTCCTCATACTCGTCCCGTGGAATCGACACCGATGTCGATGGAGAAGGCAGTGACGTCGGTGGCGGCCGTGCCCGCTCCAAATCTGCGAGTCGCTGGTTGTAAGAATCCAGGGTAGATAACAACCTCGTACTGCTATCACCCATTGAATCCTGCATCCTCGTCAGGTTCTCGCCCATCGATAGCTGTGACGCATGCATCCTCGTCAGCTTCTCGCCCATCGATAGCTGTGACGCCTGCAGCTCCATGATGTTGCGATCATTGGAGGCTCTAATATCATTTGTCAATTCTCGTAGCTCCGTCATGCTGCGGTCGAGCATATCCAATCGTGCGATAAGCATCGGATCGTCCGCCTGCGGCTGGGACCGGGACTGGTCCTCCATACTTCGCAGCAAGTCGTCACGGAGAGACGCAATCTGACGGTCAACGGCCTCCTGGACGGCCTCCTGGACTCTGGCCGACGACTGCGAGGGCTGCGACTGCGAGGGGTGTGTGGAATGCACAGCTGTCGGGGAGGCCCTAGATGACTGCGTCGCAACCAGGGCGCCATAGGAGCCCGTACCGTAGTACGTACCCCTCTGGAGACCACCAGCTGCGGTCACCCACAGGTCGTCCGCCGACGGAGATGGACCGGGCTGCGACGAAGCACCAGCCTCTCCAGGTGTAGGTGCACTAGCAGTCGCCCGCTCACGAAGCCTAAGATACTCGGCCTAGAAAAGGTTTGGAAACTCAATAATTGCCTAAGTTATATTAAAATAAACACAAAGTAAAGTAATACTTACATAGGTCTGTGAGGCCCTCTCATCAATGAGATTTCCGTCCTTGCGATGGGTGGCCAAGAAGACGGTCACCATGTTCGCATCCTCACCCCTCTGTACCTGTTAAAAATATATTTTTTATTACTAAACTTAAATATTTATTCCAAGTACCATTTTATGGTACTTATATTAAAATAATATATTTTAAAAGAAAAAACATACCAAACGACGGAAATGTTCCGTCATCGGAATCGAGCCACCACACCACTTGGCAGCATTCTGCCTAGCCGCCTTGGCCTTCTTAGACCTTTCCTTGTAGCTCGGATCGTCGAATCTAGCCCTCATCGCAGTCCACTGCTCAGGCGTGATCCAACCTTGGATCGGTTTTCCAGCACGATCACGAGCCTTCTGGTCATCCAGAGCATCTCGGATAAGCTTGGCGGCAACGGTAGGAAAGAGCCGCTCGATCAACTCGGCCCGGTGCGGAGGATAAAAATACGTTTGCTACAATAAATAATTCATTAAGTTAGCATCACGAATATGCATAAATTAGAGGATTTATTTAATATACTTTTACCTGGAAGTGCGCAAACCAGAACGCCTTCCTCTCCTCCGGAGCCTCCGAATAGTTGATCCAAGGGCCACCGTAGTTGTTTCTCAGAAATTGGCCCAGGCGTCTCTGAACCGACGATGGACGATATCTATACAGAAATAATAATTTAGATTACTGAAAAAGTCAATATACGATGAATAAAGAGAAACACAAATATATATTAAACCATCTAATTGACTTACTTTGTACCGTCGGCCCAAATCTCTGTCCTCGTCTCCTCCGGTGGTGCGCATGGAGGATCTTGCTGATGCTGGGACAACGTCGGCACGACCTCCTCTACATGCTCATCTGTCTCCATGCTTCCGTCAGCAGGAGGAACGCTGGACGAGGGAGTACTATCACGCCTGGAACTACTCGTCCCAGGAGTGATGCCACGCAACGTCGTCGCAGTCGGAGATGTGGCTGCTCGATATACTGGAGTACTGGGCGACGATGATCCGGAACCAACAGTAGGCAGTACCGGAGTGGCACTCTGTCTACCTCGGGACCTGCCGAATCCTCCGCGTCGTCCTGTCATATCTGATAACAACATATGATGAATATAGAGAAACACAAATATATACTACATTCTACAGTCGGAATGTGATACATATCTCAAAGTATTATACAGTCAAAATATAATACATATATTCGTTAATGTCAACATCTACTTCTACATGCAATATTTATAGTCCAAATATAGTTACATTCTACATGGAATATTTTATATTTTCAATCATCTTCAGAAAATTCATCTTGTTCGCCTTCCTCGTCCTGCTCTTCCTCTTCCTCGTCTTCACTTTCATCTACTTCGTCGTCCTCTCCGGATAATTCTACATCTTCTACATTATTACTCGTGTAATGAGTAACTTCCGTTGAGTCCACATCTACAATATTTGTTACAAGAGGTAGATCGTCCTCCTGATAAGCTATTTCGTCAATGTCAAAGGTATTTCTAGCTTTAGTCTTGCATACTGCCCACCAATCCGACCTCGCTGTCCCCCGTCTAGGATAAGTTGCGAAGTACACGAGCTGAGCCTGACTTGATAGGACAAATGGTTCGTAGCCTTGATATCTACGCTTGTAGTTTATATCCACAAGGCCATGCTTGTCAATTTTCCAACCTTGATCTTGAATCGGATCGAACCATTCACACCTGAATAGCACGATATTAGCAGGTTCTGGGCCATAATTATATGTCAACTCCACAATCTCTCGTAAGATGCCAAAAAAATCATTGCCCGGATTGACGTCTTTGTAGTTTGAAGATTTGATACACAAACCACTGTTTTTCGTGGAATCAAGATCCAGAAAGCTGTCTCTAATAGGAGCATTTGTTGACTTGAACCTGAACCCATTCACACAGAAACTTGGCCATATTTTTACGGCAGTAATTGGTCCCTTGGCTAGAGTCCTAATAGATTCAGTCTCAGGTGATATTAGACGATCGACCTAAATACCAAAGTAGCGATAGTAAGTTATTTGTTTTGCAAGTGCAGAAATAAAAAGTAATTACCAAGCATCTTACATATGCGCTCAACCAAGAAGGAAAATGGCATCTCATATCTTGTTCTACTTCTTCGTCTGTTATGTAGGGCCTAACCGACCTCAACTCATCATTATATGTGCTGAAAAACAATGAAGCAACTGCTGATTAGTAGCATAATAGTATCTTATACTATTACATTGAGATGATGTAAATGTGGACGTTAATTACTTACCCCTCTAGCTTCTCCACTTCATCCTCGTCGCAATTGAGTAATATATACAATTGAGCAGCCCTTAGCTCATCGTCATTCAAATATCTCTTCTTCATTTTTCCCGAGGGCTTTCCGGATGCATTGAATACTTTGAGTATTGCATCATTAGATTCCTGATATGCGTCGTCGTTTCTGGGAGCTTTCGTCCTATTAGTAGCAACATGCGGATTGAAATACGTCGAGCAAAAGTTTGTAATCTCCTCGAGAACATAAGCTTCACAAATAGAGCCTTCAACCCGTGCCTTATTTTTCACCTTTCTCTTTAGGTGATTCAGATGGCGCTCGAAGGGGTACATCCACCGATAACCGACAGGACCGCCAACACGTGCCTCATAGGAAAGATGAATTGGCAAATGCTCCATAGAGTCGAAGAATCCAGGAGGAAACACCTTCTCGAGCTTACATAGTGTTACCGCAATGTCCCTCTCTTGCTTTTCTAGACGATCGACGAGCAACTTAGTACAACAAAGATCTCTGAAGAATATGCTCAGCTCTGTCAATGGGTCCCAAACGACCTGCGGTAAGAATTCCCGAAATGCAATCGGAATTAACCTCTCCATGAATACGTGACAATCGTGGCTCTTCATACCTACTAGTTTGTTCTCCTTGAGGTCGACGCATCTTTTCAAGTTCGACACGTACCCGTCTGGAAACTTTAGACCCTGAATCCACCTACAAAGTCTACCTTTATCCTCTTTATCCAGTGAGAAAACTGACTTAGGTTGCTTTAACTTTCCATTCTCCTCCTCTATCAAATGCAATGCAGGACGTCTACATATGTCTTCTAAGTCCAACCTCGCCTTCGGATTATCTTTCGTCTTCCCCTTTACATCCATTACAGTATTAATTATGTTATCAAACACATTCTTCTCGATATGCATGACATCAAGGTTATGTCTGATCAGATTGGTGCTCCAATATGGCAGATCCCAGAATATACTCCTCTTCGTCCAGTTATGGGTGCGACCAAATCCGTCACACTTGTACCCCTTAGCAGGCTCTTGGATAGCACTTGGTAAATCTTTTACCTCTTCCCATATCGTGCATCCGGGCCACCTTGGCGGTGGATTGGCCTTCTCCACAACTCCCGCACGAAAAGCATTCCGATTCCTCCGGTACGGATGATCGTTCGGCAAAAATTGTCGATGACAATCGAAGAAGCACGGTTTGCCTCCGTGTTTCAAACGGAAAGCCTGAGAACGGTCCATGCAATACGGACATGAGAGACGACCATGGGTGCTCCATCCCGATAACATTCCATAGGCCGAAAAGTCGTTGATGGTCCACATAAGTGCTGCCCTCATCTGAAAATTCTGCTTTCTAGAAATATCGTACGTGTTGGCACTGACTTCCCACAGCTGATTCAACTCATCTATCAAAGGCTGTAAATACACATCGATGTTCCTCTTCGGATTGTTCGGACCCGGGATAATAACGGTTAGGAACATATACGGAGTCTTCATGCACATCCAAGGCGGTAGATTGTACGGAGTGACGATCACAGGCCAACACGAATACTGGGAGCCCGAAAGTCCGAATGGGGTAAAACCGTCAGAGCAGAGCCCCAATCTGACATTACGCGCTTCCTCGGCAAAATATGGATACTCTCGATCAAAGTGCTTCCATGCTTCTCCATCGGATGGATGATCCAATACTCCTTCGATCTGTTTTCGCCTGTGCCAACTCATGTTTTCTGCAGTCTCCTTAACCATGAACAACCGCTGCAACCGCGGCGTCAAAGGCAAGTAGTGCATCGAATCGGTAGGCTTCCTTGCACCGACAGACTTTCCTCTAACAGTGGCCTTGTAGCGATCAGCACCACAGAATCTGCACGCATCTTCATCCTTGTCGTCTTTGTAGTACAACATGCACCCGTTGCGACATGCATCGATTTTCTCGTATCCCATCCAAAGCGATCTCACCATCCTCTTAGATCGATAGAAGTCTTTAGGCAACTTTGCACCCTCGGGCAAGATCTCTATAATCAAATCGAGCACTCGATTATAGCATTCTTGCGACATGTTAAAATCGGACTTGATGCTCAATAATCTTGTAACCACCTCCAACGGTGAATGATCCTCACAACCAGGATATAGTGGAGTCCTTGCATTCTCAAGCAACTCCATAAACTTTGCAGCATCGGCATTCGGTGCCTCCTCAGCTGCATCATAATTGTCGGGATTGAAACTAGGTCCCGCCGCATCATAATTGTCAGGATTGAAACTAGGCCCCGCAGCATCATAAACCATGTTCACCAACCCGTCGTCGTAAGCATCGTGGTCTTGGACATCCATATACGGCTCCACATAGGGCTCCGACTCCGATGCTAGAGATACAAGTTCTCCGTGCGCGGTCCACTGATAGTAATTCGGCGTAAAGCCCTTCGAGTATAAATGATATGTAACTTCCACTTCAGGATGATATTTCCTGTTGCGACATCTCACACACGGACACTTAATTTTGGTACCGTCCATGTATTGAGGGAACGCCTTTGCGAACTGCAGGAACTGCTGTACACCCTCAATGAATTCATCCCGCACACCGCACATGTCATCAGGATGACGGTTGTACATCCACGAACGATGACGCAGATAGTAATTCATATCCATTTCTAGAAACTTCTGCAAAATTGACATAAGCTATCATATAAATCATTACATGCAAAATTAACCGTACTATAAAAATCATAACTGATATAATACATATTTTCATTTATCAAAACTGCAGCTGCCCCCAACCCCATAGTACTATGAACTGCACTATAAGTGTGCAGTCAACACTACAAATAGTGTGTCATACTATAGAACTGCAGCTGCCCCCAACCACACTCCTAGGTCAGTGTCCGTTATGGGAAAAGCAGTCATGGCATTGCACTAAGGCACCTGGTGCTTGAACAATTTTTGCATCAAAAGTTTCCCAAGTACACGGGCTATTGCTCTATGAAAATATGCCATAGCTAGGAGTAGAGCTGTCGAGTGGGCCGGGCCTCTCAGGCCCATGCACTATAACGGGTCAGACCGGACCTAAGGGTAAAAATCTAAGTCCAGTTCGACACGTGACCCACGGCACAGTAAGTTTCAGACTGGACCGAGCCGGACCGGATCGGACTTGGGATTCCGTGAACCCTACAAGGACTTCAAAGTAGAGATTGAAGAACAACTAACATTTTATTTTTAAATTATGAAGTGTAGGGTTGAATGTGCATAGGAGATGGTTGGGAGCGCATTTGTTTCCGGGAGAAACAACACAGATGGTATGCTCTCTCGGATGAACTTCTCTACTTTGGGATATGTAAACATAGCACAAAAAAATAACACACTGCAAGTTCTTGCTTCATATTTGTCTTGGAGATTCACAATCCATTTGTTTCAATCTATATACAAGAACTTGGCAGATTGTATGCATACCAAATCCCATAGATTGGCGTAGGACTATGTAATACATGGATGTGTATAATACATCAAATAGTATAAACCAGGTTGTCGATCAGGCTAGCAAGCAGCAGCGTGTCGGGCCGGGACGAGCTGTGCCTTGGGTCGGAACGAGCCTGGGCTTCGGGGCCGGACCTCTCTTATGGGCCGAGATATGAGGTCCGACACGTCCCTATATATTGGGTCGGGCCGGGCCGAGCCCACGATAATTCGGACAGGGTTTTGCGGGCCGGATTCGTGCCGGGCTGGTCATCCCGGTCCAATTGTCAGGTCTAGCTAGGGGTGGGCGTTCGGGTTATTCGGTTTCAACACCGAAATAATAAAAATCGAATAAGTAAAAATTTTAAAAACCCAAAGCTGAAATAAATTATCTATAACCGAAACAGAACCGAATTGATAATCAATTTATTTTATTTGATAATCAAAGCTAGTAAGCAGTGCTCACTGCTGCTGTTACCTCTCTCGTAGACTTGGGCCAGTCGGCCCTAACCCTAACCCTAACCCCATGTCAACAAACCTAACCCTAACCCTAACCCTAGGTCCTCATCAGTGTCTGTGTCAGTGTGTGTGTGTGCCGTGTCTGTGTCTGTGTCAGTGTCTGTGTGTGTAGTGTTTGTGTCAATGTCACATGTGTCCTGTGAGAGAGAGAGAGAGAGAGAGAGAGAGAGAGAGAGTAGGGTTTACCGGAATAGGGTGGAGAGCCGGTCGACGGAGCGCGGGGGAGGGGGGGGAGTTTTTCTCTTTTCGAATTTTCAGCAGATGGGGAAAAATGAAACCGAGCCCTAATTAACCAAATTTTAGCGACATTTAGCGACGTCCAAGTAAAACGTCGCTAACTTAAATTTTAGCGACGTCATTGACGTCGCTAAACACGTTGCTAAATATTTTTAATAAAAAGGTCGCTATATACGTCGCTAAACGTCGCTAAATTAGACATATTAGCGACGTTTAGCGACCTTTATTTAACTTATAGCGACTTAACTTTTAAAATCTTAATAAAAGTCGCTAAACGTCGCTAAATGTCGCCATTTAGCGACTCCTAGCGACGTTTTTATAAGGAGTCGCTAATTATATATTATTAGCGACGTTTCTTTTGACGTCGCTAAAATACGTCGCTAATAGCGCTTTTTCTAGTAGTGGGGTATTAGCGGTTCCAGTGTTCCTATACTGAAACAGTGGCTCAACAGAATAATAGTAAGATACTGCACTCCACTAAGGCAGATGATATACAATATCTGTGGTGGCCAGCCTACAGCGCACTTAGAATGAATCTCTGTAGGAAGGTTCGTTGGCATGATCTCGGGATACCGTTCCCTCCCAATGTTACTACCACTTTTAGTTACCTAATTGTTCCTATGTTGTTGTTAAAATCTCAAGGCGTGGTCAAATGAGAATTTTTCTTAAGATGTCATAGAAAGTAAGGGCACGCTAGATACGAATCCATGGAAGTCAAATCTGGATTCACCCGAGCGTGTATGCAACATTCAGACAATCAATATCCTAACCACGCTTTTGTAGTTGACTCGCTTATTATGCCTGCGCTGGGGAAACAATATATATATATATATATATATATATATATATATCACGCGTTTATGAATTTGGAGGTATTCTCGATGCACAACCTAAATATAATCACTTAACACGTGACATGATATGTCGCACCTCGACGCACATTGAATCATAAATAATTATCAGGCAATAGTGGTATCAGCACAGATACAATATTCGAGTCCAATCACCAAACTTACAGTTAGTCATACGAGTCTTATCACATGGGGAAACTTGGTCAAGATATAATCTCCTCAAATCAGGTTCACCGACTACCAATCAATTGGAAGTCTAAATTATGATAAAATCCTTGAATTAATGATTTTGCCGCCGAACGTGAGTAAGGAAAAAAGTGTGAACTACTTTGGAGCAGATCCACAATCCTTAAACCAAACAAGGACTGTGATTGCAGATCGTCTCCCGAGCAGAACTATGCCACTCAATCTATCCGACGAACAACTGATAAGTTAATCTAAAAATCTGAGTTTACCCTGAGTTGTCACATGGTCTACTACAACATATAATCATACTATGCACAAAGTCAGTTCTAGCACCTAGCCAGGTCCAACACGGTCTGGTTACTAAGTCTACTCTTCCTTAGAATAACACAGACAAGAAGCCACAATCAACCACATAGGGTACGATAAGAAACATTCTAAATAAATTAATTAAACCCAAAAAATTGTGGAACGTGTACATAGATTACTAGGGTCGCATATGATTTCATACACGCATGAGAAGTGCACGCATGGATTGACGCATGAACTGATCAGGCGCATGAGCAACTGTCCGCATGCACGCGCTGGCTACATGGACGAGCTGGACGCATGCTACCCCAGGCCGCATATGGCTCCAGGCCGTATGGACGAGCTGGCCGCATGGGTCACTTGGCCGCATGCTCAGGATCAAGGTCTACTCGTTGGGACAAGTATTGAAGTGATGGTCAATAAATGAAGTGTCAGTGATGTGACATAAAGTGACTGATGTAATAAAGTGTGTCAGAGAGAAAAGACAAAATCAAAGAAATAAGTGCCAACGGTTCAGAGCCATGCGTCCAAAAGAAAAATAGTGGCCACATGCTCTCCAGGCCGCATAAGTGTCAGTGCAGCATATGGAGTCAATGCCGCATGGAGTCGATGCTGCATGAAGGTCTCTTGGACTTAGCAAAATTCTCATTCGTTCAGCAAGTGAAAGCACAAGGTGTTCATGGACACTTGTGTAAATCAACAGTCATGCGTCCAACAAGATAGACGTATGCTGTCAGTATGCGGCAAGAGTTTAGGCCACATAACCCTCTCAGGCCGTATGGCACTCTCAGCCGCATAGCTCACTTTCACGACCCGCACCCGGTGTAGGGGCACGAGTACGTGGGTACGTCCAGCCTACGCCGCAACATCGGTGATAGAACGCCGTCTAGGTCAACAATACTATCTAAATATCTCACACAATATATATAAGGTACCTGCCAATAATATTTCAACTCCAAATAGAGGACCAGCGATGGTTCAATTATAATCGATAATCAATCACAATATAAAAACTAAAGGTAGATTTAAGCACGATATGGAATAGAAGAAAAGAAATACAGAGTCATAATACATCACGAGTCCAAGTCCGTTAATCTAATCTCAACACAAGATCTCAATATATTACATGTCATAAAGTCTAGCTAAGATCAATATAACATCAACAAAAAATCTAAAACTCTCCAACATGTGGTACTATATTAAGAGGCTCTACAGTGCAATCTCAACGATCTTGCCATCCTGTGGTCCGTAGTAGGTGGGACACATCCGCTCTAACCAATAATCTGAAAAATATATCTTGTCAGGATTGGAGCAAAGTACAACCCAATAACAGTTCTAAGTTAATTGATAATGACTATAAACAGAAATAGAGAATATAATATAAGACGAGAAATAATGAAACAATATGACATAGTATGGTGAAAATAAACAGGTAAACTAGAGAAATATAGTATAACTGATCACGATAAAATAGAATAAAGACAAAGAACTGGAATATAGAGAAAAAATATAACTATAATAAGTGTTTGAAATACTAATTAGATATGTGGTCGGCTTTGGTTGAACATTGTCTACTTAACGTTGGATAAACATTGTCTACTTAAACATTGAACATTTAACTTTAGACATTGTCTAGGCTTTGATCACATATCTAGCTAACACTTTCCCTGCCCCAACCAACACTCATGGATCCGATCACGACACGTCATGAACACGAATATAATATGAGTACACGAATGTACATGAATGAACATAATATGAGTATACAAATATAATATGAGTACACGAATGTACATGAACACGAATGTACATGAATGAACACGAGCACAAGGAATACCCGATGCACACGATAAAGTACATGTAAAGGAGTATCCAAAGTACACGATAATGGGATGATATCTCCTGGCATGATCCATATAGTACCGGTCCGTGTAACCACTATGTCAGAATCAAGTAAAATATTTCCAAATACTTATATTATAGTTTTATCAAATAATGAAAACTATCAGAGAATGAACTTGCTTGTGGTCCTGAGCAATGGGTATAACTCGGCGTCTGAGCTGGTGTCACACAGACCTATAGATGAATATCATGTCACTTGGGTGTAATAAAGTGATAAATATGCTAAATGCACTAAAGTATAATTTTCTAGGTCAAGACTAGGTCAACTAGGTCAAACTAGGTGTTTAACTTGGTTTTAGGTTCTTACCTAGCCTCTAGGGGTGATGACAAGTCTAAACTAGTTCATAGTAGATGATATTAGGCTGTACCTAGGTTTTTAGGTCAATACCTTAGGTAACTTGCTATATCATACATTAAGCACTAGATATCATATATATACATCCTCATATATAATTGATATATTAGAGTATCTAGCCAATAACTTAGTAACTTGGATACCTTACACTAGTACCTAACTTACCTTAGCCATTAACCTAAAGTCTTGACTATGAATCATACCTGGTGCCAAATACCTTGATACTCACTTATTACCTTAGTATCTATACTTGGTATCTTAATTCCTAGCCGTCATCCAATATCTTGGTCTAATACCTATTATCTAGCCCAGAGTCATTCCTTAACTTGGTACCCCCCATAAACCACCTGGATATCAACCACTATCCACACCAACATCAACATCACTGCTGCTACTAATCTCACTCTTTGGCCAGCTTGGTTGCAGCTATTTGCTGCCACCACTCGACTCGCACAAGCCTCACATTAATGCAGTGCCTCCAACTACCTGTGCAGTGCCTGCATTTTCTCCCCTTACCTCTGCTGTGCTAAATGGACAGTGCCTGAACACTGCACAGCAAGTGTGGTATGCTTACTGCCCTCTTCACTCTTCCTCTCTTCCACAGTTGCTCCCTCAAAGTGTATCCTTCTCCTCACTTTTACCCACTGGAAATACCTCTTATTTCTCCTGCCATACATGCTCAAGGTGACACTTACCCGAGACCTGTACTCTTTATTACCTGCACTCTGACCTACACCCTCCTCTATCTGTTGTGGGTGAATGAACCCCCAAACTGAGACACTTTCTATAGTTGATATCCAATTCCCCCAGTAACAACTACAACTGCAGTTCCCATTAGACTCTCCCCTCATGTTGTAGGCCATATGCACAATACACATAGCCTGGAACTGCACACAAATGCTCCTGGAGATCACTCATTGCTCAGTGCTACTACAGTCCATAATGTTGCTGCTCTCGTGTCACTCGAGCATTGCTCACCCTCTCAACTGTGGTGCTGGTACCCCCATTTCTGTGTCACCACACAGGTATGCAGTATACTTGCTGCACATCACAAAACTCATATGTACATACCTCAATTTTGAGATATCATAAGTCCACCCCCCTCACTCTAGTTACTGCTGCCCGATTGCTGCCTAATTTGCTTGCGGTTATGTTGTTCCAAGTCTCATGTACTGAATGCTCCTCCAGCATTTGCAACAACTAGTACACTCTTGTTCTACCAGTTCTGTGCACACAACAAGTGTAAGTTAACTTCCCTCTAAGTTCCAGATTTTATCAAGAGCTTCGTATGACACATTAACCTACTTCCTCCATCTCATATGAACATCTCGATGTTGATACTTCTCATACAAACACATGATCAAACACTCACACTAAGGAAGAATACCCCCCCCCCCCCCACATATCTATGCATGACCCCCCTACTATCCTTGTACACAGACACCTCTGTGCACACTAACCCCCTGCTATCCTACTCTAACACACCCTATGACCTACTAACCTATACTGACACACACATACACTCGCACTCACTAATCTATACACTAACATATGTATTCCAATCAAGCTATCACAACAACTCACTCTTAACTTGGTGCAGCTTGCTGCATCTCCTACCCGACCTCATCTTCCCAAGCCAACACAACATCACTACACACACACACACACACACACACCCCAACACAAGTCAGCACTCCCCACACAACTCATCACTAGACACTTGCACACAGCGAACACTAATACACACACATTATATATATATATATATATATATATATATATATATATATATATATATATATATACACACTAATGGGCAATACATCAAACACGTGGTGGGCACTAGTGTGATACGCTAGGATACGCTCAAGATACGCACTCCAATCCTATCCAAACTCAATAAAAATTCTACCCACAAGTTCTAAATAGCAATTAGAACCTATGCTAATTGCTAACACATCATTCCAAGTGTCATGGCACAATCCCACATGTGTGTGTCACCCGTATCGAAGAAAAAACCCCCAAATCATCCCATATCGCAATTCCTTGAGATACGGCCTACTCGTATCCATTTGTGGACACGTAACTAGTCTAAACATAGTCTAATAACTATAATTAGGCACCTCTAATCTAATGGCAAATACTTGGTGTGCCAATCTCGGATTTTCCCGAAAATTAATACAAAACTCTATATAAAAGTCTCTAAATGGGTCCAATGAAGCCCAAGCTTCACGCCATGGGTAGCCCTAATGCAAGGGTGGATTCCTAGTGGTCAAATGCATGATTTAAAAGTTACAATGAGGAGAAATTCAGAAATTATCAATTGAGAGATTGATTTCCAATGGAAACTCAAGTGGACACGATCCGGACACGATCTCTTCACCAATGTTCCTCCTCCTTGTGCTCCTTGCTTCTCCAAGATCCAAAACTTCTTTAGAAATAAAAATTGAGGGGGAAGGGAAATTAAATGAGAGAGAAATTAATGGAGGAAAATATGGAAAAATTGGGGATCACAAAATGAATGAACAATTGATAGGAGACCCTCTATATGTGGCCGCCCCCTCATTTCCCCCCTTCTGCAAGCAATTGACAATGACAACTATGCCCCTACATGCTAATATGAGGAATAATTATGAAAGGGGTATTTTAGGAAGTCTCTAACTAATTATAATTAGTCTAATTCTCCTTAGTTAATTAGTGAGAATGAGTTCATTGGGCCTAGTCCATGTTGGCTCACTATTTGTCATGACAAGTCTAATTTAGGTCCACTTATGTCAAGTCAAATTAAATAGGCTAGCCCACTAAATAAATTAAATGCTACAAGCCTTTAAATAAATATCTAGCATCTAATAATCAAATAACTAATGCAAGCATTAAATAAATATTCATAGTCCACTAATATTATTTTCCTAAAAATTAAATAACTAGGCCAAATTACCAAATGACCCATAGCTGGAAAAGTGAGGGTGACACTCACTGGCCGTATGCGAACTTTGTCTTCTCCAGACAGCAAGTTCAGCCATGACAGAAAAAGCTCTAAAAATCTAAAAATTATTTTCTTCATAAAAACTTTATTTTAAGTCCAAATCAAGTGAAATAAAAGCCAAAATGCTCGAAATGAAATGCTCTAACATAAGAAACAACTAATTTTTCAAAAATACTAAGTTTTAGTAGATCAAAACCAAGGAAAACTCATAAAACACATAAAAATCTAAATCTTGAAACTCAGATCTATAAGAATCTATACTTCAAAATCCAAAACTCCAAGAACTAAATATGATCAACAACTCAAGGAGGATATTTTCTATCAAACTTATTTTTAAAACAACATATATGTAAAAATCCAAAAATTTATGGTTTCACCATTTTGAGCAAGATGTACTTGCCTTGGTGGACTAACAAAACTCTTCCTAGAACCAAGTCTAGGGATATGGCTTAGGGTTTCGGTCAAGTGGAGCTCTTGAGGGAAATAGGAAGAAGAAAGAAGAAGGAAAGTGGAAATGAGAAAGAATGAGATAGGAGAGAGAAATCCATATATATATATATATATATATATATATATATATATATATATATATATATATACACCAAGTGAAGAAATGAGGTTTGCCCTAGGATTAAGTCATTGCACTCCCCAACAAAATCTCAACCATCCAAAATAGGCTTAGTGGTTCCAAGAGTGAACTGGGGCTGGTATCCATCCTATATACGGGTTCTAACAATGGTCCATGGCAATTTCCAATGTGTTCACTACTAGTCTCGGGTAGTCTTCCACAATAAATAGGAATAAAGTTAAATAAATACATCATATTTAACATGAACCAACATATAAATACAACATGAATACATCTACTGGGAAATGGATAGGGATAAAGATACAGAAACAACGGTAATATAATAAAGGCGCAAGCAATCCACATAATCAAAAGAAAAGAAAAAGAGATGGGGGCATACAGATACATATGTCTTCTGAGTCAGTCAAAATAGGAACTCGTCATCGCTGGCCTATGTTGACTCCCAAAATGTATAGGGATCAAGTCTTGAGATAAATCGGTACCAACGACTTAGTCAAGAACATGATTCTGCCCAGGACATACCTTCGTAGTCGGGACATATGACATACATCATGTATCATGAGATACGAAAGCAGAAGAGTGAGACGAAAGATCGTATCCACTCGCCGAATATGCGAAACCCAAACAATAGATAAAACTGGAAGAACTCAAATCTTACCCTCGACTTGACCACCTTCTGCTAACATTTGTTCTAGCATGCCAAACTCAGCTTGCTCACATCTCGGTGCTGTTGTAACTCTGTCATGAGGATGTCTCTGCTGACCAAAATGATGTTGTCTCGAGTGAAACACCTGTGCTTGCGTCAACATCGGACGTTGGGCTAATGGCCGAACTGCTAAAACTGGCTCTTGATAAGAAACTGATCCTAGAGCTGGCAATGTTGGGAATTGTTGATACAGTCCTCCCTGCCTCTGCATTTGTGGACAAGTAGCTATCATGTGGTCAGAACCCCCATACCTCAAGCATCTTTCACTTGCCATCCTACATACATCCTGAGTGTGACATCTTTTTCCATAATAGGTACATCCTGCTGGATTCATCGGGCTTTGTTGTTCTCCCTCATTTTTTTGTCCATGAGGCCTCTTTCGATCCACTCTTCTTGATGCTATACTTTGAGAAGTAAGCTCAACCCTCTTGGCTTCTATCAATATCGTCTCGAAGGTCTGGTAGTCGTGCACCTCTACCATGTGCAAGATCTCCAAGTGAAGTCCCTACTGGAACCTCATTGCTCTCTCCAACTCAGTTGCCACCATGGTCGGAGCAAATATGCCAAGTCGACAAAATTTTGTCGTATAGCCGTTTAATATCCTTCCAGCTTGCTTGAGGTTAATGAACCTTTGCTATAACTCACGCTGAGCTACAATCCCAAAGTACTTTATCCTGAACTGGGTCCTAAAATCCTCCCATGAAATATGATGCCTTAATCCTACCTCCATCGTAGTCCACCAATCTCTTGCCAGATCTTGGATTTGTAGGCAAACCAGGTCAACTTGTTCCTCGGTCGAAACTTTAGCCGTTGTCAGAATGGTCTCAATATCCTGGAGCCAATCATCTGTTGTGATTGCGTCCTCCGCACCATTGAAATGTCTGGGATTCAGTCTGCAAAATCTAACAGATTTCCTAGAATCTATTCTCCCATCTTGTTCTAGGGCTGTCTGTAATCCTTGGTTCAACAGGACATTCTATTCTTGCTGCTGGAGCTGTTGTTGTTGTTGTTGCACCACCATCTAGTATTGTTGGAAAGCCAACAATCCATGGATAATCTCTAACAAGGTCGGGGTATCAAGTACTGCCGGTACTGCATGAGGTATGGGAACACCTGGAGCCTGCTGCTCTGTTCCATTCATCGTAGGTTCAACTCAGATCCTTGACTGGAGTTTCACAGGATTTTGTTCCACTGACAACTCTGCCTTTCTTGTTCCTGCAGCATCGGGGGAAGGAGAAGCCCTAAATAAGAGCACAAGAAATATCAAGAACAAGACGAGAAAGAACAAGGAAGCAACCAATCTGGAAGAATTCAAGCTAACTATCGAAGGGGACGAATTCAGGATTTCAAGAAGGATCATGTTTGATTGAGACCCCTATGACCATGACCCCCCATAAATCTGAAGAACAAACCTTGCATGGGCCACACTAAAAGCTTGTCACATCCCAGCACTGGAATACGGAGACGGATAAGGCCAGCTACCCCGTACAAGGTGCTATACGTCGTACGGTGATCACGAATGTATAAGACGAGGGGGTGTATGCTATAATTCAAGTCTCCTATGGTCAAGAACTTCTATGTCTCAATCATCAACCAAGAAAAATAAGAATGAACATATAAGATAAAGCAGTTAGGCATCCCTGACGCTCTATCATAATGATCGTGAAACTAGTTATACATACACTAGTACATAGTCAAGAGTACATGACTGTAAGTCAGCCGCAGTCTGAATAATATACAATCATGTATAGGAACTAATGTCCAGATAAACCGGCTAACTGGTACCGTCGGCTAAACGCCAAAAAGGTAAAACAAAAATGATACTCATAGTGGGAAAGAAGAAACCTACTCTAGTTCCTTGGCGGACATCCTCTTGGTGTGCGCCATCGGTCTGATACAGGACAGGATCCTCGGGCTCTGCTACTAAACCTGGCCAAACAAAACCAGCGAGGTAAGGCTCCAATAGCAAGTACCACAAAGGAGCATAAGTGAATGAAGCAAAAACCAATAAAGTATATAAAATAGGAAATTCGTGCCACAATGGCAAGCGTATGACCTTTCATCGGAGCAGTAGGACACCTCTACAACCAAATAAGGACAAGAGGTGTCGCACTACTTCGAGACAGGGTACGACTAACCAATTATGAACACGACGAAGATATACCATATTAATATAATCTAGGACACACATGCCATAATACAAGCTAAGATATAGTTATAATATGCGGCTTCAGTACATGACCTATTGTGACACATTGGCGTAACCCTAAAAACCAAACAAGAATAAGGGTTGAACCATCGCACCATAATAGTTCAGGTCCCTAGACTACCAGCACATACTCTGTTAGATCGGCCAATCAATCCTATGACTTGTTATGTGGAGTTTGAGTTATCTCAGAAGTAATATATAATAAGTATCCTCAGATCATGCCAGTGCCGAACATGAGCTAACCGAACCAAATAATTAAAACAGGCACTTGCAGTATGCACCAGTCCCCGGTAGGGCCACCGCGCTAAAAGTAGGGTATTAGCTGTTCCAGCGTTCCTATAGTAAAATAATGGCTCGGCATAATAGTCAAATACAGCACGCCACTAAGAAAGATGATATAAAGTATTTATGGTGGCCAGTCCACAGCGCACTTAGAATGAATCTCTGTGGAAAGATTCTTTGGCATGATCTCGGGATACCATTCCCTCCCAATGTTACTATCACTTTTAGTTACCTAATTAACCTAATGTTGTTGTTGAAATCTCAAGGAGTGGTCACATGAGAATTTTCCTTATGATATCGTACAAAGTACGGACACGCTATATATGAATCCATGGAAGTCAAATCTGGATTCACCCGAGCGTGTATGCAACATTTCGACAATCAATATCCTAGCCACGCTTTAGTAGTTGACTCGCTTATTATTCCCGTGCTAGGGAAACAATATATATTTATTTATAATATCGCGCATTCAGGAATTTGGAGGCATTCTCGATGCATAACCCAAATATAATGACTTAACACGTGACATGATGTGTCGTACCTCGGCGCACATTGAACAATAAATAATTATCAAGCAATAGTGGTATCAACACGGATACAGTATTCGAGTCCAATCACCAAACTTACAGTTGGTCATACGAGCCTTATCACATGGGGACACTTGGTCAAGATATAATCTCCTCAAATCAGGTACACCGACTACCAATCAATTGGAAGTCTAAATTATGATGAAATCCTCAAATTATTGATTTTACCGCCGAACGTGAGTAAGAAAAAAGTGTGAACTACTCTGTAGCAGATCCACAATCCTTAAACCAAACAAGGACCGGGATTGCAGATCGACTCCCGAGCAGAACTACGCCCCTCACTCTATCCGACGAATAAATGATAAGTTAATCTATAAATCTGAGTTTACTCTGAGTTGCCACATGGTCTATTACAATATATAATCATACTATGCACAAAGTCAGTTCTAGCACCTAGCCAAGTCTAGCACAGTCTGGTTAATAAGTCCATTCTTCCTTAGAATAACACAGACAAGAAGCCACGATCAACCATACAGGGTAAGATAATAAATATTCCAAATAAAATAATTAAATCCAAGAAATTGTGGAACGTGTACATAGATTACTAGGGTCGCATAGGATTTCATACGCGCATTAGAAGTGCACGCATGGATTGCCGCATTAGTCAGGCCATATGCACTGATCAGGCGCAGGAGATACTGGACGTACGGAGCTGGCCGCATGGACGAGCTGACCGCATGCTACCATAGGCCGCATATGGCTCCAGGCCGTATGGACAAGCTGGTCACATGGGTCACTTGGCCACATGCTCAGGGTCAAGGTCTACTACTTGGGACAAATATTGAAGTGACGGGCAATAAATAAAGTATCAGTGATATGACATAAAGTGACTAATGCAATAAAGTGTGTCAGAGAGAAAGGACAAAACCAAAAAATAAGTGCCAACGGTTCAGAGCCATGCGTCCAAGGAAAAGAGTGACCGCATGCTCTCCAGGACGCATAAGTGTCGGTGCCGCATATGGAGTCAATGCCGCATGGAGTCTATACCTCATGGAGGTCTCTTGGACTTAGCAAATTTCTCATTCGTTCAGCGAGTGAAAGCACTAGGTGTTCAAGGACACTTGTATAAATCAACAGTCATGCGTCCAACATGATAGACGCATGCTGTCAGTATGCGACAATAGTTTAGGCTACATAACCCTCTCAGGCCGCATGACACTCTTAGCCTCATAGCTCACTGGCCGCATGCGAACATCGTCTTCTCCAGACAGCAAGTTCAGCCATGGCAGAAAAAGCTCCAAAAACCCAAAATTTGTTTTCTTCATAATTTTTTTATTTTAACTCCAAATCTAGTGAAACAAAAGTCAAAATGCTTGAAATAAAATTCTCTAATATAAGGAACAACTAGTTTTCAAAAATACTAAATTTTAGTAGATTAAAACCAAGAAAAATTCATAAAATACATAAAAGTGCAAATCTTGAAACTCAGGTCTACAAGAATCTATATATCAAAATTCAAAACTCTAATAACTAAATTTGATCAGCAACTCAAGGAGGACATTTTTCATCAAACACATTTTTTAAAATAATATATATGTAAAAATCTAAAAATTTATGGCTTTATCACTTTGAGCAAGATGTACTTGCCTTGGTGGACTAACAAACCTCTTCCTAGAACAAAGTCTAGGGATAGGGCTTAGGTTTCGGTCAAGGGAAGCTCTTGAGGGAAAGAGGAAGAAGAAAGAAGAAGGAAAGTGAAAATGAGAAAGAATGAGATAGGAGATAGAAATCCACACACACACACACACACACACACACACACACACACACACACATATATATATATATATATATATATATATATATATATATATATATGTAGTGGGGAAATGAGGTTAGCCCTAGGATTATGTCATGACACTCTCCAACCAAATCTCAGCCATCCAAAATAGGCTTAGTGGTTCCAAGAGTGAACCGGGTCTGGTATCCATCCTATATACGGGTCCTAGTACGGATCCATGACAATTGCCAAGGTGTTCACTACTGGTCTCGGGTAGTCTCCCATAATAAACATGAATACAGTTAAATAAATACATCATATTTAACATGAAATAACATGTAAATACAACATGAATACATCTACAAGAAAAATTTTAAATATCACAAATTCAATAATATCAAATCTGGGAACTAGTGTGGCAATCTGTAAAATATTCTAGACGAATGTCCCTGATGCTCCATCCGAATTCCTTTTTTTGGATTCTGGGCTCACTACCAAAATGATTCAACTCAGCGACGAATTTAGCGACTCTGGACAACGATGTCGCTAATATTATTAAAATTAGCGACATATTTTATAAATGTCGCAATACGTCGCTATCAGCGACTTTCTGCAACGAACTTTTGTATTATGAAAGATGACGTCACTGATAAGTCGCTAAACTTCGCTAAATTTTTAATAACAACGACGGTTAGCGACTCCACACCTTATATGTCGCAGTATATAAATTTTTTTCGATGTTTAGCGACGTCTGGTATTGACGTGGCTAAATTACTTAATATAGGGTTCCCCTGGTCGGTTCAACTTTTCATTTCTATCCCACCAAACTTTTTAATTTCTGCCCCTCCCTCCGCGCCCCCGGTGACCCACCCTCCCCCGACGACCCTCCGTGCCCCCGACGACCCTCCCTCGCCCCCACCCCACACATGCGACCCCCAGACGTGGCATCTTGCTCCCGTGACCCCCAGATGCGGCTCCTCCCCATCCGGCGTGACTGACCCCCTCCGACGTGGTCCTCCTCCATCGAACCCTCTCTCAGGCGCTCCTCCTCCCTTCCTCCCCTCGCGATAAACCCTAACCCAGACTCGGACACAAGTAGGACACACACACACATTGGACACAATCATGACACATTGACACACACATGACACAACCCTAACCCTAACACATGTACCCGAATACATGGACACACACATACATGACACAACCCTACATGACATGATTTGTACTAACACGGACAAGATATTGTTTGCTTGATATCTTGGTACCAACATACACAACCCTACATGACATAATTCGTACTAACATGGACCCGAATACATGGACACACACACACACATGACACATGGACTCTAATTATGATATAGGATGTTTGATATAAATTTGGGTATGTGTTTTAGTCAAGATATTATATTTGGGTATGGGTTGTACCTTGTGTGTGTGTGTAAAGTGTATGGGAGTCCACGTATTCCTTGTGTGTGTGTGCGCGCGCGCGTGTGTGTATGTGTATATGTTTGAATGAGAGATGAGTTAGCTAGTGAGGATTAATAATCTATATAGATAGATACATATATAAGGGTATAGAAATATACAGTTATAGAAGTAGGTATAAATATATGTTAAGTGTCAAGAGTGAGTGGCCTAGAGTGTATGCTGGTACTAAGATACAAGTGTCAAGTATAGTTAGTGTCATGGGTATTTAAAATTGTAACCTAGTGTCAAGATAAAAGAGAGTATCAATGTGAGATTGTGTACCATGGTATATGATATCCATATGATACATAAATACCTAGAGTGTTATCAAGACCTATGTGTATATACGACACTCCAAAGTCAAGTGTCCATATGTCTTCTAGTTTTCAGATAGTCACGAATTATAAAACGGATACTCATGAACAACAATATGGATACTCACACATCACAACTCGAATACTAACGCATAAATATGAGTTGTTAATTACTTTGATGAACATGTGTATCTATCTTTGCATCCATTTGGATAATATACTTGAACAATGTCTATTCATCTTTTCAGAAGTATCTAGAAATGGATCTGAATTACTACCCATGTCATCGTTTATGGATGTAAAACCATCATCCAGATAACATGTGCGGTGTGCGAGATGAATTCATACAAGGGGTGAAACAGTTCCTGTCACCACCCCATTTCCAAAGTTGGGTATTTTTTTTTAATTTAGTTAATTGTGCATTATTTTTAATTAATTGTATTTATATTTAATTAATGATTGTATTATTTTTATATTGATTGTTTTAGGATTTTGGCTAGCCTGGACCCATGTCAGACCCTAGTGGACCCATGTCCGACCCAGCCCACACCCCTGTAAGACTTATTTTTGGGTTTAGAATATTTATTATATTTTTAGAAGGTTAGTGGGAGAGATTTGGAGCTAGTTTGAGTGCTTTTGGAACCCGGAACCCGAAACCAAGTCAAGTAGGGGCGTTTTGGAAATTTGGAACTTGTGTGAACCCATTTTTAGTGCTTTGGCCGGCCCCCTACCTAACCCACCCGTGGAACAGCAAGAAGCCAGCAGCTTCTTCTCCCCCTCTCTTCATTCTTCACTTCTTCCTTCTTCTTCTTCTTCTCCATTTCTTCTTTCTTCTCCAAAGTAAGCTGGAGATACAGGTTGATTTGAGGGTTTTCCTTTGATACGGGGGTTTGAGCATGTCAAATTTTGACACAGACACGTAGATGTGTAGTTAGCTCTTCATATTGTTCTTAATTATTATTTTAGACTTGCTCGTGTCCTTCGAGGTACCTTTGGTGGTGTGGTGGACTCGTATTACAAGCGTATCATAGATCTAGTTTGATTCGGGTGCGATGCACTCCACGTGTTTGTTTTATTGTATTTTAGATTCAATTTATCTTGGTAATAGCTATTAGAATTTTATATTTATCATTGTTATATGAGATATATGTTTATGTATATTTCTATGTTTTATTTTTGAGGTGTTGATGGCCATGAGAGATAGGGGTTCATATGCTTTACTAGTGTGATTGTATATATATATATATATATATATATATATATATATATATATATATATATATATATATATATATATATATATATATATATATAGGTTGGTAATATGTTTATATATGTATATAAGTAAGTATAGTTATATTATATGGGTGTGTGTATGTATAGTGATATATATTCATGTATGTGTGTGTGTGCATAGAGTGTGAGAGTGAGCGAGGGTATGTGTGTATAGAGATGTGTGCTAGGGGGGTCGGGAAGCAGCAAAATAGCATAGGCAGTAGTAGGAAAGCAATATGGCAGTAGCAGCAAAACAGAATAGGCAATAGCAGCAAAGCAGTGAAGCAGCAGCAGCTCGAGGAGCATTAGCAACTGCAGCAGCAGCTCAAGGAGCAATACAGCAAGTAGATGCAGTGCAACAGTAGCTCGAGGAGCAATGCAGCAAGGAGATACAACAATAGCAGCTCGAGGAGTATTAGCAACTGCAGTAGCAGCAAGCAGCAATGCAGCAACTGCATTGGCAGCAAGCATCAATGCAACAACTGTAGTGGCAGCAAGCTGTAATGCTAGCAGCAGCAGCAGCAACAGCTAGAGCAATAGCAACTGCAGTAGCAAAGGCAACATCAACAACAAGAACAAGGGTAGCAATAAGGTACAGGGGTTAGCCTTGATTTATAGCTCTCGTTAGTTAGTTAGTTTTATTATTAGACTAGTTAGTTATATATATGTATATATTGATTATTAGTTAGTTATATGTATATACATTTGTTAAACTAGTTAGTTGTATGTACATATATATGTATTGGTTGTTAGTAAGTTATAAATATATAGATGAGGGATATATATGTAGATGAATACTAGTTAGCATTGGTTAGTAGTGTTTCTAGATTACCTTGAGATACACCAAAGTAATGAGAGTGAGGTATCTTGGGTACGGGTATTGGATATCAAGGGGTATGTTAGTATATTACTTTAGTATTGCTTTGTCTTAAGTTTAATAGATATTAATGTATAGTGAGGTGTATGGGTATTAGTTATATATTAGATATTGAATTACCTTGAGATACCAAGGTAATGTCAAGGTTTTGGGTTTATCCAAGGTATTGGGTTTAAACATCAAGATGGGTGTGTAGTGGTGTGATGCCGCATTGGTTCAAAGCCAAGGTATCCACTTAGCATTAGTTTAGTTAGAAATATTATATATTGTTGATTGTATATACATATTATAATATTTTCCTATCTAATAATTGCGTATCTTAGGATACGATATCTTGTTGGTTTTTTAGTATCCGAGTATAGCTAGTATGGCTTAGTTACATAGTGTATGGACCCAATATCCTAGAGATAGACTCATACAACCTATAAATAGCTAGTTTGACTAGTTTGACCTAAAGTTGACCTAGTTTGACTTAGAAATAGTTTTATGACCTAAGAAGGAATGGAAGAAGGAAGGAAGAAAAATGAAGGAGAGCTTACTTGGAAGAAGGAAGGAAGAAGAAAGAAGTAGTGGGAAAGAAGAAGAAGTGAAGAAGAAGAAAGGAATAACGAGGGCTGCTGTTATGCGGGTCTGGGGGCTGTGGGAAGGCCGGCCATGTGAAATATAAGGGTTTACAAGTCTCCAAATGTCCAAAATGCCCTCCTCTCACTTGGGTTTGGGTTTCGGGTTCCAAAAGCACCCAAACTAACTCCAAATCTCTCCAACTAACCCACTAAAAATATAATAAATATTCTAAAACCCAAAAATAGGTCTCACAAGGGTGTGGGTTGGACCGGACATGGGTCCACTAGGGTCTGATATGGGTCCAGGCTAGCCAAAATCCTAAAATAATTAATTAAAAAAATAATACAATCACTAATTAAATATAAATATAATTAATTAAATACAACACACAATTTATCAAATAAAAATAAAAAAATCCTATTTTCTAGAATTGGGCAGTGACATGTGGATATAAACTACCGACGTCGATATCAAGGCTATGAACCATTTGTCCTATCAAGTCAGGTTCAGCTCGTGTACTTCATAACTTATCCTAAACAAAGAACAACGAGGTCGGACTTGTGGGCAGTATGCAAGTCGAAAGCTAGAAATACCTTTGACGTTAACGAAATAGCTTATCAGGAGGATGATCTACCTATTGTAACAAATATTGTATATGTTGACTCAATAGAAGTTCATCATTACACGTCTAATCGTGTGGAAGAGGTAGAATTATCCGAAGAGGAAGACGAAGTAGATGAAAGTGAAGATGAGGAGAAAGAGGAAGACGAGGACGAGAAAAATAAAGAAGATGAATTTCAGAAGAGGATTAAAAATAAAATAAAATTTATTTAGAACTCTAGCCATGTACTATATTTTTAATATAAAATGTAACATCTATTTTAACTGTATAAATACATATATTTATATCTGTTATTAATTATATTCTTTATTTTCATCTATCTTAACTGTATGGATAATTTTATTTTGTGTTTATTGTGTGACTGTGATATTTCATATACTTTTGTGATATTTTGCACCCAGGAAATTCAACGGAGGGTTGCTCCGGGTCTGTCTATTTTTATGAACTATTATAAGTCTTATTTGTTTTATCATCATATGTTATTATCAGGTATGACAGAAAAACGAGGATCATATAGAGGTAGATCCTCTAGACGGAGTGCTCCTCCGGTATCGGCTACTGGTTCCGGATCCTCGTCACGGAGTACTCCAGTGTACCGACCAGTCATATCTTCGACTCCGTCCACGGTACGTGACAGTACTCTTGGGATCAGCAGTTCTATGCCTGAGACTACTTTCTCGTCCAGCCTTCCTCCTGTTGAAGGCACCATGGAGACAGGGGAGAAGATGAAGGAGGTCAAGCCGACTACATCTGTGCATGATCAGAGCGATCCTCCATGCGCGCCTCCGGACGAGACCAGGATGGATATTTGGTGGGACGGGCCTAGCATGTAAGTTAAATATTTAAAATTTTCCAAATGATTATATTTATATATTCATGAATTTAATTATCGTCTCTCAACGGTGCGAAGAGCACTGGAATATTTTCTGAGGCATAACTATGGTGGACCTTGGATCAACTACTCAGACGCTCCTGAAGATAGGAAGGCATTTTGGTTTGCCCACTTCAAGGTAAAAATATATTTACTTTTAATATTAATAATTATTTATGCATATTATGTAACTCTCTATTTTACTTCTTGTAGAAAAACTATTTTTATCCACCACACCAGGCTGAGAAGATCGAGGAGAAGTTTTCTGTCGTCGCCGCCAAGCTGATCCGTGATGCGATCAACGACCAGAAGGTCCATGATTGTGACGGAGAACCGATCCACAATTGGATTATGCCTGAGCAGTGGACTGTGATGAAGGCGAGATTCGACGAACCCAAGTACAAGGAACGGTCGGAGAAGGTAAAGGCGACTTGGTCGAAGGCAGAAAAGTGGTATAGTGGTTCGATTCCCATGACGAAATATTTTTGTCGTCTGGTATGTATTCTATTGAATATATATTATTTTAATGGAAGTAGGATAAGATGTTTAATTTTAATTATAAATAATTTAATTTTTAACAGGTACAGAGGGACGATGACGCCAACATGGTGACAGTCTTCCTGGCCACGCATCGAAAGGGCAGAAAACTCATCGATGAGAAGGCCACGCAGACCTATGTATATTTTACTACACTGTATAAGTTTTAATGTAACTTATAAAATATAAAAATATATATTTATATAGTTAGTAATAAGTAACTTAGACGTTAGCAACCACTTTTCTAGGACGAGTATTTTAACTACGTGAGCGGGGACTGCTAGTGCACCTACAGAGGGAGGGGCTGGTACTTCCTCGCAGCCCTCTACAGCTCCGTCGGCGGATGACCTCTGGATGACCGTCGTTGGTGGTTTTCAGAGGGGTACGTACTACAGTACGAGAACCTACGGCGTCTATGTTACGATGCAGTCATCCAGGGCCCCTTTTGTCAGTGTGCATTCCTTGCAGCCTTCGCAGGCGTCGACACGAGCTTAGGAGAGCGTTGACCGTCAGATTGCTGACTTACATAACAAGTTGCTACAGAGGATTACGGAGCGACCATAGTTTTTGCCACAGACGAACGATGCGACGGTCACCACATATTCTGATTCGTTCGAGCATAGCCTTTTGGAGCTCAGGACTCTGAGCCATACGACAGAGCACATGCTTATGGAGCTCAGGACTATCGGCCAGACAAAAAAGCACAGCTTGGAAACTCTGTCTACGTCTATGGAGCGCAGACAAACATAATTGTAGGGGTCACATATGGCCATGAGCGACTCACTTGCGAGGATCCATGCGATGAAGGATTTGTTGAGCCGGTCGGTGGCGGAGAACACTTCAAGGTTGGTATCTGCCATGGATTCATATAATGCTCGACTGCTAGCATTGGAGATGATACGTCCTCCTGGTTCACCACCATCGACACGCCTCCTTCACTGCCTCCTTCATTAGCATCGGTGACGCTTTCACAGGAGTAGTATGAGTTACTTCTATCCCAGATGCGCGATGGTGCTCCTCATGATCTGTAGTAGTCCTTGTTTGGACATATTTTAGTGTATTTGTGTGTATTGCCCCATTCTTGGGTCTTTGATATATTTATTTCATACTTTTCATTTATGTAGTGTAATTAGTGGTTTAGAGCCTTCCTAGACCCTAAGCCTACCCGTGGAAGAAAGTTGGAACTAGTTTGGTTGAGTTTAGAGACTTTGACACTAGGTTTTGGGTCAATTTCGGGTGGAATCCGAATTTGGCCAAATTTTGGGTGATGCCCTAGGTTAGAAGGACCTAGGTAGACGTTGTCGGGTGTCTTGAGGGTGAGTGCGTGTCTCCGTTCGGACACGGGAAGTCGTGTCACGGAGAAACGGGCATTTCGGGCAAATTTGGGGTTTTCGTCGTCGCCGATTCTAAGTGCGTACGCGTTTTTATCGCGGGACTAGAATCGACATGGTAGCATTTTTTCTAGGATCTAGGCATCGTTTAGAACCCGTGGGTAAATTTTGGGCCGATTCCAAGTTCGTTTGGTGTGCGTTTCAGGAGGTTTTCCGAACCGCACACCACGTGTTCGTCGAAATGACCGAACGGCCATTTCGACTTGGTTTCCTAGTTTCGGGCTTGTGCGCGCGTTGGGTTAGCATCGGGGAGTGTGTGCTAAAGTTCTCGGATTATATTTTATATATTTATAGGTGTTTGTGCGTGTCGGGATCGTTGGGCGTGAGTGGGACGTGTTGTTTCTGTGTTGTGTGCGTTGTGGTTGAGTTGTGTTTATGTGCATATATATATATATATATATGTGTGTGTGTGTGTGTGTGTGTGTGTGTCTCTATATATATATTTATGTTTATGTGTTTGTGTATCTATATTTGTGTGTGTATTTATATATATCTATGTGTATATGTCTAGGTGTTTATGTATATATATACATATACACACACACTCAAATGTATATATATATATATATATATATATATATATATATATATATATATATATATATATATATATATATATATATATATATATATATATATACATATACATATACACACACACACGCACACTTATATATATATATATATATATATATATATATATATATATATATATATATATATATATATATATATATATATATATATGTATAAGTGTGCGTGTGTGTGTATATATATATATATATATATATATATATATATATATATATATATATATATATATATATATTTATGTGTATGTGTATATATACATTTGAGTGTGTGTGTATATGTATATATATATATATATATATATATATATATATATCTGTGTGTGTGTGCATATATATATAAATAGGTGTGTTTATATATATGTATAGCTATGTGCATAAGTGTTTGTGTGTGTATAAATATATATGTTAGAGTATATATATATATATATATATATATATATATATATATATATATATATATATATGTATATATATATATATATATATATATGTATATATATATATATATATATGTATGATTGTATATATATATATAGTGATATATATATATATATATATATATATATATATATATATATATATATATATATATATATATATATATATATATATATATATGTATATAGGTGTGTGTGTGTCTGTGTATGAGCGATGCGAAGGGGGGGAGGCTGCGGCAAGCAGCAGCAGCACAGCAGCAATAATAGCAAGCAGCAACAGCATAAGGGCAGCCGCAGCAGCAGATTTGTGCAGCAGCAGCAGCATAGTAAAGGCAGCAGCAGCAGCTAGCATGTCGCCGCGCCGCGTGGCTCTAGTTAGCTAGGTAGTAGCGAGGGTGAGTGAGTTATAGAGGTAGATTGATAGATAGATAATAGAGATAGATATATAGATTTATAAATAGATAGCTAGATAGATGGATTGATAGATAGTTTATTAGATAGATGGATAAGTAGTTGAATAGATAGTTAGCTAGATACGTGGATAGATAGTTAGATAGTTAGAATTAATAGATAGATAGTTAGATTATAAGATAGATAGATAGTTGGATAAATAGGTAGATAGATAGATAGATAGATAGATAGATAGATAGATAGATAGATAGATAGGTAATAGATAGGTAGATAGATAGTTATATCTATCTAAGATTTAGATATATATATACCTATAGCAATATATATATCTATAGATATCTAGATAGTTTTATACATATATATTTATGAGTTAAGTGAGGTATATGGGTATGTGTATGTGTTGTGAATATATATATATATGTATATGCATATAGATATCTAGGAGTATATATATATGTGCTATATATATATTTTTTAGCCTAGATTAATAACTATGAATATATTTATAAGCCTAAATAGCTAGTTAGTGGGGTTGTTAGTGAGGTATTGGGCGATATCTCAATACCATGAGATACCGAGGTATCTCAATACCTTGAGATATCCAAGGTATTGAGTTTCGAGCGAGGTATTTGAGCATTGGCCTAGGAATAGTATTAGAGTAATTTTTGTATGTTTATGTGTATATATTTACGTGTGCTAGCATAGGTTTTAGCGGATTTAGGCGAGGTGCGTGGCCTAGGGCGAGGTATCAGATACCGAAGGTATCCCGGTATCTCGAGGAGGCGAGTTTGAGAGTTTACTAGCTTAATGAGCTCGATTCGACCTAGAATTTTTGGGGCACCCTAGTTTGACCTAGCTTTGACCATAATTGTCCTCGTTGACCGTAAAAGTCAATGTTTGACCTAGAGTTGACTTTTTGGACCCCGGGTTGACTTTTTGATCCAAATTTTACCGGTTTGACCCGTTCGACCTAGAATAGCCCTAGAAGCCTGTTTTTAATTATTTTATATCAGTTTAAATTCTTAGAACTCTGTTTAATTCTGATTTTCGCATTAGGTTCTTGCGACACCGGTCCGGATCTCGATCCTCATCAGTTGCTCAGGACGTCAAGCGAGTACCTACCTCTGATAGTTTCTATTTCATGATAGCGTTTATGTCACCTGTTCTAGAACTGTAATACTTGATTCTGACACATTGTTACACGATCTGGTACTAGTGGATCCCGTCATGAGATGCTATCCCCCTTACAGTGTTCAGCGGGTACTCTATCACGTGTATTTCATTATGTGCTTCGGGTATTGATTCTCATGTGCTATCATGTGCTTCTTGTGCTATCGCCTTTGTGTGCGCGAGCTATTATCTTGTACGTAGCGTGTTGTGGTTGGATCCAAGAGTATTAGTGGGGGAGGGGAGTAGGAGTTGGTTATGTGATCAAAGCCAAACAGTATTCATGTGTATGTCGGTTATGCAACTCACGCATAAAGGAGTTATCTTAGTGTTTTTCATGTGCAACCTAAGCCGATCACATAACGAACTTGTGCTCAAGGCACTTAGCTAGTATTCATGTTTTCTCACCTGCAGTTACTTTTCCACTACTTGTATTGTTCTCCAGTTTACATTTGCAGCTACTTTATCTGCTCCATCATGTATTTATTTCCTGTGCATCTTGTATACTTTTCTATTGCTCGTCATATACACCTTACCATGTATTTGGAGTTGCTTTCAGAGTTATGTACTTCGCTCCAGTCCTGACTGGGCATATTTTTTCTAGAGGATCCTGAGGATTATTGCCCGACGTTCTACGGGCCGGGTGTTGATGAGGGTTGTGACCCCGAGACTGAGGAGGAGTGCGCCGAGGAGACGCCTTTAGCGCCCTAGTTAGCTAGGTGGATTTCCTGGGTTGTTCTCAGCTGTTTATTTGGATGATTGTACTTATTCTTTTGTTGCTGTGAGATGTTGTAGCCTTGGACTGTATTTTGGATATTGTCTTGATCTCTTTGGTTCTGGTTTTCGTTTTGATATCATATCGTGCTTTATTCTTCCCCTAGGTATTGTGATTGAGAGATTATATATATATTGCGTGGTTGCTCTCCTTTTGGAGAGGATATTGGCAGTTTTTTTGTGAGATATATAGAATTGTTTGACCTAGAACGAACCTTACAGCGTTCTACCGTCGATTCTGCGGCGTAGGCTGGACGTACCCACGACTCATGCCCAATTTTTCGGGTGCGGGTCGTGACACCACAAGACCATGCTAGTCTATTTTCCAACATTGATCTTGGATCGGATCGAACCAATCACAACTGAATAACGCGATCTTAGCATGATCTGTTCCATAATTATATGTCAACTCCACAATCACCCGTAAGATGCCATAGAAATTATTTCCTGGATCGACATCTTTGTAGCTCAAAGATCTGATACACAAATAACTATTTTTCGTAGAATCGAAATCCAAGAAGCTGACTCTTATCGGGGCTTTCGTTGACTTGAACCTAAACCTATTCACACAGTAGCTTGGCCAGATTTTGACGGCATAAATTGGTCCCTTGGTTAGATTTCTAATAGACTCATTCTCGAAAGTTGTGTGGGGACGATCGACCTAAATTTGAAGAAAACGATATTAAGTTCAACGTTATATTAATTATTGTGCTTAGTGCATACACAAAAAGATCCTTACATATGCACTCAACCAAGAAGGAAAATGAAGTCTTATTTCGTATTATACTTCTTCATCTGTTATGTATGGTCTCATCGACCTCACCTTATCATTAAATGTGCTAAAAAATAATAAAACTTCGTCTGATTACTATAACAATATTAGCGTATACTATTACATTAAGATGACTTAAACGTTGACGTATTAATTACTTACCCCTCTAGCTTCTCCACTTCATCTCCGTCGTATTTGAGTAATATATACAACTAAGCAGCCCTTAGCTCATCGTCATTCAGATATCTCTTATTCATTTTGCCCGAAGGCTTACCGAAAGCATTGAATAGTTTCAGTATTGCATCATTAGATTCCTGATATTCGTCGACGTTTCTGGAAACTCTTATTCTATTAGTAGCAACATGCGGCATGAAATAAATCGAGCAAAAGTTTGTAATCTTCTCAAGAACATAGGCTTAACAAATAGAACCCTCGACCCGTGCCTTATTTTTCACCTTTATCTTTAGGTAGTTCAGTTGACGCTCGAACGGGTACATCCACCGATAACCGACAGGTCCACCAATACGTGCCTCGTAAGAAAGATGAATTAACAAATGCTCTATGGAGTCGAAGAATCCAAGAGGGAACACTCTTTCAAGCTTGCACAGTATTACCATAATATTCTTCTCTTGCTTTTCTAGACGATCGACGATCAACTTTTTAGAACAAAGATCCCTGAAGAATATGCTAAGCTCATTCAGTGGATCCCAAACTACCTGCGGTAAGAATTCCCATAATGCAATTGGAATTAACCTCTTCATGAATACGTGACTGTCGTGTCTCTTCATACCAGTTAGTTTGTTCTCCTTCGGGTCAACGCATCTTCTCAGATTCGACATGTACCCTTATGAACATTTTAGCCAATGAATCCACCTACAAAGTCTTCCTTTATCCTCCTTGTCCAGTGAGTAAATTGCCTTAGGCTTCTTATACTTCCCATTCTTTTCCTCTATCAAATGCAACGCAGGGTGTCTGCATATTTCTAATAAGTCTAACCTAGCCTTGGGATTGTCTTTCACCTTCCCCTTTACGTCCATCACAGTATTAATTATGTTGTCAAACACATTCTTCTTTATATGCATGACATCAAGGTTATGTCTAATTAGATTGGTGCTCCAATATGGAAGATCCCAGAATATGCACCTCTTCGTCCAGTTATGAGTGTGACCAAATCCATCGCACGTGTACCCCTTAGTAGGCTTTTCGATAGAACTTGGTAAATCTTTAACATCTTTCCATATCGTTTCTCCGGGCCACCTTGGAGGTAGATTTTTCTTCTCCATAGCGCTGGCACAAAATGCATTCATGTTCCTCCAAAACGGATGATCTGATGGCAGAAATTGTTGATGACAATCGAAGAAGCACGATTTTCCTCTGTATTTCAAATAAAAATCCTTAGTGCGGTCCATGAAATACAGACATGAGAGACGACCATGAGTGCTCCATCCTGATAATATGCCATAAATCGAAAAGTCGTTGATGGTCTACATAAGTGCTGCCATCATCTGAAAATTCTGCTTTTTTGAAATATCGTACGTGTTGGCGCCTACTTTCCTCTTCGGATTGTTCGGGCCTGGAATAATAATGGTTAAGAACATAACCGGAGTCTTCATGCACATCCAAGACGGTAGGTTGTAGGGGATGACGATCACAGGCCAACATGAATACTGAGAGCCCAAAAGTTGGAATGGAGTAAAACAGTCGGAGGAGAGCCCCAATCTTAAATTACGCGAATCCAAATCAAAATTGAGTTACTCTCGATCGAAGTGCTTCCATTCTTCTCCATCGGATGGGTGATCCAACACCCCTTCAATTTTTTCTCGTATGTGCCAACTCATATTTTCGACAGTCTCCTTCACAATAAACAACCTCTGCAACCGTGGCATTAAAGACAAGTAGTGCATCAAATCGGTTGGCTTTCTTGCACCGACAGACCTTCATGTACCAGTTGTCGTGTAGCGATCAGCACCCCAAAATTTGCACACATCTCCATCCTTGTCGTCTTTGTAGTACAACATGCACCCGTTGCGACATGTATCAATTTTCTCGTATTCCATCCAGAACGATCTCACCATCCTCTTAGACCGATAGAAGTCTTTAGGTAACTTAGCACCCGCCAGCAAGATCTCTATAATCAACTCCATTAGTCGGTTGTAGCATTCTTGCGATAGGTTAAAATTGAACTTGATGCTCAACAGTCTTGTAACCACCTCCAACGGTGAATGATCCTCCCAACCAGGATATAATGGAGTTCTTGCATTCTCCATTAAATCTATGAAATTTGCAGCATCAGCATTCGGTGCCTTCTCAGGTGTATCATGATTGTCCGGATTAAAACTAGGCCCGACAGGGTCAAAAACCATGTTCACACACCTTTTATCGTAATCAGCATGGTCGTAGACACCCATATACTGCTCCACATAAGGCTCCGGCTCTGATGCTAAAGACACTAATTATCCGTGTGAGGTCCACTAATAGTAATTCGGCATGAAATCCCTCGAGTATAAATGATATATCACATCCACTTCTGAATGGTATTTTAAGTTGCGACATCTCACACACGAACACATAATTTTGGTACCGTCCATGTACTGTGGGAACGCCTTGGCGAACTATCACGACCCACACCCGATGTAGGGATGCAAGTAGTAAGCAATGCCCAGCCTACGCCGCAGCATCGACGGTAGAACGTTGTTTGTGTAAACTATCTATCTAATAATCAAGACATAAATATGCCACCAATGTAATATGAATACTCAATCACAGATCTATAAAATGGAACAACGCACGAATATGATAAAAGAACAGAAGAGTCACAAATACAGCTCACAAGATAAAATAATATCCAATGAGTCGGAGAAATACTAATAACAATGCTGGAGACAAATCCAGTACAAAAGGAAACTAACTACTAAGCTACGAGTCATGGGTCGTCTGTCTCAGTCGGGATAAGACTCTCTTGAGCCAAGGTCTCTGGCTCTAAGCCAACCATGTTATGAGGCCCGTAGTGAGTGGGGTACCACTCCTTAGTGTCATCTGGGAAAAATATATCCAGTCAGGAAAGGAGCAGAGTACATCTCTAATAGCAGTTCTAATAAATGATATAAACTACGAAACTGTAAATAGATGTGAATATACAAGATGCAATATACATGTACAAGAGATATGCAATAAAGAAAATACTGAAAATAAATACAAGAATAAGCAATATAGAATATGAACAAGAAATACTACAACTAAGTGAGTGAGTACCAGCTTTAACATGTGATCGCCTTGGGAACTTGCACAAGGATTATGACCTGATTAATCATACGTATGGTGTATGATCAACACTCACACGGAACAAGACATGCACAAGGAGGGTATGATCACATATCTATACTAAATACTCTCCGCCCCCGACTGGTATAGTGGATCCAACCAAGGTACGTTATGACACGGGTTTCCACAAGAAGGGCGCTACTCTTCTCATGAACTAATGTCTGTATTTTTACAAAAAGAATAAAGAAACAAGGCTTGCACAAGATACACCATAACTACCAAGGAATAAAATCTTATGAAGAGATCCGGATATACCAATCCGTCTAATCATCGTATCAAGAAATGAAGGATATCTATACTAGATACAAGAGACATAGAGGATATCATAAATAAAAAACTATCAGAGAATGTACTCGCCTGAAATCCGATGAACAGTATAAAAGATGATCGGTACGGTACCTCAAAGAACTAAATATGAACATATTTAATGTAATATAACTTTGTTGATTTCTTTCTATGTGAGTTTAGTTTATTATTCATATTAACTGTATACCAATTTTTTTTGGTGTTGAGTGTTCCACCGAAGGGGTCGGCGAACCCAGGGAATTCAACGGAGGGTTGCTCCGGGTCTATTTATATAAACTATGATTTTATAACTGTAGGTAGAGTTTTTTTGGAAAATATATTACAAATTGCAGCTAATTTTTTTAATTTAGCGACGTTTTGTGACGTTCGCCGACATACTGTTACGTCACTAAAAAGTATCAAAACGTCACAACCTGGTACCATGGACGTCGCTATTACGTTTCTAGACGTCGCTAACATGCTGACATGGCAAGTTGACATGGCAAAACTTGCCATGTCAACATTGTTGTAGCAAAACGTCGCTCATAATGTCGCTAATATAGCGATGTGTTACGACAAAATCTTACATCGCCAATTTAACGATGACACATCGCTAATTGTTGTATATTCTGCGACGTCTTCTCATCACAAATATTCGTCGCTACAACGACGACTAGCAACATTTTTGTTGTCAGCAACCATGTAATATGCGATGACGTAAAAATGTCGCTAATTACGTCGCCAATTATTTTAGCGACGTTATTTTACATATTAGCGACGTTTTTGGACGTCGCTAATATGTATTATTCTGGTAGTGGTTAGATAGTGTAGGATTCTAAGAACTCCCTAGCAATGTGAAACTCGTGGAGAAGCCATAAATCTATACGCGACTCTTGCGAAAAAAGAAATATCTGGATGACTCATGACCGCCAAGTAGTTAAGTTTCCAACCACTCGACGATATTGTCCGGATTGGTCATCATTGCCCCTTTATCGGGAAGTAACTTTACACCTAGGTCCATGGGTGAGGTTGCTCCTTTAGCTTGTATCATTCCGGCATCAATTAGGATGTCCAGTACATATTTTCTCTGAGATATTATAATGTGCTTCTTACCTCGTGTGATCTCAATGCCCAAAAAGTAATTCAATGCTCCCATATCCTTATTCTGAAACTGTTCACCAAGAAACTTTTTCAGCCCTGCAATACCATGACTGCCATCTCCCGTAATCATAATATCATCAACGTAGACACCAAGTAGTATCCTTCCAGCTGATGTCTATCGGTAAAATATCGAATAATTCTTCTTCGATTGACACATGCCAAACTGAGTAACAATATTTGTAAATCGACCAAACCAAGCATGAGGTAATTGTTTGAGACCGTAGAGGGCCTTCCGTAGATAACATACTTTACCCTCTCCTGCAATAAATCCAGGAGTTTGTATCACATACACTTCTTCTTCAAGGTCCCCATGAAAAAAATATTCTTCACATCTAACTGCATGAGGGGCTAATCATAGAGGACGGCTAATGCGATAACAACTTGCACAGAAGTCATCCTGGCAACTGAAAGAATGTCTCAAAATAATCTTCATCATATGTCTGAGAATATCCTTTAGTCACCAATCGAGCTTTCAGACGATCAAGAGTTCCATCTGGTTTTACCTTGATTGTAAACACCCACTTGCAACCGATCGCCTTCTTGTCCGTAGGCAAATTCACTAAGTCCCATGTATTGTTCTACCGAAACGCTCGTATCTCCTCTTCCATAGCTGTACGCCAACCAGGATGTTTGAGTCCTTCATCCACAGAATTGGGAATCTCAATCCCGTCAATAGTTGCCACCAAGAACTGAGTCTAACTCGCGAGTCCGTTACAGTTCCAACAACTCAAAGGATGGTTGCGGTATTCACGACGGGGTCTAGTCGGTATAACAGGTAGTGGTGAATCAGTGGAGCGGAAGGAGGACGATGACACGATGGTCAGGGGCACCATTGGTGATGCTTGTTCTATCAGAGTTTGTGAGACTGGCGATGCTGATTCTGATTGGGGTGATAGTTGTGGACCATCTGACCGGGAGACTGGATCGGCATGGCAGGGCACCCTTATGGGGGACTGCTATATTTGAACTGGAAAAAATAAAAAATTCTCTTCTGGGTAAACCTTGGGAACAAAATTTTTAGTTGGTGAGAGTGGAGGAAACTCAGTTTCAACAAAAATAATGTCTCGAGACATAAAATACCTCTTCAGAGTTGGAGAAAAATAATGATACCCTTTTTTGATCTTTTTGATACCCAAGAAAAATTTACTTTATTGCCTTCAGATTCAACTTAGAAAGAGTATGTCGTGTATCCCTAATATAACACAAGTAGCCAAAAAATTTGAGGGGTAAAGAAAATGGCTTACGATTGGGACCGAGAAAATGGAGTAGTACTATTGAAAACAGAAAATAGCATTCGATTGATCAGATAACAGGCTGTAAGGAATGCATCAGACCAAAATTTTCTGGGAGTATGTGCTTGAAACATAATAGCACGCGTTATTTTCAAAAGGTGTCGTTTCTTGCGTTCAGCCACATCATTCTGTTGTGGTGTGTAAAAATATAAAGTTTGGTAGATAATGTCATGTATAGCCAGATAAGAATTGAACTCACGAGATAAATACTCACGGCAATTGTCACTCAGAAAATACTTAATAGGAACCCCAAATTGGGTTTGGATTTCAGCATAAAAATTGCACCAAATATTAAATAATTCTGAGCAATTTTTTATCAAGTAGACACAAGTGACACATGAGTAGTCATCAACAATGGAAAAAAATACTTAAATCCCATCACAGATTCAATTGGGCAAGGTCCCCATACATCCAAGTGTACTAGCTCAAAAGAAGCTGATGTAACTTTATTTAAACTTATCGGATAGGGTACCCGATAATGTTTAGCCAAACTACATAACTCACAATGAAACAGAACATACAAATTCAAAGACGGATACATCCTTTGGAGTGCTTGGATAGATGGGTGACCTAACCGACAATGCAACTCAAACGGATCAAGTTTAACGTCGGCACAGGCAACAAAAGAATTCATACAAGCCTCCAGCCACATGCCCCCTGCTGATAGTCCTCCCAGTCTTTAGGTCCTGAAAAATACAAACCTCTAAAAAAATATCACGAAATATTGTAAGTCACAAGTAATTCTATTAATGGATAACAGACTGAATGGATTATTAGGTATGTGTAAAACTGATCTGAGTGGAAGACCAGAAGAAAGACGGGTGTTTTCTTTTCCACGAACCCTCAGGGAACTGAATTTGTAACAGTAATATCTGATACACGACCGACAGATATATAATCACACAATATACCTGCATCATCTTTCATGTGGTCAGATGCACCCGAGTTGATCACCCACAACTTTGACTTGATCACACACGCTGCTGAGTACCTGGATATGAATCCAGATATGGAGGCTTCACTATGATGCTGAGCTTAAAATTTAGCAAATTTAGCATAGGCCTCTGTCGTCATTTGTATGGATATCCCATCAGGATTATCTGATGCAACATTGGTATCAGACGCTTTAGGACACTGCCACTGGAAATTTCCCTGTTGACCATAATTGAAGCATGTGCGCTATCTTCCGCTATTATGATTAGCATTTCGGCCACTACGTCGACCACCACGACCTCCACGGAATCCAACATGAGCAGCATCCAGGACAGACCGATTAGAAGGGGCATCACCCGAAGAAATCTCAATGACTTTTGCTGCCCGTAGGACACAGAAGTGGGCATCAATCAAACACGGAACCTCAGCCCTAGAAATAATCTGAGACTGTGCAGAGTCTGCATCAGGACAAAGGGAGACAAGATACACCATAAAGTAGAGATGCTGGCATTAAGTTCTTGCCTCATTAATATCTCTCGTCAAGGTTAGCACGCGATCTACCTCATCAATTAGTGCCTTGAAGGCACGAAAATGGTCCGTATGTGACTTTTCTCCTTGATCATCTCGGTAGACACCAATGACCGAGTCATAGATGTGAGATAAATTGCGTTTGCCATCAAACTCTTTTGCAAGGACCTCCCACAACTCCTTCAAAGAGTTCGTGTTTTGAACCATGTCCTCCACTTATGGTTCCATCAAATTCATCAACTGTGTGAACATTCGATTATCATCAGTCTTCTACTACTCGTATGTGGTATCACTCACAGCTGGGGGATAATAGTTAGATGTTTTGACAACCGTATTCCCCGAAGCGTCTTCTCGACCTTCTTGTGCTATGTCGAATAACCTTCTGGTCCATCGAACCATCTATCGACAAGCCGAACCTATGAAACAGTCGTACCAGTGACCAATGTCCCTGCCATTATATTTTCGGCACTGTTGTTAGTAGCACTACTATTCGACTCAATGTTCGTCATCCTTCAATGTTCTCGATTCGACAGTCGTTTGGTCGTCCCGACCCGATAAACACATCAACTCTACAAATACACGATCAACGTAGCCAGAACCGGCTTGCACAAAGAAAGTAAAGAGTGAAGGTGGATCACACAAGCCAGGACAGAGAAGCAATCCAGGTTACTTTCTGTTAGATCCTGATGTTGATACCAGGTCAGGAATAGATATTGATGCAAACCCAGGTCTGCTATCTATTAACTCCTGATACCCTGTTCGAGAGTCGGAGGTTCATCACTACCAAAATATGATAAAATAGCGACGTCATAATAAAATGTCGCTAATATTAAAGACTTGAACGACTCCAAAAATAAATGTCGTTATACGTCGCTATTGGCGACACATAGCAACGTTTAGCGACTATACTTCAGTTTTTTAAAAGAATAGTCGCTATAAGCTTCTTTAAGGTCGCTAAATGTCGCTGAGTTTTTTTATTTAGCGACGTTAATTTTTTTGATTTTTAGGGACGTTTTTAGCGACGTCTATAACGTCGCAAACTTTTGAATTAGCGACGTCTATTTATGACGTCGCTATTTTTTTATTAGCGATATCATAAGTAGACGTCGCTAAACGTTGCTAAAATTTTTAATATAGGGTTCAGGATTTTATTTCTCCCCATTCTGTCGAACTCTTTCCCCATATTTTCAAACCCTTCCTCTCCGGTGAAGTACCCCCCTCCGGCGTCCTCCACAGCCCCCTACTCTTGTATCCCCCTATCCGTACCCCCACCAGCTCCCCCACAGTTCCCCTACTCCGGCTTCCCACCCTCCGAGTGCCCCCCTCCCGTACGGCTCCTCCCTTTCGGCGTGGCTCCTCCCCTCCGACGACCTCGGACTTCTCCTCCTTTAGGTAAATCTTAACCCTCTCTCTCTCTCTCTCACAGATGCAGACACGATATGACACTAACACAGACACGAAACACACACAATGACACATATACGACACAGACACTGTCAAAGAGGGTGTAAACCCTAACCCTAACCTTATCTCTCTCTCTCTCTCTCTCTCTCACACACACACACACACACACACACACTCACACAGATAAAGACACGATATTTGATAGCGGACATGCCACATATACAAACATAGACATGACACGGGACACGACACAGACACATACAATAAGTATTTTTACCAATAACTTATCAGATTATTTTTTACCAAAACATAACCCACTATTAGACGATGTTCCATAGCCCAACGTGTGGATTGGAACAACTTACTTATTAAGTTGCTTATTGTAGAGTTTCATCTATTGCTAAAATTATTCTCACTTTGTTGATGAACGTATAATATCTGTTGGTTTTCATGGTATTGTTACTAGAGTACATTATGTGTTTACGAGTGCTTGAAAATCATGCATTTGATTAGTATAGGTCAGTCTAGGACTTTTCCTAAGTAGGGACTGTTAGGCATATAGGTTTCCATTTCAAGTAGATCATGGTGTATTTTTTAAACATATCACACGACTTATTAGCATGCGAGTGTCCTACATTGTATAGAGAAATAATTTTCACAAATATCCGGGATCTCAAGTATTTTTGTGAGAATATTCAGTCATAAATGAGACAGGTGCAGGCAATGGGTGTGTGGTATTGTCTAGTCCATATTAGGAATATAATAATTAAATATAAATTAGGCATTATCGAGTAACATTTTAGCAACTTTATTCATTTTACAATTTACTTAACTATTAGTGGTGCAAAGTACTATGTCTTTATAAAATTTGCCACTTCTCTTGTAGAAATATTTGGTTCTTATACCTTCTGTTGCATATATTGAGTACTGCATGTTTCATATCTATAGGCCACACATCTTAAATGTGAAGAATAGTATTAGTATTGCCCAAAGTGTTCCATAAGACATCAAACTAAGAGGCAATGTAAAAATAGAATGAGAATGTGGTTATAAGTATGGTCATTTTTACATCATTATAATGATGAATGTGATATCACTTCTTTCTACTTAAAAAAATCCTGAGTTGTTTTTAACTTATACATTAAAACTAATAATTTAATCAAAACATCCATTTCTTCCCCTATCCTAATCCTAACTCGGACACACACACACACATGCAGACACTAACACTAACCCAAACTCGAACATGCGGACACACTAACACGCATACACTAACTCTAACACGGACATGAACACACACACACACACACACACACACACACACACACACACACACACACATGTTTGTATCATGTCATCTCATGATACGTATGGTGAAATTATAGGACACATGAATATGAAAGGTTAGGACATGATATCAAGGATAAGGTTGTAAGCATTTTATCGGACATGGACACACACATACATGTCAAGTGTGGATATCTAGTAGTGTATCAGTGAGTGTCAACTATGCATCCTGGAGCAAAAAAATTGACACTGGATATCCATGACTTGATTTTTCAATTAGAAATTCATGGCCTAAAAATTGACACTCACTGATACACTGCAATATGATTATCCAGGATACAGATTTGAACGAAGAAGTATCGGTGCTAGGACTAGGTACATCAATGCATGTACTGTATTCCTGAGTATTCTTATATGTGTGTAGACGAGTAGGTATATAACATAATTGGGTATTCCTGAGTATCAATGCTAGGACTAGGAGTATCAGTGCATGTACTGTATTTTAACGAAGAAGATAAATTTTTAGAAGAAGATTAAAAATATCCATATGAAATCCATTTAGACTTGTCACATGTACTGTAATTTAAACTATTTTCTTGAACGATGTCTATTCATTTTTGCATATCTGGAGTGAGAGTAATTTGAATAATATACACTACCAAATATTCACATGAATATATACTTGAACGATGTCTATTCATCTTTGTAGAAGTATCTAAAAATGGATATGAATTACTACCTACGTCAACGCTCGTGGATGTACAACCGTCATCCTGATGACATGTGCGATGTGCATGATGAATTCATTGAGTGTGTACATCAGTTCTTGCAGTTCACCAAGGCATTCTCTCAGTACATGGACGGTACCAAAATTAAGTGTCCGTGTGTGAGATATCACAACTTAAAATATCATCCAGAAGTGGAAGTCACATATTATTTTTACTCGAAGACTTTCACGCCGAATTACTATCAGTGGACCACGCACAGAGAACTTGTGTCTTTAGCATCAGATTCGGAGCCTTATGTGGAGCCGTATATGGATGTCCATGACCACGCTGCTTACGATAACGGGTGGGTGAATATTATTTTTGATGTGGCGGGGCCTAGTTTCGATCCGACAATCATGATACAACTGAGGAGGCACCGAATGCCGATGCTGTGAATGCTGAAGAATGAAAGGATTCCATTATATCCTGGTTGTGATGACCATTCACCGTTGGAGGTGGTTACAAGATTGTTGAGCATCAAGTTCGATTTTAATATGTCGTAAGAATGCTATAACCGACTGATGGATTTGATTATAGAGATATTGCCAGAGGGTGTAAAGTTGCCTAAAGACTTCTACCGATCTAAGAGGATGGTGAGATCGATCTGGATGGGATACGATAAAATTGATGCATGTCGCAATGGGTGCATGTTGTACTACAAAGATGACAAGGATGAAGATGCGTGCAGATTCTGTGGTGCTGATCGCTACAAGGCCGCTGGTAGAGGAAAGTCTGTCGATGCAAGGAAGCCTACCGATTCGATGCACTACTTCCCTTTGACGCCGCGGTTGCAGAGGTTGTTTATAGTGAAGGAGACTGCAGAAAACATGAGTTGGCACAGGCGGAAATAGATCGAAGGAGTATTGGATCATCCATCCGATGGAGAAGCATGGAAGCACTTTAGTCGAGAGTATCCAGATTTTGCTTCGGATCCGCGTAATGTCAGATTGGAGCTCTCCTCCGACGGTTTTACCCCATTCAAACTTTTGAGCTCCCAGTATTCATGTTGGCCTGTGATCGTCACTCCATATAATCTAGCGCTTTGGATGTGCATGAAGACTCTGTATATGTTCCTAACCGTAATTATCCCGGATACGAACAATCCGAAGAGGAACATCAATGTGTATTTATAGCCTTTGATAGATGAGTTGAATCAGCTGTGAAAATTAGGTGCCAACACGTACGATGTTTCTAGAAAGTAGAATTTTTAGATGAGGACAGCACTTATGTGGACCATCAACGACTTTTTGGCCAATAGAATGTTATCAGGATAGAGCACTTATGGTCGTCTCTCATGTCCGTATTGCATGGACCACACTAAGTCTTTCCATTTGAAACACGGAGGCAAACTGTGCTTCTTCAATTGTCATCGACATTTTTTTTGAAGGATCATCCGTACCGGAGGAACATGAATGCTTTTCGTGCGAACGTTGTGGAGAAGGCCAATCCACCATCAAGGTGGCCCGAATACACGATATGGGAAGAGGTAAAAGATTTACCAAGTGCTATTGAAGAGCCTGCTAAGGGGTACAAGTATGACAGATTTGGTCGCACCCATAATTAGACGAAGATGAGTATATTCTGGGATCTGCCATATTGGAGCACCAATCTGATCAGACATAACCTTGATGTCATGCATATCGAGAAGAATGTGTTTGATAACATAATTAATACTGTAATGGAGGTAAAGAAGAAGACGAAAGATAATTCGAAGGCCAGGTTGGACTTAAAAAAAATGTAGACGTCCCGTGTTGCACTTGATAGATGAGGGAAATGGAAAGTTAAAGCAGCCTCAGTCAATTTTTTCACTGGAGAAGGAGGATAAAGGAAGACTTTGTAGGTGGATTCAGGGTCTAAAATTTTCAGATGGGTACCTGTCGAACTTGAGAAGATGCGTCGACCTCAAGGATAACAAACTGGCGGGTATGAAGAGCCACGATTGTCACGTATTCATGGAGAGGTTAATTCTGATTACATTTTGAGAATTTTTACCGCAGGTCGTTTGTGATCCATTAACAGAGCTCATCATATTCTTCAGAGATCCTTTCTCTACTAAGTTGCTTGTCGATCGTCGAGAAAAGCAATAGAAGGATATTACGGTAACACTGTGCAAGCCCGAAAAGGTGTTTCCTCCTGGATTCTTCGACTCCATGGAGCATTTGCCAATTTATCTTTCCTATGAGGCACATGTTGGTGGTCATGTCGGTTATCGGTGGATGTACCCGTTCGAGCGGCAACTGAATCACCTAAAGAAAAAGGTGAAAAATAAGGCACGGGTTGAGGGCTCTATTTGTGAAGCTTATGTTCTCGAGGAGATCACAAATTTTGCTCGACGTATTTCAAACCTTATATTGCTACAAATAGAATGAGAGCTCCAAAAAATGATGATGGATATCAAGAATCTAATGATGCAATACTAAAAGTATTCAATGCGTCCAGAAAGCCTTCGGAGAAAATAAAGAAGAGATATTTGAATGACGACGAGCTAAGGGCTGCTCAGTTGTATATATTACTCAATTGCGACGAGGATGAAGTGGATAAGCTAGAGGGGTAAGTAATTAATATGTCCACGTTTAAGTCATCTTAATGTAATAGTATAAGCTAATATTATGCTACTAATCAGCGGTTGCTTCGTTGTTTTTCAGCACATATAATAATAAGCTGAGGTCGGTTAGACCCTACATAACAGATGAAGAAGTAGAACAAGAAATAAGACATTATTTTTCTTCTTGGTTGAGCCCATATGTAAGGAGCTCGGTAATTAATTTTTCTATATGCACTTGCACAATAAATAACTTACTATCGCTACTTTGGTATTTAGGTCGATCGTCTAATAACACCCGAGACTGAATCTATTAAAACTTTAGCCAAGGGACCAATTATTGCCGTCAAAATATGGCCAAGTTACTGTGTGAATGGGTTTAGGTTCAAGTCAATAATTGCTCCGATCAGAGACAGCTTTCTGGATCTTGATTCCATTAAAAATAGTTGTTTGTGTATCAAATCTTCGAACTACAAAGACTTCGATTCAGGTAATAATTTCTTAGGCATCTTACGAGAGATTGTGGAGTTGACATATAATTATGACACAGAACCTGCTAAGATCGTGCTATTGAAGTGTGAATGGTTCGACCTGATTCAAGATCAAGGTTGAAAAATTGACAAGGATGGTCTTGTAGATATAAAATACAAGCGTAGATATTAAGGCTACAAACTATTTGTCTTATCAAGTCAGGCTCAGATCATGTACTTCATAACTTATCCTAGACGGGGGACAGCGAGGTCGGATTGGTGGGCAGTATGCAAGACTAAAGCTAGAGATACCTTTGACGTTGACGAAATAGCTTATTAGGAGGACGAGCTACCTCTTGTAACAAATATTGTAGATGTTGACTCAAACATAAGTTACTCATTACATGAATAATAATGTAGAAGAGGTAGAATTATCCGAAGAGGAAGACGAAGATGAAGTAGATGAAAGTGAAGAGGAAGAGGAAGAGGAAGAGGAAGAGGAAGAGGAAGAGGAAGAGGATGAAGGCGAACAAGATAAATTTTCTGAAGATGATTGAAAATAAAATATTTTGCCTGTAGAAAACTATATTTTGATTATAGAATATACTATTTTGACAAAGACATATATTATATTTTGACTGTAGAATGTACTATCCATTTAGACTTGTGACACTACTAGTTATTTACTGTGCAATTCTATTAATGCTGTGAGATATGCATAACATTTTGACTGTAGAATATACTATATATTTGTTTATTAGTTCTATCATTATATGTTGTTATAAGGTATGACAGAACGATACGGAGAGTTTGGCAAGTCCCGAGGTAGATGGAGTGCTCCCCCGGTACTGCCAACTATTGGTTCTGGATCCTCGGTGCCAAGTACTCTAGTATATCGACCAGTCATATCTCCGACTGTGACAACGTTACGTGGAAGCACTCCTGGGACGAGTAGTTCCAGGCCTGAGACTACTCTCTTCTCCAGCGTTTGTCCTACTGATGGAACCAAGAAGACAGATGAGCATATGGCGAAGGTTGGGCCGACGTCGTCCCAGTATCAGCTGTCACGACCCGCACCCGGAAAATCGGGCATGAGTCGTGGGTACGTCCAGCCTACGCCGCAGCATCGGCGGTAGAACGCTGTCTAGGTCAACTGTCTAGATAATAATCTCACACAAAAATCGGGCATGACCTCTCCAAAAGGAGGGCAACCACACAAACAATATATCAACCTGTCAAGATCTCAACTCCAAACGGAGGAGCAATATCAAATGATAATCTCAAGTACTCAATCACGAATCTAAGCACGATAAGATAACAAAGAAGACTAACAGCTATAAAGTCTAACCAACAACAACTACTACAACAACCACAACATCCATAATAATAATACATCATCCAAATCATCCAAAATAATATACAATACAAGGTCTCAATCCAAAACCGGAGACAAATCCGGTGCTAAAGCTAATAAAACAACAACAAGGTCCTAGTGATCCCGGCTACCAACCCGGAAATCGCTCCTAAACTAGAGGGTCCCTGTCTGCACCATCGACAGGCTCAGGTCCATAAAACGTCGGACACCACTCCTCCGGATACTCTGAAAAATATGTCCAGTCAGGACTGGAGCAAGTACATCTCTAACAGCAGTTCCATTTAAATGATAAAAACTATAAAACAGTTATAGCAAGTAGCAAGAAGAGTGAAGCAAGTATGAAACAAGGAAATATGTATAACTGGTGCATAAAGGTAAAGATGCATGGATATCAGAGCAAGATAGTAATAACTACAAGATACAGGAAATCTAAGCTAAGATTAAGTCCGTGCACATGAACGTGTAGTGAGTCCAGCATGAAAAACATGTAGTGAGTCAAGTCCAGAAACATGTAAGTGAGACAAGTCAAGAAATGTATGAGAGTCCAGACTATAAAGAATGAACTCGGTGTCTTTGAAATACTTGTTTCGACATGTAAACGACTAGGGGTAAGTACGGCTCACCGCGCACTGGGTGCGCGGCTGCTATCATTCCAGATTAGACCAGAGGGAGTGATTCCTGATGATGCCAGATAGGAATGTTTACATGTCTACTCGAGTATTTCTCCGCCCCGACTAATACAAGTGGATCCAAGACCCGACACGCAAATCAAGATGAGTCCAGCCTGAACATGAATGATGCCTGTAGGTGATGCCTGTAGGTGATGCCAGTAGTGATTCCAGAATAGAGGCCAGAAACATGTAATGTACGTGTCACAAGTAAATGAATCCAGAAATACCAGTCAGTGTCTCGTGTTGTGCCAGAATAATCAGATGATACTATACTAGAAGCTGAATCATAATAATCATCAGATAATGAAAACTATCAGAGAATGTACTCGCCTGACGTCCTGAGCAACTGGCGATCCGAACCGGTGTCACAAGGACCTATGCGAAAAGCAAGGTTAAACAGGGTTCTAAAGAGTTAAACAGATATAAAATAACTAAAAATAGGCTTCTAGGGTCGTTCTAGGTCAAACGGGTCAAACCGGTGAAATCTGGGTCAAAAAGTCAACTCTTGGTCCAAAAAGTCAACTCTGGGTCAAAACTAGGTCAAAAGTTGACTTTGGCGGTCAACCGAGTCAACTACGGTCAAGTCTGGGTCAAACTAGGGTGCTCCTGAAATTCTAGGTCAAACCGAGGTCATTAAGCTAGAAAACTCACAAACTCGCCTCCTTGAGATACCGGGATACCCTCGGTATCCGATACCTCATCCTACGCTATATACCCCGTCTATACCCTCTAAAACCTATGCTAGCACGCGTAAATATATACACATAAGCATATAAAAATTACTCCAATATTATTCCTAGGCTATTGCTCAAAAACCCCGCTCGAAACCCAATACCTTGGTTATCTTAAGGTATTGAGATACCTCGGTATCTCAAGGTATTGAGATACCGCTCTAAACTCAACCCGACTACCCCTCTAGCTAACTAACTATGCATAAACATATATATCTAGTTATATTCTAGGCTAAAATATAGATATCTAATACATATAGGCATATACCTATATATCTATACCCAATACCTTACCTTATCTTACACATACCTTACGTATCTATATATCTAGCTATAATATATCTAGTTATATGTATTTATATATCTATACCTATAGATAGATATATCCAAATACCTATCGTATCTATCTATCTATGCCTTTACCTATCTATCAATTATCTATCTATTTATGAATCTATGAATCTATTCATCTATTTATCAATCTATCTAACTATATACCTATTTCTCTATTAAAACATAGATACCCATCTATCTATCTATCTATCTAATATATCTATTCATGTATCTATTTATCTAACTATCTATAGATATCTATCTATATCTATCTATCATATATCTATAATATCTATTTACCTATCTACCTAACTATAGATATCTATCTATTTACCTAACTATCTATGTATCTCTTTACCTATGTATCTATCTAACCATCTATGTACCTATTTAACTATCTATCTAAATATCTAACAATCTATCTATCTATATATATATATATATATATATATATATATATATATATATATACCCCTCTCTCTCGCATTGCTCCTCACCTTGTTGCTGCTCCTGCTGCTGCAAACTGCTGCTAGAGCTGCTGGTGCAGCTGCTACTGCTGCTCCTTGCTGCTGCAGCTGCTGCTGGTGCAGCTGCTGCAGCTCCCTGCTGCTGCAAACTGCTGCTGCAGTGCTGGCCTCCCCCTTCCTCTCACATACACACACACACACACACTCCCATATACACATATATATATCACCCCCTATATATATATATACATACACATATATAACTATATATATATAACTAGATACACATATATACACACCTATATATCTATATACTAACACACACTAACACACTTAAACATATATATATATATATATATATATATATATCTATATATATCCTCACTCACACACACTCACACACCCTCACACACACACTAGCACACACTCTCACAAACACACAACCACACACACAAACACTCCTACATATATATAAATATATATACATATATACACACTCACTCAAACTCATATATATATATATATAGGCACTCACTCACACTCACACACACTCACCTACGCACTAGCACACACTCACACAAGCACTCACTAACACGCTCACGAATACATAACCACACATATATATATAAATATATATATAAAAACACACACACAAAATATATATACACATATATATAAACAAACACAACATAACGCACACCACGCCCACAACACCCACCAACGCACGCCCAACGACCCCGACACGCCCAAACACCTAAAAATATATAAAATATAGCCCGAGAACTCTAGCACACACTCCCCGATACTAACCCAACGCGCGCACAAGCCCGAAACGAGGAACCCAAGTCGAAATGGCCGTTCGGTCATTTCGACGAACACGTGGTCCGCGGCTCGGAAAACCTCCTGAAACGCACACCAAACAAACTCGGAATCGGCCCAAAATTTACCCACGCACTCTACACGATGTCTAGATCCTAGAAAATGCGCTCCCGTATCGATTCTAGGCCCGTGGCGGAAACGCACACGCACTTAGAATCGGCGACGATGAAAAGCCCCAAATTCGCCCGAAACGCCCGTTTCTCTGCGACACGGCTTCCCGTGCCCAAACGGAGACACGCACTCACCCTCACGACACCCGACAACGTCTACCTAGGTCCATCTAACCTAGGGCCTTACCCAAAATTGGGCCAAATTCGGATTTCACCCGAAATTGACACAAAACCTAGTGTTAAAGTCTCCAAACACTACCCAACTAGTTCCAACTTCCTCCCACGGGTAGCCTAGGGGTCTAGGAAGGTTCTAAAATATTAATTACACTATATAAAAATAATTACTAGGGGAAAAATTAGGGTTTACCTCTTGGGAGTTGGAATCCCAAGCCAAAGTCTCAAAAATGCTCCAAATCCTCCAATCCAAGCTTCCAAGCCTCAAATCCAAGCTCCAACACCAAATCTAGGCTCTACCCACCTAGGTTAGGGAAAAAATGTAAGGTTAGGGTTCAAGTAAGAAAAAGAAATGGAAAGAGGAAGGAAGAAAAATAAGAAAACTTACTTTGGAAGAAGGAAGAAAGAAGAAAGAAGAAGTGGAGAAGAAGGAGAAGTGAAGAAGAAGAGGAAAATAAAAATGGGGGAGTGGGAGCTGCTGTGTTCGGGTGTGGGGGCTGTGGGAATCCGGCCAAGCACCTAATTAAGGGGTTTACAAGTTCCAAAATACCCAAAATGCCCTCCCGTAACTCGGTTTTGGATTTCGGGGTCCAAAAAGACTCAAACTAACTCCAAATCTCTCCCACTAACCTTCTAAAAATAAAATAAATATTTCTAAGCCCCAAAATAATTCTCACAAGGGTGTGGGCTGGGTCGGACATGGGTCCACTAGGGTCTGACATGGGTCCAGGCTAGCCAAAATCCTAAAACAATCAATAAAAATATAATACAATCAATAATTAATTATAAATACAATTAATTAAAAATAATGCACAATTGACCAAATTAAAAAAAAAAAAATGCCCGACTTTGGAAATGGGGTGGTGACATCAGCTAGATCCTCCTTGCGCACCTCTGAACGAGACGAGGACGGAGATTTGGGCCGACGGTAGGAAGTAAGTAAATTAGTTGGTTTAGCATAATATATATCGTGTATTTCTTTATTCATCATATATTCACTTTTTCGATAAAAATAATTATCTATGTATAGATATCGTCCCTCGTTGGTACAGAGACGCCTGGGCCACTTTCTGAGGTACAACTATGGTGGCCCTTGGATCAACTACTCTGATACTCCGGATGAGAGGAAGGCGTTCTGGTTTGCGCACTTCAAGATAAAAGTATATTATATAAATTATCTAATTTATGCATATTATATAACTTACTAAATTACTTCTTGTAGCAAACGTATTTTTATCCACCGCACCGGGCCGAGTTGATCGATCAGATGTTTCTTGCCATTGCCGCCAAGCTGATTCGTGATGCCCAGGATGACCAGAAGACTCGTGATCGCGAAGGAAAATTGATCCAAGGTTGGATCATGCTTAATCAGTGGATTGCGATGAAGGATAGATTTGACAATCCGAGGTACAATGAAAGGTCTGAGAAGGCCAATGTGGCTAGGCAGAAGGCAACAAAGTGGTGTGGTGGCTCAATTTCGATGACGAAATATTTTCGTCGTTTGATATATTTTTTATTTCAGATATATTATTTTAAAGCAAGTACGATAAAATATTAGTAGGATAAAATATTTAATTTTAGTACTAAATAATATATTTTTAACAGGTACAGAGGGGTGAGGATGCCAACATGGCGACCGTCTTCCTTGTCGCTCATCGAAAGAACAGGAATCTTATTGATGAGAGGGCCTCGCAGACCTATGTAAGTATTACTTTACTTTGTGTTAATTTTAATATAACTTAAGAAATATGCAAATAAATATCCAGGTAGTTAGTAATAAGTACCTTAGACACATTAGCAGTTATCGAGTATCCAAACTTTTCTAGGTCTAGTATCTTAGGCTCCGTGAGCGGACGACTGCTAGTGCACCTACAGCGGGAGAGGCTGGTACTTTCTCGCAGCCTTCTTCAGCTTCGTCGGCGGACGACTTGTGGGTGACCGCAGTTGGTGGTCTCCAGAGGGGTACATACTACGGTACGGGATCCTATGGCTCCCTTGTCGCGACGCAGTCATTTAGGGCCTCCACGGAAAGTGCATATTTTCCACAGCCCTCGCAGACGTCGGCCTGAGTCCAGGAGACCATTGACCGTCAGATTGTGTCTCTCCGTGACAAGTTGCTGCGAAGGATGGAGGAGCAACCCCTATCCCAATCGCAGGCGGATGATGCAACGCTCATCGTACGATTTGATATGCTCGAGCGCAGCATCATGGAGCTTAGGGATATGAAAGCTGATCTTAGAGTGTCGATAGAGTTCAGCGTGACGAAAATGCATGAATTATAGCTGTCCATGGGCGAGAGGCTGACGATGATGCATGATTCAATGGTTCATAGCAGTACGAGGCTGTTATCTACCATAGATTCATACAACCATCAACTATCAAAGTTGGAGCAGATACGTCTTCCTGGTGCGCCTTCATCGACACAGACTCCACCTACGTCACTTCCTTCTCCATCGACATCAGTGTCGATTTTACGGGAGCAGTATGATTTGTTCTTATCCCTGATGCGCGCCGGTGGTCATCCTCCTACAGATTCGCAGTAGTCCTAGTTAGGATAGTTTACTGATTGTTTGTGTTTTGACCTATGATATTTGGTCATTTATGAATATTCTTTATTTTTGAGGCTTTCATACTTTATATCTTGCACTCAGTTGTGTGAATATTTATTATATTCTTTATGATGAGATTTTCTTCTAACTCGGTTTGTAATCCCAATATTTCATTTTCTTCAAATTTAACTATATTATTTATATTAAATGTATGTTAATTTACCAGTGTTGAGTGTTCGACCAAAGGGGTCGACGAACCTAGAAAATTCAACGGAGGGTTACTCTAGGTCTATTTATATAAATTGTGAATTCATAAACTGCAGGAAGATTGGTTTGGAAACAATTCAATATTCATTTTTTTTATTTTTTCACTGAATCTTTAGCGACGTTTAGCGACGTTTATATACGTCGCTAAGTACATCGCTGATTGTCGCTAATTACGTCGCTAAATATGTCGCTAATTACGTTTAGCGATGTTTATATACGTCGATAAATACGTCGCTAAGTCCGTCGCTAAGTCGGGTCGGGTTCGGGTCGGGTCTGGATCTGATCCGACCCGTTAGGTTTAAGATTGGGTTCAGTAGGGTTAGGCCTGTCCGGTTCGGTTGGACCAGGTTCAGTCCGGTTTGAGCCTGGTTCAACCCAGTTCAATTAAAATAGGGTGTTTTTCCTATTTATAAAATAGTTTTTGAGCCCAATAAATTCTAGAAAAATTACACAACATCCAATAATTAATAATACACCCAAAAATATAATTTTTATAATATTTTAATAATTATTTTAATCCATAAAAATATTAATTCCTAAAGGACATTTTTAATAATTAATTAAAAATTACCAAAAATTCCAGAAAACTCAATTTTAAAAATTAAAAAAAACGGGTGTTACAATCTACCCACCTTAAAAGAATTGCGTCCTCGCAATTAAGAAAGCATAACCGGTCAGAAGAGATGACGCGGTTGCAAAACATGTTTGAAAGCATGACACCAGAAAGAATCATGATCGAGAAAAATCGAAGGGAAAGGGGTGAGGATGAAGCAGAACACATAAGAAAAATATTTTTCTAGATAAGTAATTCAAGAGTAAAGGAATCTGGATTGAGCAAAATCTGCAGCTTGGGTATCATGTACTAACAAATTCAAAATACTAGGTTTTAAGGCTAAGGAAAAGAATTAACAGGCACGTGCTATGGCATTACTAGGAATATATATCTATGAATAACTTAAATCTTACGCGTATTGCTACTCCACGAGTCTGTGCGTCCTCCATCGTCATCGCATAAGCTTGTCCGCGTCCTTGTGGTGGTGCCATCTGCTGTTGCTCGGCCTACTGGAAGAGTGCTGCCTGGGTTGCCAAAGGTAGCCTTGGCTGATACCCTCCTGGAACTGGTGGTATGACTCCTTCAACTCCCGTCTGTGGTGCTTCCAATGCTGGATAGGCTGGCCTCGGTGCTGGTAAGAATTGTCGGTTTACCATTGTTGCTTTCTCTCGACGCTCAGGGCATTCCTTGACTAAATGTTGGTTGGATCCGCAAATTAAACATAATCCCATTTTGCGTCTGCACTCGTTCTCAATATGGCCTCTCTTGCGACAATATTGACAGATAGGCAGTGCCTGCGGAGATGCTCTGGGTGGTTGGTGCATGTGAGATCTTTTTGCAGCTTCTTCGTGTGGTTCTCTGGCTGGTGCTGATGTGAAAGGCCGCTTCAGGCTGGACTCTCTCCTGGTGACGCGCTCCATGCGTCGTGCTACAGCAAGGACGTTCGAGTAAGAAGTAGGTGCAACAGAGCCAATCAGTCTCTGTAGCTCAAAGTTTAGTCCGTCGAAGAACCCTTCAAACTGATGGAACGGTTTCTATTAAAATGAGTTTAAGAGTTTTTATTGGTTGTTTTGCTGCTTGATTTTGTGTTACTTTGTGTTTTGTCTTGCTTTCGATGACTTGGTTTTCATGATTAGCTTTTATCGCTTGTGCATTCTTTTCAAATCGTAAGAGAAAGAGATCGAAGGGTGCTAAGCAAGTGTTGTTGAAATTTTAGGACGCATAACCAAGGAGTAATTGTTGCATAAGGCTTCCCCATCCTCTCATTGACTCGTTCGGTGAGTGACTTCAGCCCTTCGATGAATCCTTAGTCTGCACGCCTAATAAAATGATCTCTAGTTCACTTTAGTTGCATGTTCCTATGTTTCAATGTTACTTCACTAACAAGATAAGCTAAAAAGAAATAAACTTCAGGCTTGAAGTAATAGAATTTTACTTTACTATCAATTTATGTTGCATGTCCCTCGTTTCGATGCTACGCAACACGATCTATAACATGTCCTTATATTTTGAATATGATCCGTGGGATAAGAACAAGAAGATGGAATCGTGTACTTATTGTTCAGAACCGTGCATATTAGTTTCTTATCTGATAGATATTTAATGTCATGTATTGGTCTCGGATAACTTGTGAACAAGTTTTATCGCTAGAACGGTTCCTGGGGCACTGGAAATCGATCGGTCCGAAAGAGATTTTTGTTTAATCCTGAGGTACGATCCTTGTGATCTAGTAGGGTGATGTGTCCATTAGTGAAGAGAGGAACCATGATGTCACAGGTGCTAGTATTCGTGTGTATTGGTGCAGAGCTGAACCTTGAGTCACAGCTGCTGATACACGCGCGTACTAGTGCAGAGCTGAACCTTGAGTCACCACTATTAATCATGGGGTAACCCATGGACCATTATGTAGTTAGGTCGTATGCTAGATTTACCTTCTTGCATACCTAATATTTGATGCCAAGATTGATTCATAAGTTAGATGCATATATGCAAATTATTGCTAACTTGTGTGTCTGCTGCAGGGATAAACGTTCGACCGTGGGTAAAAAATTATCATATTCATGGTTCAACCTATCGATTATGTTTCTTTGCATGAATTATTAAAAAGAAACCAGACAACTAGAAAGATCACATAATAGTAATATTAGCTTCACTTGTATACTTAGTGTGGATTTCAAGGTGAGTTTGACCACGGTTGCTCACCAGTACATGTTGTAGTACCGACCCACATTTGTGGAAAAATCTCCATGTTCTGCTAGCGAGAGTTTGGCAAGAATTTGAAGCTTTAGGAGCGCATCCCTTCAAGCGGAACGGTGCTTGTGCTGCTTCCCAAAGCTTTTCTCTCTAGTGTGCAAGTTCTTCTTCTGCTAGGTGTTTTAATTTTGGTCCTACTACAAGGACATGATGTATGGGCGTTGTGGCTAGTTTTGGGTTTGTAAAAGAGTTGTAATCCATCTAAGGCATATTTTGTAATTTAGCCACGCAAGTAATTTGTAATCCAATCTTCTAGTATTCAATAAAGAAAGTATTTTGTGTTCTTATCAAATGTGTTCAACTTTGGTTCTCTGCATTTAAATTTTGTGCCTCTATATATGTATATTTTTTCTAACTTGATTCTTGTGCGGGTACTATGCCTGGTGCAAGCGTAACTTATGCTTGCACAAAATTGCGCCCAAGCAAGGACGATCGGTTCCATAAGGACCAAGCGAGGACGATCGGCCCTTACGGGATCGAGGCATGACAGGTGGTGTCATAGCACGGCTTTACGTCTTTGACCTCTTCAAATATTATTTTAAAAAATGATATAAGTTTTCAAGCGATTTCAAAAGTCCCGAATGTCAAAAATGGTTGCGAATCTATATAAGTAAATTGATGGTATTTTATGTTCCGATATGGAAGAGTATGAAAACCTAACTTCGCATGCAATAAGTCCATAATGTATTATGAAACTAATGCAAGCTACTCTTTTTTGAAGCATGATGACTATAACAGGTAATCAAGGGACATCGCGCGCAGCGAGCGTGAGCGATGACCAAGTCGATAGGCTGATTGCTATGTTCAAAAATTAGAATGATCGATATGAGGCTCAATAGGAACGGTTCGAAGCTCAGCAGCAATGGGCTGATGCTAGAGCCTTGGCACAGCAACAACAGCTTGGCTCTCTGATTCAAATAGTAACAATACTGGTAGTGTCATGCCCCGATCTTCCGCAGGCAAATCGGCCGTTCCCGCTAGGCGGGAATCACCCTCGCCAGCGCTCCCGCGGAACGATCGCTTAACCCATCCGGGCGTGATGTCGCACGAGCGTGAGCCACGCCCGTTCAAGGCCGTGATTCATTGGCTGGCGGTAAGAGTTCTAAGCCACAGAGTCGCATAGATTGTCCGAGTGCAGCGGAGTCATGAACGCATAGCGATTCGGTAACAAGTTCTCTGAGTTGACAAATATAGCGGAAGCATTGAAACAGAAGTTGAAGTATAGCAAGCTCTTTTATTGATATGAACATGTGTTACAGGCGACGTATAGCCGAGATTATAAGTCGCTCAAGCCTCTCTCTCTGAAATAGTAAAAGCGTGCCAAGTGGCTATAATTGTGGAATGATTGTAGAGGCGATGTTCAGGCGATGTTCACAACTTATGTCTTGTATATGTGCTTCAGTCTCGGATGCACCGTTGCTTCGGAGTGATGTCCACGCCTTAGCACGCACGTTGGAAGCGTCCGCACCTAACGAGGTTCTCCCGCACCCTGCACACAAACTGGTGGATTATCAGTACATTGAATGCACTGGTGGGGAAGCTACTCGCCCGCTCGACAAATCCAAACACGTAATACAGGTTTCGTGCACAACTATTAAGTTGTCTTTCTAGTTGCCTTAGGATCAGTTTCATGCAGATATTGAATAGCCTAACGTGTCGGGCAGTGCGCCGTACGATGTTTGAGGAAACACGGCGAGACTTACCAACTTACCATCTCCTTCCCTGTCCAAGGCAAACATTGAGGCAAACATGTTAATTCACGCACGGACAAGTATAAGCATTCAGGAAGCAAGCATATGCATATACGAGGGTCGTTGAACGGGACAGTATTCGGTGTGCTCAGTTGTTCTTTGGTGCGATGTAATGACTCGCACACGGATAGCCGCTAAGCGAGGATGACTTATCTATATGAACAGGAGTCGCTGGCATAGCCATAAAGGACTAATCCCAGACGAGAGTGGAACGCAACGAGAGCACACGATGCGCTACGAACCATCTCGCCTGTACACGATGGATTTTACATGAAGTAGTCCAAGGCCAAGATGGAATGCAACAAAAGTACACGATGCAGCTATAAACCATCTTGCCCGTACACGATGGACTACACACGTGATGTGGTCTCGGAAAAGTGGAATGCAACATAAGTACACGATGGTGCTGCAAACCACTCGCCCGAACACGAGGGACCACACATGAAGTTCCATCCGGATCGGATCGGCCCCAGTGCCTCGGTGACCGTCCGTGGAACTATACCCCGTTTCCGAGTTGTCCGAGACATGCACTTTCTTTTGGGTCAATCAATTATCACGAGATACACGAGAACACGAGTGCACAGGAACACGAGAACACGAGTGCACTGGAACACGAGTACACGAGTACACGAGATACTTGGATCTTGTTTTCTGTACAGTGAATAACTTGCCTTGATGCATTCCCCTGGTTCGGGGCTGCCAGGTGACCTAACGGTCCAGGATACTTGCAGGGTCAAACATGCACGGAATGACTACTTAGTAGTCTCCCGGAGTTGGATGAAAACAAGGCAACACTCAAGCAGACAAGCATGCGTTTCTAAGGAACATAAGCAGGCACGTTGCTCGGACCCGAAGGTAAGCCGAGAGTTGAAACCGTTAAGGGACTTAGCATGCGAGGGTCTGAACATAAGCAGTATTTCAATTTCCATGTTCTAGCAAGCAATACAAGTTGGGATTATTCCCTTAGCTAGGTGCGTTGGATTTATTAGCATGCAGGGGGTGAATCACCTAGCGACTAGCATAAATATTCCAGATTTTATGTGTGCTGGCTAAGCAAAGACAAGTTCATCGTAGCCACCCACCTTAGCGATGATTCACCTCGGTAGAGTGATACGTCAAACGAGCCTCTGAAAGTCCAAGTCGGATTCCTGTAGGGACAAGTCTGGATATCTTTTGCTTCTCGTTGAGGCAAGGTGGGTCGGGACAGTTGCACTATTGCCGATTGAGTCGACAGTCCGTTAGAACGGAACGGGGTGTTACATCCTACCCAACTCAGAAAAAGTCTCGTCCTCGAGACTTACTGAGGACAAGCAGTAATCTAGGGTTGAGGCAATCCTAGACAAGTCGTTGTACTTGTTCATTTGGATATTCACTTGCATAAGCGTCGAAATTAGCATATCGCTTAGACTGGATCGTGCGCACTTTCGAAGTGCACTTCTAGCGTGAACACGTCAACCAGCTTAGTGATAGCGAAGTCTCAGCACTCGAGTTTCACCTTTTCTTAAGTCTTGGATGGTGCACTAGTTCAAGGCGTCCCTCGAATAGATGCATTCAACCAAACTTAGAGTTAGTGAAAATCGGACAAGCTACTAGCGATACTCTCAAGGGTTCGTACAGGTTGGCACAAAGGCCACTCGCAGCATACAACCAGACAAGCAATCATATCATTCAAAACGTATTTTGAAAGTATTTAGACTTATTGTTGGAATATCCCATCGAGGCATCGAGAGAGAGCGTACACAAAACCCACGAACGAGCTTTCGAAACAGAGATATCGAATCGAAGTCCAAAGGCATAGAAGCCAGGCTCTGATACCAACATGTCACGCCCCGATCTCCCGCAGGCAAATCGGCCGTTCCCGCTAGGCGGGAATCACCCTCGCCAGCGCTCCCGCGGAACGATCGCTTAACCCATCCGGGCGTGATGCCGCACGAGCGTGAGCCACGCCCGTGCAAGGCCGTGATTCATTGGCTGGCGGTAAGAGTTCTAAGCCACAGAGTCGCACAGATTGTCCGAGTGCAGCGGAGTCATGAACGCATAGCGATTCGGTAACAAGTTCTCTGAGTTGACAAATATAGCGGAAGCATTGAAACAGAAGTTGAAGTATAGCAAGCTCTTTTATTGATATGAACATGTGTTACAGGCGGCGTATAGCCGAGATTACAAGTCGCTCAAGCCTCTCTCTCTGAAACAGTAAAAGCGTGCCAAGTGGCTACAATTGTGGAATGATTGTAGAGGCGATGTTCAGGCAATGTTCACAACTTATGTCTTGTATATGCGCTTCAGTCCCGGATGCACCGTTGCTTCGGAGTAATGTCCACGCCTTAGCACGCACGTTGGAAGTGTCCGCACCGAACGAGGTTCTCCCGCACGCTGCACACAAACTGGTGGATTATCAGTACATTGAATGCACTGGTGGGGAAGCTACTCGCCCGCTCGACAAATCCAAACACGTAATACAGGTTTCGTGCACAACTATTAAGTTGCCTTTCTAGTTGCCTTAGGATCAGTTTCATGCAGATATTGAATAGCCTAACGTGTCGGGCAGTGCGCCGTACGATGTTTGAGGAAACACGGCGAGACTTACCAACTTACCATCTCCTTCCCTGTCCAAGGCAAACATTGAGGCAAACATGTTAATTCACGCACGGACAAGTATAAGCATTCAGGAAGCAAGCATATGCATACACGAGGGTCGTTGAACGGGACAGTATTCGGTGTGCTCAGTTGTTCTTTGGTGCGATGCAATGACTCGCACGCGGATAGCCGCTAAGCGAGGATGTAATCCCCCTGATTTTCAAAAAATTTATAAATTTGGATTTTTCTGAATTTTCTGGAATTTTCTTGGATTTTTCTGGAATTAAATTCAGGTTCTTTAATTATTAAAGGATTTTTAAATATTAATAAATAATATTTAAATATTATGAAAATAATATTTTATGGTGTAAAATAGAAAACCGAGCATGGGGTATTTTTCCGGGAATTTATTGGATCCCGGATGAATTTTTAAAGCATTATAAACTATTGTATAATTTAACTGATTAATTAAATAAAATATTATTAAAAATAAACCAAACCAACCCAGTGATTAACCCGGACCGGACCGGCCGGTCTGACTGAACCGAACCCGGCCCTACTCCTTAGCGGGTCGGATCCGGGTCAGACCCGACCCGCTTGGACCCGCCCGACCCGCTAACTTCTTCTCTCCCCCCAAACCGTTCCCCGACCGATTGGCCTCCCCTCCGGCCGGCCAACCGCCGCCGCCTAGCCTCCCTGCGTCGCCTCCGCTCCCCTCACCGGATGACCCTCGACCTCCTCCCTCTCTCCTATAAAACCCTAGCCACCCGGAGCTCCGCCCTAGCCGTACTCCACCGTCCTCGCCGTGCCCAGCCCTCCGTCGTCCCCTCCTTTCCCCTCTGCCAGCGCCTCCTCAGCCACCCGGAGCCAACGAACTCCCCTCGCCACTGCCCCGTACTTCCAGAAGATGCAGTCGACTCCGGCCGTCCCTCCTCCGACCGCTTGAGCCACATCTCCACCTCCGGATCTCGCCGTCCGGCCGCCCTGGACCTCCCCGAGCGGTCGCCGACCTCCGTCGACCTGAATCCCCGCTCCCAGTGGCCTGACATGGATGCCCTAGCTCGGACACGGTAGACAAGCGTCGGACACAGTATTGACACAGGACACAGTGTCGTGTCGGACACAAGTATTCGCTGTTTTTTCAGCCCACTTCAGGTATTCATAATTTTTGACTCGTAGCTCTGTTTTCGATTCCGTAAATTGTATCGCGAAGCCTGTATGACCCTCTCGGTGCCCGGACAAACCGTTCGGGGCATCGCGTCCTGTGGTGATCGCACACCGCGATCCAAAAACAGGAAAAAACTAAGCCCTGTTTCACCCCGGAATCGAGTACGCCCCGCCAAACGGGACGACTTGGTCGCGTGCGGTCTTCACCGATACGTGAGCGTCGTAGATATGGACGTGCAGGATTTCGCAGAAGCTGATTCGGATGTGCGTGCACACCGGAATCAGTGCGTATCCGCGGACATCGCCCCGTATCCGACTTTTCTGAATCTTGCTGTAACTTAGTGTACACACGTCGGATCGAGACGAAACTTGTACCATCGGACTCGTAGCAATACGCTGGTCCTGTGGGTCAAGTTTGGTTCGATTCTGAGAACGTTGACAAAATCGCGTGTCGTGGGCCCCACAGGCCCCGCTCGACGGGCGATTTTGAGAACGGCTCATCGGAATCCAATTCTGGAAGTTCCGTTGGGTTCGTATCATCGTTCCTGACCTGTTGACACTAAGTTGGACTGATTTGGAGACCTTTGACCCTGACGCATTTTTCGGTGCAAAGCGGCCCACATCTGGACCCCGTCTTGACCCGAAATTGACGTTTTTGCCCTTGTCTCCAAATTGGACTCAAGGACAGGCGTTTCTAGCTGATTAATATTTTATGGTCTGTTGGTGATGTCTATTTCAGCAACCGGAGTACTGCTTGGAGATCCAGTTGAAGCTCGGGCTATAATTGAAACAGGAAACCCAGGCAAGTGTACCTTGCCATAAATACAGTTTAATAATTCATTTTCTCTGGATTTATTTTCTGGTGATTATTGTAAATGCTCAACCCTAGGGCCGTGTGACTTGCTTAAGCGTCCGATCATAGTCGGGTGCCAACACCGTACGCGGGGTTGGGCAATGTCATTTAGAGATGGATATCGTGACATTTATATTCTTGTACTTGCCCTATCAAGTACTTATTACCCAGGACATCTGACACAGAGCATGAGACAGAATCTTCCTGAAATATTCAAGGTGATTCTGTGTAGGTTCCAGGATTTATGACTTAGACATTACATTTCTAGACATTATGTTCATAGACATAGTATGACTTACTGCATTAGATATGATCGTACGTGACGTGGACATGAGGCATCGTGGACATGATATGTATGATTACATTGGGTGGGGAGAGACACACAGGCTACAGGCTGATTATATATATATAATTCATAGTAAACACATAGTAAAATTCATAGTATAGCTGCTACCGGCTCCCCGACACAGAGCTTGTAGTGGTATCAGCCTAAGTTCTAGTGATGCTCTCAACTTGCATTTCACATAGAAGGTTATATAGTTGACCCTATTATTCTCTTATTTACTTTACTGCATTTATTTTGGCTTGTGCTTTCTTGTACCTTGCTATGTCCCCTGAGGACCTGGATCCGGATTATGTCCCCAGGACTTGCAGACGAAGTTTATCCAGAGGTATACGGAACAGGTGCATTTCTCGGAACAGTACCAGAACCTGAGGACGAGGTGATTGCAGAGGACTTCTCATGAACAACTGCTTCACCATGTTCAGTCTTTATGGCAGATAGACTTTCCTTGCTGTTTAATTTAAACTCTTTTATTCTGTTTCTGAGAACAATTGTAACAGACTAAATATCGGGTTGTTCCCCGATTTTATTTACTTGGACTGGTTGATGTTTATTATATTTCTTTGCTGATGTTGCTATCTTATATCTGTGGATGAGAATAGTAAAATCCTGACTGATGTAATACAGCTTAAGTATGCCCGATGGATCTATTAAATTGGGTTTGTCCATCGGTGTATGCTGCTGGCCATTGCCACGTGTCCAGTCCCTCGGTATTTTGGGACTGGGGCGTGACATGGTTTTTGTGGTGGCCCATGCAGGTCAACGACTAAATTGTTCGGTTTCAACTTAGGGACTTGCTTGAAAACGTTCTTGATATCTGTATCGTACTCGAATTAATTTTTGATTTGCATCCTGCCTTGAATCTTGTGCGCTTCTTATATTTTATTTTGGATGCAGAAAGATGGATCCAAGAATTGAAGATGAAATTCCTTTGAGTACGCCACAAGACGCTGTGGTTACCTATGGAGATGGAGTTACACCAGAGAACAGAGGGCAATCCTCTCTAGGTGGTCAAGCTGAACATCATAACTTAAGGTTCAGGCGCGATGATATCCCACCTCCGCCGCAGTTCCCTCCACAGATGCCTGTCTTTCCACCAGGGCAAGCAATGGACGGGCAGCAGATGTTCCAGATATTTTACGCCATGATGCAAGCCCAACAGCAAGTTCAACAGGAGGCACATCGTCAGGAGGCAGAGTACCTAAGAACCAGCCTAGTAAACGCATTGGAGCAAGTGAACCCACAAGCTAGGCGACCAGCGATGGGATCTATCACTGATTTCCGTCAACTCAAGCCCCGTACCTTTTCGGGCAAAGAAGGACCAACCGAAGTTCATGAGTGGCTCACCAACATACAACACCAGTTGGAAGCAGCTGAACTTCCAAGAGAACGTTGGATGACCGCCATCAGGATGCAGTTGACGGACAATGCCCATCACTGGTGGATATCTGAAGAGACCAGGCTCGGACCAGACCGAGTCACTTGGGAAGGGTTCTCCAGACTCTTTCAAGAGATGTACATTCCGGCCATCGCTCGATCAGAACTGAGGGACAAATTCAATCGCCTCACTCAGGAAGCTATGACGGTGGAAGAATACAACGCCGAGTTCATTCGTCTGAGTCGCTTCGCACCTACCTTGATCCCTACAGAAGTAGAGAAGGCCGAGAAGTTTTTCGACGGACTCAACATCGAGCTACAAAAATTGATTGGATCTGTCGCACCCACTTCGTACTCGGACGTTCTCGCTGCAGCCCGACGCATGGAACGCGTCACCAGGAGAGAGACCAGTCTGAAACGGTCTTCCACGTCAGCCAGAGCACCACAAGAAGAAGCTGCAAAGAGGCCTCATATACACCAGCCAACCAGAGCCTCTCCGCAGACATTACCTACATGTCAATACTGTGGCAAGGTAGGCCATACTGAGAAGGACTGCAGACGCAAGTTGGGATTATGCTTGATTTGCGGGACCAATCAACACTTAGCCAAGGATTGTCCTTATCATCGAGGAGGAGAACCAAGAGCAAACCAACAAGCTCTACCAGCACCAGGAGGGTATCAACCAAGGCCACCATTGGCACCACAAGCGGCACTCTTCCAACAAGCCCAGCAGCAGCAGCAGCAACAGAGGAATCCACCAGGACGCGGTCAAGTTTTCGCGATGACTTTGGAAGACGCGCAGAACCAAGGAGTAGCTAGTGCGCGTAAGTTTTTATAGTTTTTCGTTCCTAGTATTGTTATATTTCGTGCCTGCTGGTTCGTGACCCTAGACTTAACTTGATAAATTTAACTTGCTGATAATAGATAATCTAGAGATCATCTAGTAATTTTAAACTTGCTAATTTAGGGATAACCTAAAAGTATTTTTGAATAACATAGAATGCTTATCAATGATAACCTGATAAATTTTGAAGGATAAAGTTGGTTTTCTAAAACTGTAATTTTCTAAATTTCCTACATTCAGGAAATTTTATAAGCTTAGAAAAAATAATTTTTCTAGGTGCTCCTTAATTTCGATGTGCTTTGAACAATGGTTGCAACCGTGTCATCTCTGTTGATCGGTTATTCTTTGATTGCGAGGACGTAATCCTCTTAAGGGGGGTAGATTGTAATCCCCCTGATTTTCAAATTTTTTTATAAATTTGGATTTTTCTGAATTTTCTGGAATTTTCTTGGAATTTTCTGGAATTAAATTCAGGTTCTTTAATTATTAAAGGATTTTTAAATGTTAATAAATAATACTTAAATATTATAAAAATAATATTTTATGGTGTAAAATAGAAAACCAAGCATGGGGTATTTTTCCGGAAATTTATTGGATCCCGGATGAATTTTTAAAGCATTATAAACTATTGTATAATTTAACTGATTAATTAAATCAAATATTAATAAAAATAAACCAAACTAACCCAGTGATTAACCCGGACCGGACCGGCCGGTCTGACTGAACCGAACCCGGCCCAACTCCTTAGCGGGTCGGATCCGGGTCAGACCCGACCCGCTTGGACCCGCCCGACCCGCTAACTTCTCCTCTCCCCCCAAACCGTTCCCCGACCGATTAGCCTCCCCTCCGGCCGGCCAACCGCCGCCGCCTAGCCTCCCTGCGTCGCCTCCGCTCCCCTCACCGGATGACCCTCGACCTCCTCCCTCTCTCCTATAAAACCCTAGCCACCCGGAGCTCCGCCCTAGCCGTACTCCACCGTCCTCGCCGTGCCCAGCCCTCCGTCGTCCCCTCCTTTCCCCTCTGCCAGCGCCTCCTCAGCCACCCGGAGCCGACGAACTCCCCTCGCCACTGCCCCGTACTTCCAGAAGATGCAGTCGACTCCGGCCGTCCCTCCTCCGGCCGCTTGAGCCACATCTCCACCTCCGGATCTCGCCGTCCGGCCGCCCTGGACCTCCCTGAGCCGTCGCCGACCTCCGCCGGCCTGAATCCCTGCTCCCAGTGGCCTGACACGGATGCCCTAGCTCGGACACGGTAGACAAGCGTCGGACACAGTATTGACACAGGACACAGTGTCGTGTCGGACACAAGTATTCGCTGTTTTTCCAGCCCACTTCAGGTATTCATAACTTTTGACTCGTAGCTCTGTTTTTGATTCCGTAAATTGTATCGCGAAGCCTGTATGACCCTCTCGGTGCCCGAACAAACCGCTCAGGGCATCGCGTCCTGTGGTGATCGCACACCGCGATCCAAAAACAGGAAAAAACTAAGCCCTGTTTCACCCCGGAATCGAGTACACCCCACCAAACGGGACGACTTGGTCGCGTGCGGTCTTCACCGATACGTGAGCGTCGTAGATACGGACGTGCGGGATTTCGCAAAAGCTGATTCGGATGTGCGTGCACACGGGAATCAGTGCGTATCCGCGGACATCACCCCGTATCCGACTTTTCTGAATCTTGCTGTAACTTAGTGTACACACGTCGGATCGAGACAAAAATTGTACCATCGGACTCGTAGCAATACGCTGGTCCTGTGGGTCAAGTTTGGTTCGATTCTGAGAACGTTGACAAAATCGTGTGTCGTGAGCCCACAGGCCCCGCTCGACGGGCGATTTTGAGAACGGCTCATCGGAATCCAATTCTGGAAGTTCCGTTGGGTTCGTATCATCGTTCCTGACCTGTTGACACTAAGTTGGACTAATTTGGAGACTTTTGACCCTGACGCATTTTTCGGTGCAAAGCGGCCCACATCTGGACCCCGTCTTGACCCGAAATTGACGTTTTTGCCCTTGTCTCCAAATTGGACTCAAGGACAGGCGTTTCTAGCTGATTAATATTTTATGGATCTGTTGGTGATGTCTATTTCAGCAACTGGAGTACTGCTTGGAGATCCAGTTGAAGCTCGGGCTATAATTGAAACAGGAAACCCAGGCAAGTGTACCTTGCCACAAATACAGTTTAATAATTCATTTTCTCTGGATTTATTTTCTGGTGATTGTTGTAAATGCTCAACCCTAGGGCCGTGTGACTTGCTTAAGCGTCCGATCATAGTCGGGTGCCAACACCGTACGCGGGGTTGGGCAATGTCATTTAGAGATGGATATCGTGACATTTATATTCTTGTACTTGCCCTATCAAGTACTTATTACCCAGGACACCTGACACAGAGCATGAGACAGAATCTTCCTGAAATATTCAAGGTGATTCTGTGTAGGTTCCAGGATTTATGACTTAGACATTACATTCCTAGACATTATGTTCATAGACATAGTATGACTTACTGCATTAGATATGATCGTACGTGACGTGGACATGAGGCATCGTGGACATGATATGTATGATTACATTGGGTGGGGAGAGACACACAGGCTATAGGCTGATTATATATATATAATTCATAGTAAACACATAGTAAAATTTATAGTATAGCTGCTACCGGCTCCCCGACACAGAGCTTGTAGTGGTATCAGCCTAAGTTCTAGTGATGCTCTCAACTTGCATTTCACATAGAAGGTTATATAGTTGACCCTATTATTCTCTTATTTACTTTACTGCATTTATTTTGGCTTGTGCTTTCTTGTACCTTGCTATGTCCCCTGAGGACTTGGATCCGGATTATGTCCCCAGGACTTGCAGACGAAGTTTATCCAGAGGTATACGGAACAGGTGCATTTCTCAGAACAGTACCAGAACCTGAGGACGAGGTGATTGCAGAGGACTTCTCATAAACAACTGCTTCACCATGTTCAGTCTTTATGGCAGATAGAATTTCCTTGCTGTTTAATTTAAACTCTTTTATTCTGTTTCTGAGAACAATTGTAACAGACTAAATATCGGGTTGTTCCCCGATTTTATTTACTTGGACTGGTTGATGTTTATTATATTTCTTTGCTGATGTTGCTATCTTATATCTGTGGATGAGAATAGTAAAACCCTGACTGATGTAATACAGCTTAAGTATGCCCGATGGATCCATTAAATTGGGTTTGTCCATCGGTGTATGCTGCTGGCCATTGCCACGTGTCCAGTCCCTCGGTATTTTGGGACTGGGGCGTGACAGAGGATGACTTATCTATATGAACAGGAGTCGCTGGCATAGCCATAAAGGACTAATCCCAGACGAGAGTGGAACGCAACGAGAGCACCCGATGCGCTACGAACCATCTCGCCCGTACACGATGGATTATACATGAAGTAGTCCAAGGCCAAGATAGAATGCAACAAAAGTACATGATGCAGCTACAAACCATCTTGCCCGTACACGATGGACTACACACGTGATGTGGTCCCGGGAAAGTGGAATGCAACGTAAGTACACGATGGTGCTGCAAACCACTCGCCCGAACACGAGGGACCACACATGAAGTTCCATCCGGATCGGATCGGCCCCATTGCCCCGGTGACCGTCCGTGGAACTATACCTCGTTTCCGAGTTGTCCGCGACATGCACTTTCTTTTGGGTCAATCAATTATCACGAGATACACGAGAACACGAGAACACGAGTGCACAGGAACACGAGAACACGAGTGCTCTGGAACACGAGTACATGAGTACACGAGATACTTGGATCTTGTTTTATGTACAGTGAATAACTTGCCTTGATGCATTCCCCTGGTTCGGGGCTGCCAGGTGACCTAACGGTCCAGGATACTTGCAGGGTCAAACATGCACGAAATGACTACTTAGTAGTCTCCCGGAGTTGGATGAAAACAAGGCAACACTCAAGCAGACAAGCATGCGTTTCTAAGGAACATAAGCAGGCACGTTGCTCGGACCCGAAGGTAAGCCGAGAGTTGAAACCGTTAAGGGACTTAGCATGCGAGGGTCTGAACATAAGCAGTATTTCAATTTCCATGTTCTAGCAAGCAATACAAGTTGGGATTATTCCCTTAGCTAGGTGCGTTGGATTTATTAGCATGCAGGGGGTGAATCACCTAGCGACTAGCATAAATATTCCAGATTTTATGTGTGCTGGGTAAGCAAAGACAAGTTCACCGTAGCCACCCACCTTAGCGATGATTCGCCTCGGTAGAGCGATACGTCAAACGAGCCTCTGAAAGTCCAAGTCGGATTCCTGTAGGGACAAGTCTGGATATCTTTTGCTTCTCGTTGAGGCAAGGCGGGTCGGGACAGTTGCACTATTGCCGATTGAGTCGGCAGTCCGTTAGAACGGAATGGGGTGTTACAGGTAGCCCACAGTGGTGCATCGGGAACCGTCGCGACACATGTGACAACTGTGACTGTGCCTCAGGGAGTAGGCTTAGACGAAACTGATGAGGCTCGACAGGCGGCCAGGAAGTCTACCTTTAGTAGTGCAGAGTTTTTGAAGTTGAACCCTCCGGAGTTCGAAGGTGTAAACCCCCAGATTTTTCAGAATTTTGAAAATGAATTTTTAATTTTTTTTTATGATTTTTAACTAATTAAAATAAATTATTTCTGGGATTAAATTAATTGTATAATTTTATTAAATATTAAAATATTATGAAAATAATATTTTTGGATGTAAAATAAATATTAGACATACTGTAATTTTTTTGGAATTTATTGGACCCTAGAACTAATTTTTAAGACCTAAAAACAATATTTTAATTAAACCCTGAATAAACCGGTTTAAACTAAATTAACCAAACCGAACCAACCGGTTTATTAATAAACCCAACCCAAACCAACCCTAAAGGGTCGAATTTGAACCAGACCCGAACCCGTAACCCGACCCGCTAGCTAATATCTACAGTAAAACCCAAATCCCGTAACCCCCGACGAACAGCTTCCCCTCCCTGGCCGTTTTTCGGCGATGCCTCGCCTCCCCTCGCGGTTGTTCGCCTCCCCGCCGTTCAACCGTCGACCCGTTTGCCTCCCCTCCGGTCCATCTCCCTTCAACCGCCGAGGCGGCCCCCTATAAAGCCCACCACTACCACCGCCATCTCGAAGCCACCGTCACCCCCAGCACCACAGCCACCACCATCGCCCCGATCTCCGCCCCGCACACGACGACGACCTCCGGCGACGGCAACAAGCCCCCGAGGACTCCAACTCTGCCAGGCTCCCCGCAGCAGCTGCACAATGCCGCCGGCCGGCCATGCCTCGTCGTGACCCTCCCAGTGCACGAACTTCAGTGAGGTACCCGCTTTCCCGCTCGCATAACTTTTTGTGCATTGATCCAATTTCTGTTTGGTCGAATCATACGCGTAGACCGCGTAACCCTCTCAAAATTCGTGCAAATAGTTCGGGATATCGTGTCCTGTGTTGGTCGCAAACCGCGACGCAAAAATAGAAAAAATGACTCTTATTTCTAAAAATTCTAAAACTGGCCCGAACACCCCAGTTCACGATCGTTTTGCGGCCAACCTGCTAAATATTTTAAACCCTATTTTTAGTTTAATTTATTGAGCTGTAATTTGCATGTTATTCGAGGGTGAAAATAACCAAAATATTGGTTATTTAAAATCCTAATTTTTCCGAAACTGGGTGCGCCCCGCTAAACGAGGCGACATGGTCGTGTGTGAACTTCTCCGAAATGTGCGCACCGTCAATACGGACGTGTAGGATTTTGCGGAAGTTGATTTGGATGTGTGTGCACATCGGAATTAACGCGTATCCGTCGACAACATCCCGTATCGGCCTTATTCTGAAACTTGTTGTAACTTCGTGTACGCTCGTTGTTTCGAAATAAAACTTGCACCATCAGACTCATAGCGATGCGCTGGTCCTGTGACCCAAGTTTGGTTTGATTCTGAGAACGTTGACAAAATCCCGTATCGTGGGCCCTACGGCTCCACTTGACAGGCGATTTTGTGATCGTTTCATCGAAATCCAGTTCTGGATATTTTGTTGGGTTCGTATTATCGTTCTGGACTTGTAGACACTAAGTTTGACAAATTTGAAGAACTTTGTCTCTGGCAGTTTTTCGGTGCGAAGCGGGCCACATGTGGACCCCGCTTTGACTAAAACCTGTCACTTTTGTCCCTGTGTCCAAATTGGACTTATGGACAGGCAATTCTAGCTATTTGATATCTTCTGAACATGATGGTAATGATTATTTCAGCAACCGGAGGAGTATCTGCAGATCCCGCTGATACTAGAGGAGCTGTTGGAAACCAACCCCTAGGCAAGTGTACCTTGTCAATCTTGCAGTACTTGATTTATATTATTCCATTGATTTATTTATATGATGTATCTGTTCAACCTAGGACCGTGTGACATTGCTTAGCATCCGAATAAGATTCGGATGTGAACACCGTACGCGGAGTTGTGTAACGTCACCTAGAGATTGATATTGCGACCCTATATATCTTCGTGTTTGCATTATCAAGTATGTCATACCATAGGACACTTGACACTGTTCATGAGACATAAATTTCCTGAGATATTCATGGTAATTCTGTATAAGATACAGGATTCGTGACAAAGACTTTATACATATGCTTAACTATCATTATGACTCACTGCATCAGTTAGAGGTCATGATCTTGCGTGTCATGGACATGAGACGTGTGATTACATTGGGTGGGAAGAGTATTACCATATTAAAGGCTGATTATATTATGTATATGTAGTTTTTTGGAGGTGCCTTAGACTCTGACACAGAGCTTTGGCACAAGTTCTGGCCCTTCGAGATAAATGCTGTTATGGGTTTCTCCGTCACAAAGCCTATGGTAGTTTCAGCCTGAGTATGATTAATGCTCTTATTTGCATATCACTTAGTTGGTTACTTAGTTTGCCCTATTGATACATTTGATATATATACTACATTTATTTGGCTTGAGTTATTCTTGTACCTTGCTATGTCCCCTGAGGACTTGGAATCCGGATTATCTCCCCAGGTTTAGCATAGGAGATCTACCCCGAGTTGTACGGGACAGGAGCAGACATTGGAGCAGTACCAGAACCCGAGGATGAGGTGATCGCCGAGGATTTCTCCTGAGTACATGTTTTATCTATACTCAGTCTTTGTTGTTGTTAGACTCTTTTAATTCTTGTCTATTGACTGTTGTACCAGACTTATTATCGGGTTGTTCCCCGAGATATGTTTTATTGAGACTTGATGTTGCTTATTATTTAATATATTTGACTGTATTTATTTCTGTGGATGAGATTAGTAGCATAGACCTTTATTGTTGTTTTACAGCTTTAGTACACCCTGATGGGTCCATTAAATTGGGTTTGCCCATCGGTGTGTGCTGCTGGCCATTGCCACGTGTCTAGTCCCTCGATATTTTGGGACTGGACGGTGACATAGTTTTTTTGTGGTGGCCCATGCAGGTCAACAACTAAATTGTTCGATTTCAACTAAGGGACCGAGCAAACCTGCAATAAGGATATGATAAGTTATAGGATCTTATCCACTTGATTGAATCGTTCTTGATCTCCAAATCGGATTCAAATTTCTTGAATTGCTTTCTTCCTTGATTTCTCCGTGCGCCTCTTATAGTTTATTTTGGATGCAGATTAATGGATCCACCAGCAAGAGACAAGACACATGTAGGAACACCATAAGGTGCTATAGCCACCTATGAAGAAGATGGAGTGACGCCATTAAGTGGATATCCCTCCACTCACTAAAGCAGTCAAGCAAATTAGCCTACTTCTAGATTTCGGCGAGATAACATTCCACCTCCGCCACAATTTACTCCACCAATGCCCGTATTTCCACAAGGGCAGGCTATGGACGGGCAACAGATGTTTCAAATGTTCTATGCAATGATGCAAGCCCAACAACAGATTCAACAAGAGGCTCTACGTCACGAGGTGGAGAACTTAAGGAACAGCCAAGTAATCGCACTGGAGCAGGCGAACCTATCAGCTCGACGGCCATCGATGGGCTCTATCACCGATTTTTGTCAGCTGAAGCCCCGTATCTTTTCTAGCAAGGAGGAGCCCACTGAAGTTTATGAGTGGCTTACAAACACTCAACCAATTAGAAGTAGCTGAGCTTCCAAAGGAACGTTGGATGGCTGCTGTCCGGATGCAGTTGACGGACAATGCATATCACTGGTGGCTAACTGAGGAGAGACGGCTTGGACCAGACCGAGTCACTTGGGAAGAGTTATCTAGACTTTTTTAGGAGATTTACATTCCATCTATTGCTCGATTAGAACTTCGGGACAAGTTCAATCGCCTCACTCAAGACAATATGACAGTTGATGAGTACAATGCGAAGTTCATCCGTCTGAGTCACTTCGCCCCTTCCCTGATCCCGACAGAAGAGGAGAAGGCTTAGAAGTTCTTCGACGGAATAAACTTTGAGCTACAGAGATTGATCGAATCTGTTGCACCTACTTCATACTCGAATGTTCTTGCTGCAGCTCGACGCATGGAGCGCGTAACCAGGAGGGAGTCCAACCTAAAATGGTCGTTCATATCAGCACCAACCAGAGCATCACAAGAGAAGTCTGCAAAGCGATAAAAGATGAATCCACAACAGAGAGCATCTACACCACTAGTAATAGTCCTTCCTACTTGTCACTATTGTGGCAAAGCAGGCCATCTCGCCAAGGAATGCCGACGTAGATTGGGATTGTGTTTAGCATGCGGATCCCATCAGCATTCGGTAAGGGATTGCCCTGAGCATCGAGAAGGAGCACCAATGGAAATCCGACAAGCTCTACCAGCACCAGGAGGGTATCAACCGAGGCCACCTTTGATACCCCAGGCAATACTCTTCCAGCAGGCTCACCAGCAGAGGAATCTACTACAAGGACGCATACAAGCTTTTGCGATGACCATGGAGAACGTGCAGACTCATGGAGTAGCAAATACGAGTAAGATTTAAGTTATTCATAGCTATTTATTTCTAGTAATGCTTTAGCACGTGCCTGTTAGATCATTTCCTTAGCCTTAAACCTAGTAATTTTGGACTTGTTAATAATTGATAACCTAATTTTTCTAAGCTGTAGTTTTCCTTGCTCTATCCAGATTTCTTTACTCTTGAATTACCTAACTTTTATTTTCTAGGAAAATATTTTATTCCTTCCTTATGTGTTTTGCTTAACCCTCATCCTTCGATTTCTCTTTGGTCATAATTCTTTGATTGTGTCGTGCTTCGAACATATTTTGCAACCGTGTCATCTCTTTTGACCGGTTATGTTTCTTTATTCTTTGATTGTGAGGACACAATCCTCTTAAGGGGGGTAGATTGTAAACCCCCATATTTTTTAGAATTTTAAAAATAAATTTTCGAAAATTTTCTGTAATTTTTAACTAATTAAAATAAATAATTTCTGATATTAAATTAATTGTGTGATTTTATTAAATATTAAAATATTATAAAAATAATATTTTTGGATGTAAAATAAATATTAGACATATTGTAATTTTTCTGGAATTTATTGGACACCAGAACTAATTTTTAAGACCAAAAAAATAATGTTTTAATTAAACCCTGAATAAACTGGTTTAAACTAAATGAACCGAACCGAACCAACCGGTTTATTAATAATCTCAACCCAAACCAACCCTAACGGGTCAGATTTGAACCCGATCCGTACCCGCAACCCGACCTGACCCGCTAGCTAATATCTACATTAAAACCCAAATCCCGTAACCCCCGACGAACCGCTTCCCCTCTCCGTCCATTTTTCGGCGACGCCTCGCCTCCCCTCGCGGCTGTTCGCCTCCCCGCCGTTCAACCGCCGACCCATTCACCTCCCCTCCGGTCCATCTCCCTGCAACCGCCGAGGCGGCCCCTTATAAAGCCCACCACCACCACCGCCATCTCGAAGCCACCGTCACCCCTAGTACCACCGCCACCACCATCGCCCCGGTCACCGCCCCGCATACGACGATGACCTCCAGCGACGACGACAAACACCCGGCGACTCCAGCTCTGCCATTCTTCCCACAGCAGCCGCACAACGCCGCGGGCGGCCGTGCCTCCTTGCGATCCTCCCAGTGCACGAACCTCAGTGAGGTACCCGCTTTTTCGCTCGCATAACTTTCTGTGTTTTGATCCGATTTCTGTTCGGTCGAATCGTATGCATAGACCACATGACCCTCTTAAAATTCGTAGAAATATTTCAGGATATCGCGTTCTGTGTTGGTGGCAAATCGCGACGCAAAAACAAGAAAAATGTCTCTTATTTCTGAAAATTCAGAAACTGGCCCGAATTCCCCAGTTTACGACCGTTTTGCGACCAATCTGCTAAATATTTTCAAGATCCACTTGAACAATTATTTAGACCACCTAACCAAGTTTTAAACTCTATTTTTAGTTTAATTTATTGAGTTATAATTTTCATGTTATTCGAGGGTAAAAATGACCAAAATATTGGTTATTTAAAATCTTGATTTTCTCGGAACTAGGTGCGCCCCGCTAAACGAGGCGACCTGGTCATGTGCGAACTTCACCGAAAGGTGTGCGTCGTCAATACGGACGTATGGGATTTTACGAAAGTTGATTTGGATGTGCGTGCACACCGGAATCAACGCGTATCCGTCGACAACATCCCGTATCGGCCCTACTCTAAAAATTATTGTAACTTCATGTACGATCATCATTTAAAAATAAAACTTGTGCCATCGGGCTCATAGCGATACGCTGGTCCTGTGACCCAAGTTTAGTTTGATTCTGAGAACGTTGACAAAATTTCGTATCGTGGGCCCCACGCGGCTCCACTTGACGGGCAATTTTATGATCGGCTCATCGGAATCCGGTTCTGGATATTCTGTTGGGTTTGTATCATCGTTCTGGACTTGTTTGACAAATTTGGAGAACTTTGTCTCTGTCAGTTTTTCGGTACGAAGTGGGCCATATGTGGACCCCGCTTTGACCAAAAACTGTCACTTTTGCTCCTGTGTCCAAATAGGACTTATGGACAGGCAATTATAGCTATTTTATATCTTCTGAACATGATGGTAATGATTATTTCAGCAATCGGAGGAGTACCTGCAGATCCCGCTGATACCAGAGCAGCTGTTGGAAACCAACCCCCATGCAAGTGTACCTTGCCAATCTTGCAGTACTTGATTTATATTATTCTATTTATTTATTTATATGATGTATCTGTTCAACCTAGGATCGTGTGACATTGCTTAGCGTCTGAATAAGATTCGGGAGTCAACGTTGTACGCGGAGTTGTGTAACGTCACCTAGAGATTGATATCGCGACCATATATATCTTCGTGCTTGCATTATCAAGTACGTCATACCATAGGACACTTGACACTGTTCATGAGACAGAATCTTTCTGAGATATTCATGGTGATTCTGTATAGGATACATGATTCGTGACAAAGACTTTATACATATGCTTAACTATCATTATGACTCACTGCATCAGTTAGAGGTCATGATCTTGCGTGTCATGGACATGAGACGTGTGATTACATTGGGTGGGGAGAGTATTACCATATTAAAGGCTGATTATATTATATATATGTAGTTTTCTGGAGGTGCATTAGACTCTGACACAGAGCTTTGGCACAAGTTCTGGCCCTTCGAGATAAATGTTGCTATGGATTTCTCCGACACAGAGCCTATGGTAGTTTCAACCTGAGTATAATTATTGCTCTCATTTGCATATTACTTAGTTGGCTACTTAGTTTGCCCTATTGATACATTTGATATATATACTGCATTTATTTGGCTTGAGTTATTCTTGTACCTTGCTATGTCCCCTGAGGACCAGGAATCCGGATTATGTCCCCAGGTTTAGCAGAGGAGATCTATCCCGAGTTGTACGGGACAGAAGCAGACATTGAAGAAGTACCAGAACCCGAGGACGAGGAGATCGCCGAGGATTTCTCCTGAGTATCTGTTTTATCTATACTCAGTCTTTGCTGTTGTTAGACTCTTTTAATTCTTGTCTATTGACTGTTGTACCTGTAAAACCCCCTTCCTAGAAAATCGTATATACTTTTTTTTTATTTATTAATTATTAATTAAATTGTAGTAATTAGGTCCAAATAGGAGAAATAGATTTTTAATAATTTTTATGTTAGGTGTTCGGGCACTTAGATGACTTATGGGACCTTTAGGAATTTTTCGGAATTTATTCCATGTAGGAGACCCCTTGAGCAGTTGCTAGCCTAACGATGTGCAATACCCTATTATATAAATTTTCTTATGTGTGAATATATATATATATACAATTATATATGTATATAGTTTTTATTTAAAGAAAGGAAAAGAAAAGAAATGAAAAGAGTTAATAGAATAATATAATACTTATAATAATAATAATAATATAATAGTTACTACTAATACTTATGTTCCTTAGGAACTTAAGCCATCAGGATTGCTGCTGGATCCCAAGATTAAGTCAGCGGGGACCCGCCCCCCTTTTTTGCTTTGTATCAAGCCAGCGGCCGCATAGCCTTCAGCCAATAACCCACAATCCGATCTCTCCCCCTCTCTCTCCTAATTATATATAACATATATATATATATAGTTAGCTTCCCAAAACCCTAACCTTAAACTCCAGACTTCCCCTTCCCATCTAGAGCCGTCCCCGCAGCCAGAGAAGCCTCCCCAAGCCATCCAACCATCCCGTCGACGCCGACATCGCGAACTGCAGTCTCCCACTCGAGGCACCTTCGCTCCGACGTGTTTTCCCGTTGACTCGCTCATCCAAACGCAGATCCGTTTTCATAAGTATGATCTTCCCTTAACCCTCTCCAATATTTGTTTTATAGTCAACCTCGTAAAACGTGTGCCCCTAGGTGAAAAACAGCGCCCAAGTCAGCGCGAGCAGACAGAATTCTGCAATCGCAGAAACTTGCGATGACCACCCGTATTGTCGAGTTCGTATCTCCCACCACAGAGATCCGAATTCGATGATTCTTTTTGATACCTGTAGATTGCATGACCTAGTTTATTTTCTGTATAATAACTTGGTGCTATTAGTTGCTGTGGACAAAATTGTAGTCGTCACAAAACTGCGCGCACCCACTTTTTCCGGTTTTCTAAAAGTGGGAGATCGGAGCGCGCCCCGCCAAACGGGACCGCCCCGCCATGTGCCAAGTGTACCGAATGGTGCACGCAGCATAATCGAACACGTGGAAATTCGTGGGGACTGATTTGGACGCGTGTGCGCGCCGGAATCAGGCCGTATCCGCGAACACATTCCTTGTCGCCACTTTTGTGGAACTCGTGAGTATTTTGCGCACGCTTGTCAGATTGCGACGAAACTTGTGCCACTGGACTCGTGGTAACACGCTGGTCCTGTGACCCAATTTTTACGCATTTCTGAGACGGTTGACCAGATTGCCAATTGGCGGGCCCCACAGTTGACTTTTTGGACCAAATTAGGTTCGGCTCATCGGAATCCAAATTTGGACGTACCGTTGGGATCGTATTGACATTTAGAATGGTTTGACCCATAGTTTGTCCCATTTAGAGACTGTTACCCTCGGCACGCTTTTCGGTGCAAAGTGGGCCACATATGAAACCCTCTTTGGCCCGGAAATGACCTTTTTGCCCCTGTGTCCAAATTGGACGTAAGGACAGGCGTTCCTAGTAGTTTGATACCTTCTGAGACTGTTGGTGATGTTTATTACAGCTTTTGGAGTAGCACCTACCGGATCCACCGATACCAGGACGACAGTTGATATTCAAACATCAGGCAAGTGTACCTTGCCAAACTCTGCAGCTTAGTTATCTATTCTCCTTGCTTTATATATATTACTGTGTATGCTCAACTTAGGACCGTGTGACGTACTTAGCGTCCGATTATTAGTCGGGTGCCAACACTGTACGCAGTGTTGGGTACGGTCATCTAGAGAGGGACATTCGTGACACATTATTCTCGTACTTGTCTTATCAAGTACCATATGACCCAGGACACTTGACACTATTCATGAGACAGGATTTTTCCGAGATATTCGTGGTGATTCTGTATAGGATATAGGACTTGACATAGATTTTATATTCTATATATATTATGACTTGTTGCATTTAGCTATGATCGCGCTTGACATGGACATGAGACGTTATGGACATGATATACGTGGTTACATTGGGTGGAGAGAGACACACAGGCTACAGGCTGATTATATATATAAAAAACATAGTAAACACATAGTAAACACATAGTTATTGCTGCTACCGGCTCCCAGACACAGAGCTTGTAGTGGTCTCAGTCTGAGTATTCGTGCTGCTCTCACTTGCATTTTACTTAGATGGTTACATATTTATCCCATTGTTTCATTTAGTTATTTATTGCTGCACTGTTTATTTATTTATTGGCATGAGCTTTCTTGTACCTTGCTATGTCCCCTGAGGACCTGGATCCGGATTTTGTCCCCAGATTTTGCAGACGAGGTTTATCCCGAGGTTTACGGGACCGGAGCAGGAGCTGATCCAGGAGCTGTACCACCATCCGAGGACGAGGTCTTAGCTGAAGACTTCTCTTGAGCATCCATGTTTATGCTCAGCTTTTATCATTTATTTCAGTCTTTTATATTCTGGTCTATTGAACCATTGTATCAGATATTTTTCGGGTTGTTCCCCGAAGTACTTTGTGAGACTAGATGATGATTTACATTCCTTATTTATTCTGTGGATCATATTTTATATCTTGTGTGGATGAGATTAGCTGTGCCATGATTGTCGTAGACTTGTTTTACAGCTTAAGTATGCCCTGATGGATCCATTATGTTGAGTTGGTCCATCGGTGCGTACTGCTGGCCATTGTCACGTGTCTAGTCCCACGGTATTTTGGGACTGGGGCGTGACATGGTTTTTGTGGTGGCCCATGCAGGTCTACGACTAAATTGTTCGGTTTCAACTTAGGGACCGGACCAGCCTGCCCTAAGGATAGTATAAACTATAGGATCTCATCCATCATTTAACCATTTGTTGAACTCTATATCGAACTCGAAATTGTTACTTGAACTGCATCCTGTATTGATTCCTCTGAGCGTTCTCATAGTTTATCTTTGATTTCAGAGCAATGGATTCCGGGAACAGAGATGATATTCCTTTGGATACACCACACGACGCAGTGGTTACTTATGGAGACGAAGTGACACCAGGGGATGGTGGACAAGCATCGCAGAGTGATCAAACCGGACAGCCTAATCCAAGGTTCCGGAGAGATGACATTCCACCACCACCTCAGTTCGCTCCCCAGATGCCAGTATTCCCGCCAGGACAAGCCATGGACGGGCAACAAATATTCCAGATAATGTATGCTATGATGCAAGCACAGCAACAGATTCAGCAAGAGGCCCATCGGCAGGAGGCCGAGTATCTGAGGACCAGCCTGGTATCCGCATTGGAGCAGACTAATCCAGCAGCGAGGCGAACATTGACGGGATCTATCACCGACTTTCGTCATCTCAAGCCTCGCATATTTTCCGGTAAAGAAGGGCCAACGGAAGTTCATGAGTGGCTCACAAACATTCAGCATCAGCTGGAAGCCGCTGAACTTCCAAGAGAGAAGTGGATGACTGCAGTCAGAATGCAGTTAACTGATAATGCGCACCACTGGTGGTTAGCAGAAGAAAGGAGACTTGGACAGGACAGAGTTACATGGGAAGAGTTCTCCAGACTCTTCCAAGAGATGTACATCCCGGCAGTTGCACGGTCAGAGCTCAGGGACAAGTTCAACCGCCTCATCCAGGGCAGCATGACAGTGGAAGAATACAATACAGAATTCATTCGTCTAAGTCGCTTCGCCCCAACCTTGATCCCGACAGAAGAAGAAAAGGCTGAGAAGTTCTTCGACGGACTAAACTTGGAGCTACAGAAACTAATTGGATCCGTTGCACCTACATCCTACTCAGACGTCCTTGCAGCAGTCCGACGCATGGAACGCGTCACTAGAAGAGAGACCAGTCTGAAACGGCCTTCCACATCAGCCAAAGTACCACAAGAAGAAGTTGCAAAGAGACCTCACCTACACCAGCCATCCAGAGCCTCTCCGCAGATACTACCTACATGTCAGTACTGTGGCAAGGTAGGCCATATTGAGAGGGACTGCAGACGCAAGTTAGGATTATGCTTGATCTGCGGAACCAACCAACACTTAGCCAAGGATTGTCCTCATCATCGAGAGAGAGCACCAATATTAAAAAGACAAGCTCTCCCAGCGCCAGGAGGGTATCAACCAAGGCCACCCTTGGCTCCACAGGCAGCACGCTTCCAGCAAGCCCAACAGCAACAGCAGAGGAATCCACCGCAAGGACGCGGACAAGCTTTTGCTATAACCTTGGAGGACGCACAGAATAATGGAGTAGCTAATGCGCGTAAGTTTTTATAGTCTTCTGCTTTTAGAATTGCTTAGTTTTGCATGTAGATTCGTGACCTAGCCTTAACCTAGTAATTAATTTGAACTTGCCAAAAATTTATAACCTAGAATGTTTTTATAATTAATAACTGTAGAGATTGTAGAGTCTGTTATTATTATGGTTGCTTGTTTATTTTGTTTTGTGAACTTGAATATTTGGTACCTCCTTTCATCATCATCTAACGTACTTAAATTTGTTGTACTGGACTTATGCTGCTATTCTATAGCCTAGTTTTGCAAGCTCATTCTTTATCGAGCTTGTTCATGACATATGTATTAGTGGACATGTACACTAATACGTTTCAGAATCAGTGTATTAAGGTCTAGCTAACCTTGGTGCGCTTGGTTCGCCCTTCGCATGATTACTTGACGTGGATTGAGATAAATAGCTGACTAGTATACCTACCTCTAGACACATCAGAGCATATCATATCGGGCACATAACCGTTCCAATATGAACATGCGAATAGGAATTTACCAATAGGATTTCAATCCATAAACTGCCCGGACAACTCTCCTATTTTTGAACTCTTTAATCTCCTTGAACCTCGTACTTGTCTTATGTTACCATTCCTTTGAACTCTTTATTAATGATCTCTGTCTTCCCTTATTTCGGAAAGACGAACCTCGTGCCTAGTATAAGGATGACACGCAGAGAGTACTAGATATATACCATAGACCCGTCATACTACTAGATGACTGCCTTTATAGCTGATTGAGGACATATCATAGATGATATGTTGGTGTTAAAAACTTTGAGGATTCAACGACATAATTTGGGGCATAACTTTCTTGGATGTATAGCCTTAGATGATAGATGGGTAAAATCTAAGTTGGGTAGAGACCGCAATGTTCACTTGAGAGGAACCCTTTAGACTGTAATCAAATGAGATTTGATAGAGTGAGCCCTACCCTAATTTAATTTCGAGGACGAAATTTTTATAAGTTGGGTAGAATGTAAAACCCCCTTCCTAGAAAATCGTATATACTTTTTTTTTTTTATTAATTATTAATTAAATTGTAGTAATTAGGTCCAAATAGGAGAAATAGATTTTTAATAATTTTTATGTTAGGTGTTCGGGCACTTAGATGACTTATGGGACCTTCAGGAATTTTTCGGAATTTATTCCATGTAGGAGACCCCTTGAGCAGTTGCTAGCCTAACGATGTGCAATACCCTATTATATAAATTTTCTTATGTGTGAATATACAATTATATATGTATATAGTTTTTATTTAAAGAAAGGAAAAGAAAAGAAATGAAAATAGTTAATAGAATAATATAATACTTATAATAATAATAATAATATAATAGTTACTACTAATACTTATGTTCCTTAGGAACTTAAGCCATCAGGATTGCTGCTGGATCCCAAGATTAAGTCAGCGGGGACCCGCCCCCCTTTTTTGCTTTGTATCAAGCCAGCGGCCGCATAGCCTTCAGCCAATAACCCACAATCCGATCTCTCCCCCTCTCTCTCCTAATTATATATAGCATATATATATATATATAGTTAGCTTCCCAAAACCCTAACCTTAAACTCCAGACTTCCCCTTCCCATCTAGAGCCGTCCCCGCAGCCAGAGAAGCCTCCCCAAGCCATCCAACCATCCCGTCGACGCCGACATCGCGAACTGCAGTCTCCCACTCGAGGCACCTTCGCTCCGGCGTATTTTTCCGTTGACTCGCTCATCCAAACGCAGATCCGTTTTCATAGGTATGATCTTCCCTTAACCCTCTCCAATATTTGTTTTATAGTCAATCTCGTAAAACGTGTGCCCCTAGGTGAAAAACAGCGCCCAAGTCAGCGCGAGCAGACAGAATTCTGCAATCGCAGAAACTTGCGATGACCACCCGTATTGTCGAGTTCGTATCTCCCACCACAGAGATCCGAATTCGATAATTCTTTTTGATACTTGTAGATTGCATGACCTAGTTTATTTTCTGTATAATAACTTGGTGCTATTAGTTGTTGTGGACAAAATTGTAGTCGTCACAAAACTGCGCGCACCCACTTTTTCCGGTTTTCTAAAAGTGGGAGATCGGAGCGCGCCCCGCCAAACGGGACCGCCCCGCCATGTGCCAAGTGTACCGAATGGTGCACGCAGCATAATCGGACATGTGAAAATTCGTGGGGACTGATTTGGACGCGTGTGCGCGCCGGAATCAGGCCGTATCCGCGAACACATTCCGTGTCGCCACTTTTGTGGAACTCGCGAGTATTTTGCGCACGCTTGTCAGATTGTGACGAAACTTGCGCCACTGGACTCGTGGTAACACGCTGGTCCTGTGACCCAATTTTCACGCATTTCTGAGACGGTTGACCAGATCGCCAATTGGCGGGCCCCACAGTTGACTTTTTGGACCAAATTAGGTTCGGCTCATCGGAATCCAAATTTGGACGTACCGTTGGGATCGTATTGACATTTAGAATGGTTTGACCCATAGTTTGTCCTATTTAGAGACTGTTACCCTCGGCACACTTTTCGGTGCAAAGTGGGCCACATATGGAACCCTCTTTGGCCCGGAAATGACCTTTTTGCCCCTGTGTCCAAATTGGACGTAAGGACAGGCGTTCCTAGTAGTTTGATACCTTCTGAGACTGTTGGTGATGTTTATTACAGCTTTTGGAGTAGCACCTACCGGATCCACCGATACCAGGACGACAGTTGATATTCAAACATCAGGCAAGTGTACCTTGCCAAACTCTGCAGCTTAGTTATCTATTCTCCTTGCTTTATATATATTACTGTGTATGCTCAACTTAGGACCGTGTGACGTACTTAGCGTCCGATTATTAGTCGGGTGCCAACACTGTACGCAGTGTTGGGTACGGTCATCTAGAGAGGGACATTCGTGACACATTATTCTCGTACTTGTCTTATCAAGTACCATATGACCCAGGACACTTGACACTATTCATGAGACAGGATTTTTTCGAGATATTCGTGGTGATTCTGTATAGGATATAGGACTTGACATAGATTTTATATTCTATATATATTATGACTTGTTGCATTTAGCTATGATCGCGCTTGACATGGACATGAGACGTTATGGACATGATATGCGTGGTTACATTGGGTGGGGAGAGACACACAGGCTACAGGATGATTATATATATATAAAACATAGTAAACACATAGTAAACACATAGTTATTGCTGCTACCGGCTCCCAGACACAGAGCTTGTAGTGGTCTCAGTCTGAGTATTCGTGCTGCTCTCACTTGCATTTTACTTAGATGGTTACATATTTACCCCATTGTTTCATTTAGTTATTTATTGCTGCACTGTTTATTTATTTATTGGCATGAGCTTTCTTGTACCTTGCTATGTCCCCTGAGGACCTGGATCCGGATTTTGTCCCCAGATTTTGCAGACGAGGTTTATCCCGAGGTTTACGGGACCGGAGCAGGAGCTGATCCAGGAGCTGTACCACCATCCGAGGATGAGGTCTTAGCTGAAGACTTCTCTTGAGCATCCATGTTTATGCTCAGCTTTTATCATTTATTTCAGTCTTTTATATTCTGGTCTATTGAACCATTGTATCAGATATTTTTCGGGTTGTTCCCCGAAGTACTTTGTGAGACTAGATGATGATTTACATTCCTTATTTATTCTGTGGATCATATTTTATATCTTGTGTGGATGAGATTAGCTGTGCCATGATTGTCGTAGACTTGTTTTACAGCTTAAGTATGCCCTGATGGATCCATTATGTTGAGTTGGTCCATCGGTGCGTACTGCTGGCCATTGCCACGTGTCTAGTCCCACGGTATTTTGGGACTAGGGCGTGACAGTACCTGACTTATTATCGGGTTGTTCCCCGAGATAGACTTGATGTTGCTTATTATTTTATATTGACTGTATTTATTTCTGTGGATGAGATTAGTAGCATAGACCTTTATTGTTGTTTTACAGCTTAAGTACACCATGATGGGTCCATTAAATTGGATTTGCCCATCGGTGTATGATGCTGGCCATTGTCACGTGTCTAGTCCCTCGATATTTTGGGACTGGGGAGTGACAGAAGGCAAGACCACGCCTGATAAGGTGATGGACTGGGTCGCCAAGTTGGTGGACTTGTTTGAGTTTGCTTCGATACCAAGAACATGAGGGTGGCGTGTACAGTCACGCATCTGCGGTTACGAGCACACGAATGGTGGCCGATCAAAAAGCTAGATCTCGCCAAAAAGCATCAGGATAGAAAAACCACTTAGGGGATGTTTAAGGATGCATTCTTGGCACAATATCTCCAATTAGCTGTCAGGCAGAGAAAGAAAGATGAGTTTACCGAACTTAAGCAAGGGAGCATGTCAGTCGAAGACTATGAGTCAAAATTCTCCAAGCTTGCTAATTTTGCTAGCTCAATGTTTCCTATGAGGGATCCCGTACACATCTTTTCATAAGAGGCCTGAATGATAACCTGAGAATGGATGTTATGAACCAAGTGTGTAAATTATACATACAAGCTTTTGAGGCAGTGGTGCAGAATGAGCAGTTCATACCAAGAAGTGCTCCAGAAAAGGCATCGGCTCCTCGAAATCCTCCTTCAAAATGATACCACAATGGTGAGAAGAAGGCCGATACTGAGAAGAAGGCCTGTACAAATGAGTACCGCAGGAAGGAGTGCAGCTTCTGCGGCCGTTCCGGTCATTAAAGAATTTTATCGTCACTTTAATAAGGGGTGCTTCAAATGTGGACAACAAGGTCATTTGATACGATATTCTCCAATCATTAGGGCTTCAGCACCGCACCGCAATGACAATACTGGTCCGAATGAGAATCAGAATCCCGTGTGAGCTCCAGCTAAAGCTAGTGGACAAACCGATCAGACGAGAAGGGCTAGAGTGTATCAGCTGAATATTGAGCGTGATGCGAGCGGGTACGAAGTTGGTGAGTCTGATTCCTTTGACCTTTTGATGACTTCATCTTTGACTCCTTGATCTCTTAATTTTTGAGGACGAAACTTCTTCTCAGTGGGGTATTATGTAATGCTCCACTTCTAGCGGTTTACTTATGGAACACTTGTTACTTTAAATTGGTTGAGAATCAACTCTCGGGAAAACCTTACTGCCAAATCAACACGTACGAAATATAATGAACCCTTCAAACTGATGGAACGGTTTCTATTGAAATGAGTCCAAGAGTTTTTGTTGGTTGTTTTGCTGCTTGGTTTTGTGTTGCTTTGTGTTTTGTCTTGCTTTCGATGACTCGGTTTTCATGATTCGTTTTTTTTTGCTTGCGCATTCTTTTTGAATCATAAGAGAAAGAGATCGAAAGATGCTAACCAAGTATTGTTGAAATTTCAGGACGCATAACCAAGGAGTAATCATTGCATAAGGCTTCTCCATCCTCTCGTTGATTCGTTCGGTGAGTGGCTTCGGCCCTTCGATGAATCCTTAGTTTGCATGCCTAATAGAATGATCTCTAGTTCACTTTTGTTGCATTTTCCTATGTTTCAATGTTACTTCACTAATAAGATAAGCTAAAAAGAAATAAATTGCATGCTTGGAGTATAATAATTTTGCTTTACTCTCAATTTATGTTACATGTCCCTCGTTCCTATGCTGCACAACCCAATCTATAACAAGTCCTTATGTTTTGAATATGGTTTGTGGGATAAGAACAAGAAGATGGAATCGTGTGCTTATTGTCCAGAACCATGCATAGTAGTGTCTTATCTGATAGATGTTTCATGTCATGCATTGGTCTCGGACAACTTGTACACAAGGTTTTGTCTCTCGAATGGTTCCTGGGGCACTGCAAATCGGTCAGTCCGAAAGAGATTTTTGTTTCACCCTGAGGTACGGTCCTTGTGATCTAGTGGGGTGATGTGTCTATTAGTGAAGAGCGGAACCATGATGTCACATGTGCTAGTATTCGTGTGTGTTGGTGCAGAGCAGAACCTTGAGTCATAGCTGCTGATACACGCGCGTACTAGTGTAGAGCTGAACCTTGAGTCACCGCTGCTAATTATGGGATAACCCATGGACCATCATGTAGTTAGGTCGCATGCTAGGTTTACTTTCTTGCATACCTAATATTTGATGCCAAAATTGATTCATAAGTTAAAGACATATATGCAAATTATTGCTAACTTGTCTTTATGCTGCAAGGATAACCGTTCGGCCGTGGGTAAAAAATTATCATATGCATGGTTCAACCTATCGATTATGTTTCTTTGCATGAATTGTTAAAAAGAAACTAGACAACTAGAAAGATCACATAATAGTAATGCTAGCTTCACTTGTATACTTAGTGTGGATTTCAAGTTGAGTTTGGCCACGGTCGCTCATCAGTACATGTTGTAGTACTGACCCACGTTTGTGAGAATATCTCCAGGTTCTTTTAGTGAGATTTTGGCAAGCATTTTGAAGCTTTAGGAGCGCATCCCTTCAAGCAAAACCGTGCTTGTGCTGCTTCCCAAAGCTTTCCTCTCTAGTGTGCAAGCTCTTCTTCTGCTAGGTGTTTTGATTTTGGTCCTACTACAAGGACATGATGTATGTGCGTTGTGGCTAGTTTTAGGTTTATAAAAAGATTTGTGAACCATCTATGGCATATTTTGTAACTCAGCTAAGCAAGTACTTTGTAATCCAATCTTCTAGTATTCAATAAAGAAAGTATTTTGTGTTCCTATCAAATGTGTTCAACTTTGGTTCTCTGCATTTAATTTATGTGCCTCTATATATGTATATTTTTGTCTAACTTGTGTCTTGTGCATGTATTATTCCTGGTGCAAGCGTAACTTAGACTTATACGACATCACGTCCAATGGAGGACGATCGGTTCCGCAAGGACCAAACGAGGATGATCGGCCCTTACGGGATTGTGGCGTGACAAAAATACCAAACCATTTATTTCCTCTTCGGATCTATGTCTAGTGTATCGTATCTATATGTGTTTCCAGACCCCCACAATCCAAATACAATAATTAACCTATTCGAAATGAGGGTTAGGGTTACCTTAGCCGGAGGAGAAGTGATCTGACTGAGTCGGAGGGGGTCGGGGTGGAGAAGGAGGGCTTGGGGATCGGACGCCGGAGGAGGAGGAGGAGGAGAGGGGGTCGGGGGGTTGTGGGTCAGTGGCGGAGGAGGAGGAGAGGGTGTCGGACGCCGTAGGAGGAGGAGGAGAGGGCGAGTGAGGGGGAGGGGCTGCCGGAGAGGGGGACTAAAGGGAGGGGCTGCCAGAGGGGGGTGGTCACCAGAGAGGGGAAAGGGGTCGGGACGCGGGAGAGGGTCGCTGGAGAGAGAGAGAGAGAGAGAGAGAGAGAGAGAGAGAGAATGAAATGCGACTGAAAATTTTTAAGTTTTCGCAGCGACATATATTTCCGTCGCTAATCCGTCGCTGAATTAACAACGGATTAGCGAAGGATTTTTGACGAAAAATAATATATTTTGTTTTCGTAAATAACTTATTCGTTTTTTTCGTTGAATTTTCATCACTGACTCAGCGACAAATTATTTTCCGTTGCTGAGATCCGTCGCTATTTAATAGTATTTTTGTAGTAGACAGCAGGGAGGACTTCCACTCAGACAAGGTAGGCGGGGGGGGGGGGGGGGGGGGGGGGGCTGTTGGGTGAGAGGAGGGTGGAGAAATAATTTTTTTTATTTTTATTTTTATTTTTGGTGAAGAAATGATTCAGAATTTTGACTCTAATACCATGTAGAGAAATAGATTGAATGATTCACTATCAATAAAGAAATACATATATATAAGAGAGGCTAGCTATTTTTTCTATTATTCTATCTGATGTGGGACTAAAGACCACTAATATTTTAACAAACCACAAATTTTCTTTTTCTTTTCAAAAGCACGAAAATTTATTGTGTTTTACAATCAAGATAACCGGTAGATTGATAATATTTTTGGGTAATTTAGTGACAGACAGCTTCTTGTTATCACAATGAAACTTAATTTTAATAAAATCTACCTAACTATAAGATGACATAGTGTGTTTAGTTGAAGCCGGAAGGGTTCTTAATTCCCTGCTGAATAGTTCTAACAAAACTATAGGTGCTAGCTTCACCTATACTCAATGAGAAATTAAGTGATGTATCCCTGGCCCTACATCATCAAAAATAACAAAATAATAATCTTATTTACCTATTTTTTGTCCCATCGTCAAGTTCTATTGTTACTGGTTTTTGTGATCAGTAAAAAAATATATAAATTTTTTATTATATACGTCAAATCACAAAAAAAAAAAAAAAAAAATTAAATTCAAATGATATGTAACACAACGTACACAAAATTCGTACGTATCAAAAATATCTCCAAAACAAAAAAAACAAAACAAAAAAACCCACAAAATGTCTCAGGATATTTTTAAGCTATTTTCGATAAAATCTTACTTGTTAATTTGAGTGAACTAATTAAGAGCGATTACTTTTGTCAATCTTTCCAGCCAAGAATAGGAGGGCACAAATTCTTCCTAAAAAACATTTATAGGATGGCAAGTTTGATATAAAACGACTCCAATTGCAAAATTCGAAGCATCTGTTTTAATAAGTTAACAGAAGTGATTTGATATCCGCAATTGTCAAAAAAAAGTCTAAACTGTGAGTTATTAAATATTAAAAATATTAAAAAAAAATTAAGGGATCAGCTTAACCCCCTCAAGATTAATTTTTTTTATTTTTATGAGGCATATTAATAATTACGATATCTTTGTTCAGATCGCACCTATATTTTTGTAAGAACAAGAAATAATATGAAAGGGAAATTAGCTTTTGAGAAGTAGTGGAGAGAGCTATTTGTCAGTACCCATCCCTTGGATTTGTTGCAAAAGGCTACTCATGTCATGCTTTGAAAATATATATATATATATATATATATATATATATATATATATTATCCGAAGCCTTCTTCCATTTCTTAACCTACGTCGGCTCGATAATATTTTATAGCTTTACCACTGAGTTACATTTAGAAAACAAAAACAAAAATTAATAATAATAAATAATAGTAAGACAGTTTGAACTGTCTGTACTATGTATCAATCCAACAACTGAAATAGAAGAAAAATGCTAAGTTTACTACCAAATCTTTACAACCCTCTCTATTTCCTGCTATGTGGGCCACACCTGGTCCCACTTCTCTTCCAATGAACGGCCGCCACTTGGCATTTCTGTCACGTGGCGGCCAGCCGTACAGCTACCGGGTCCCACCTCTTCCTCCTCCTCTAATGGATGACCGTCACGTGGACGCCACGTGGCAGTTGTAAGTGGATTGTAAGCATTTGGTTATAGTTGTAGCATTTCTCAAAATAGAAAAAGACCCTTAGAATGAACGAAAAAATATAAAATAATAATAATAAATAATAGTGAGACAGTTTGAACCGTCTGTACTATGTATCAATCCAACAACTGAAATAGAAATAGACCCTTAGAAATATGTAGATGTCTGACTCGCATTCTATGAGAAGTCGCTTTCTCACAAAATTTAAATTATTTGTTTGCTAAAAAAATAAAAATAAAAATAAAAATATTAATTAATTTTTTTATTGATTGATACGGTAAGAAATAGCAGAACAGATCTTCTGTCCTATTATGTCTTATTTCTATTACATATGGATCCGAACAGATTTTAAAAGTAGATATAGAAATGATGGTCTATATGTAATAGAAAGAAGGATAAAATAGAACAAAAGATCTGTAGGACAATAGATCTGCTCTCAAGAAATAGTGAGAAAAAGAAGAATAAGAAAATATGTAATATTTTGACGGTGACACATGTTATTAGTTTGGATGGTAGGCCAATCTTTTGGAATCAATTCACTTTAACATGGCTAGTTGCCCCTAGTTTGATAAGACTAGCTGCCCCTAGTTTAATAAAAATATACTACTAATATTTAAATTTTCATCCTTATTATTATAATGGTTCTATCATAGATTGTTCTCTCTAGTCTTGAGCTCTTGAACAGTAACACCCGATCTTTTCGTTTTTTCAACTGGAGGAGCTTTTGGCTGAATTGTAATTGATATCATCAACCATTCCAGTTTTTTAAATTTTACATCCTAAATTTTAATATACATTAATTTAATACCTTAAAAAAAAGACCCTAAAATTATTCATGTTCCCCCTCTCTCTCTCTCCCCTGGCTACACCACCCCTCTCTCTCTCTCTCCGCTGGTGAAAAAGTAGGAATAATTTTATCCTTTTTATTTTTGTGTATCAAATTAAAAATATTCAATAGTTGTCGAATAAAAAAGTTTAGGGTATAAAATTTTAAAAATTGGAATAGTTGATGGTATCAAGTTACAATTCAGCCATGTAAGACAAAAGAATGATATGTTAGTTTTAAAAATTATTTATTTTAGGGTTCTTATAATATTGAAAATTTGTGTTTAGATTTTTATATTGTCTAGAATAGAGTTTTGATCTAATCCTAAATGTTGACTTGGACTGACCGTCTAAAATGGAGGCCTAAACAAAATATTTATATATTATACGAGACACTAAAACCAAACGAAAATATGAGATGATTGTGTGACTGAGGTTATTTAGTTTTGCAGGGTGGGTCTGTGACTTGGTTATTTAGTTTTGTTATGATAAATAAGAATGAGACTTGTGACATTGTTGTTTACTTCTATCTTGATCTTAGCAGACACACAATTCTGTACGATAATTTTGATGGGAACAACTTCATGGACAAAATAATCATCAGATATCGCTCGTCCCGGTCGCATTGTTGAATCCTTGCAACTCAAGAGACCCAGATGGTTGTGTGACTACTAAGATCAGGATAAAAATAAACAACAATATCACAAGTTTCATTCTAGATTGGTTATGAAAAAACTAAAAACACCCCAAGTCACACAACCCTCACATATTTTTGTTTAGTTTTATGGTTTTATATAATATTCAAAATTTACGTTTAGGTCTCCATTTTGTAATCGAACTCGAGTGACACTTGTGGATACCGGAGAGAGGTATAAGACCTTGGTTGAGTGGATCGAGCCACGGAGACGTATTATTCTTTCCATTTATTTGGTGGAAGTTGGAGACAGTGGACCCAAAACACATGCAAAATAACGTACACAAAGTCTCGAGCGTTACGTCGGACATCTAAAAAAAAACTCCATTTTGGATGATCAATCCATATAAACATTAAGACAAAATCCAAACCCTCTTTTGTATAATATAGAGATCTAAATACAAAATTTTAATATTATACTAGAGCCTAAAGATAAATAATGTTAGGGTTAATCCTGTTGAGGAGGTTGAAGATGTTGTTATTTGGGTTTCAATAAATCCTAGTCTTTAGGATTTTTGTTATTTGATTTATGCGTTAGATTTGTTTTGATTTGTTATCACTTAGTTAGAATATGATTAGAGGATGCTACTTTTATGCATTCTGTTAGAGTTGTAAATGGCTATTTAAAGGCTAAGTTGAGGTTGAACATACACACAAATTATTCTGATTAAGAATCAAACACTTCTCTTTTCTTTCATTTGGTATCAGAGCTATGAAAACCAATGACGAGCAAAGCCCCACCACGCTGACATCTATGAAGGAGACCTCATTCACCTTAAAGTATCCCATGCTGACACAGACCAACTACACGGATTGGGCTGTCTTAATGAGAGTCAACATGCAGGCGCAAGGCCTGTGGGAGGCGATCGAACCCGGGAAAGCCGACTACCGCGACGACAGGATGACCCTGTCCATCATACTCCGTGCCGTACCGCCAGAGATGCTGCGGACACTGGCAGTGAAAGACACTGCCAAGGAAGCATGGGACGTTGTGAAGATGATG